>WEKY01032081.1:207413-327150 GCA_013390045.1 Picathartes gymnocephalus
GAAAGGAAAGGAAAGGAAAGGAAAGGAAAGGAAAGGAAAGGAAAGGAAAGGAAAGGAAAGGAAAGGAAAAATTCTGTCCAGTGTTAATGTGCACCAGAGTGCTGTGACAGCAGAGCCACAGCCCAGGGGGTAGAACTGGCACCTTCACAGCCTGAGAGTTCATCCAGAAAAGCATGTCCCCGCTCTCCTGGCATTCCATGATTCCTTCTGCTGTGAGAATTCATGGAAACACTCCAGGGCAGTGCTTTCCAGGCTGCTGGGGAGGAGGGCAGAGCACAGGGGTTTGCCAGAGGATCCGAGGTGCCACACTGGCACTCACAGTGCGGTGAGAAGGAGGGGACAGTGCCCCAGAAAAGCCACCAGCCCCTGCCTGCCTGGGTTTGCTGCTGGACAAGGCAGGGCTTCGAGCTCTCCCCCAGAACTTCCTTAGAGCTCCGTTACAGCAGGGTTTGGGTTCGTAGGGGCAGCGGAAGCTGAGCAGAGCTGCTGAACCCCTGCCCAGGACCAAACCCTGCCCTGAACCAAACCCTGCCCAGGACCAAACCCTGCCCAGGACCAAACCCTGCCCTGAACCAAACCCTGCCCAGGACCAAACCCTGCCCAGGACCAAACCCTGCCCAGGACCAAACCCTGCCCAGGACCAAACCCTGCCCAGGACCAAACCCTGCCCTGAACCAAACCCTGCCCTGAACCAAACCCTGCCCAGGACCAAACCCTGCCCAGGACCAAACCCTTCCCCCAGATCAAACCCCTGTCCCAGCCCATTTCGTCTTGAGAAGCTGGGGATCCCACCCAGAGCAGGACACTGGTCCCCAGAGAAGAGGGTTCCAGCTGAGGTCACCACAGTGCTCCTCCCCTCTCTCTTCCACCCAGCCCTGGTCTCAGCTCTTTGTCCCTGCTGGGCCCTACAACTTTGACAAATTCATGTTTTTCCTTGTTTTGATGCTCTTGTAAATTAGGAACCAGCTGGAAAAGCGCTCCAGGCCTGGCTGGTGATGCAGTTGTGTTCCTTCCTTCACAATACAACTTAGTATTCTAGGGCAATTTAAATATTTATTATCAGTGATTAAGATATTACTACAGCTTTATTAATTTCATCGGAGAATAAACAACTGTTAAGGCTGAGTCACAAAAGCAAAGAGCAGAATACAAATCGTTCCCATTGCCATTAATGTGGAAAATGCAGACGGGGGGGGGCAAACCCTGCTTTTGTGTTGGTGGCACAAGTCAGGTTTGCAACCACTGAGCAGCCAAAGAAAAATCCTACCTCAAACTGGGAGCCTCAGGTTTCAAAGCAAAGCTATAAATCCATTACATAAATCAGTTTTCAGGTGGTTTTACCCCCAGGCCTGTCGTGTTTGGGGGTTCCATGGTGTGTAACTCAGTGTCCCTTGGCAGGTGGACAGTGCCATGTCCCTGATCCAGGCAGCCAAGAACCTGATGAATGCCGTGGTGCAGACGGTCAAGGCCTCCTACGTGGCATCCACCAAGTACCAGAAGTCCCAGGGCATGGCCTCCCTCAACCTGCCGGCCGTCTCCTGGAAGATGAAGGCTCCGGAGAAGAAACCCCTGGTCAAGAGGGAGAAGCAGGACGAGACCCAGACAAAAATCAAGAGGGCGTCCCAGAAGAAGCACGTGAACCCCGTGCAGGCCCTCAGCGAGTTCAAGGCCATGGAGAGTATCTAGAGGAGGGGGTGTTTTTCTCTAGCCCACTACTGCTACTTCCAGAACTTTACTTTTAATACCCTAAGGATTTTTTTCAAAAATTTACTATTCCTCCAAATGTATTTACTTAATATAATTTTGATAACTTTGTTTAGATTACTTGGGGAGATACTCAGATTTCTAAGTCCTATCAGTATATCTTCAGCCTGCAGAAGTGTGGTAATTTAGATGGCTTTTAGATTACAGGGGTGGATTTCTAGCTGGAAACTGTTTTTTATAATCTTGCTTTAAATGAAATATTCTATAACCAAAGAGGATTTTACAGTAACACTAACGGTTAACACTAATACTGGATCATGCTACTCAGACTCAGTTTATCATGGTGATCAAGAGAGAAAAATCAGACTTTTTTACTCAAAAAAAAAAAAACTTAATGGAAGTGTTGTATGTGATACTGTATCTCTGCTGTGGGGGTGGAGAGGGAACAAGCTCAGAGGAGTTTGGAAATGCAGCAGCGGCTGTGTGACCATAGCTGGAAAATAGCTGGAAAAATGCTACACCCGTGCCTGGGCTGGGCTGTGCTGAGGATCGCGTTTGGAGCTGAGCTTGGGGCTGTGATGCTGCTTTTCCTGGGCTGCCCTGGAGCCCTCCGGGTGCATCCCTTGTGCTCCTGGCACTGCTCCCTCCGGAGGGGCTCCGCTGTCGGAGGAGCTCCCGGGGCCAATCCCTGCGGAAACCTCGTCCGCTGCGGGCGGCCGCTGGCTCCTGCGTGCCACGGACGGGAACTGTAATGCCTGGTTACAAATTACTAATGTATTTTGCTGCGGGACACTAATAAAGTTGCTTTTCCCAGCTGGTGCATTGTGGTGCTGTGAATGGAGCGGGCCCAGCCCGCCCCTCGCCCCCCCCCTCGCCATTCAGATGCAAATCAGCTTTGTGCTCATTCCTCATAATTGCTCTGCATCCCGCCTTGGGCTTTCAGAGGCACCCAGGAAATCGTGTTTGCTCAGGCTGCAATTTAGACTGTACATTATTTGTGATAACTATAGCTACAAGGTATAATTTCGCTGTCTTATTTAAATTTTATGAATTTCAGTGTGTTTCACACGTCCCAGTTGCGGTGGGTGCAGGGAAGCGGTGCCTGCACGGGGCAGCACCACGGTGGCTCTCTGGAGCTGCCACCGAACTGAAAAAACCTGGGCTGGACTCAATGTCTCAACTGCAGCTCCATTTTAGAGCTGAGCCTTGGCACTGAAATGTTATAATTTTATTTATCTCAATCAGCTCATAATTTACTGTATTAAGGTTATTGCTCTCGTGTTACTGTAGTGCTGATCTGAATTAAGCTAAACAGTTTTGGGGAGATTTTTGCTAAATGTATTATGTTTTCAAGCATTTTAGCCTCTTGAGTACAGCTATTAAATAGTGGAATTATAGGCTATTTTCATACACCCTTAACGTGTAAACAGGCTCGGAGGGGGAGCTGTGTTCCTCCCCTGCCTTTTGGGGGTTAACAGAGAGGCTCTGGGTCTTCTTTTATAGATAATTATTAACTAAATTTATACAAGATGGGAGATTTTTCTCCTGGTATTGTCTTAAAGGTGACATTCCCTGGGCTGTTCAGGGAGTACATCCAATGCCTCCTCCCCAATACAAGCTTTAAAAAACAACCCCTATATTAAGATGTACAGACCAATTTACATTTATTTAGCTTTTAAATGTATGTTAGCTAAATTTATGCTACAAACATTGAGCATCAAGTCGGCAAGAAATTAAAATATGGGTCCCCTGGTGAGAGGTACAGCCCCCGAGAGTGCAGGAGCAGCAGGAACACGGTGGGGACAGGGGGCCAAAAAAACCTCAACTCACATTTCCTTTGTACCCGAGAATTGCTCCTCTGGGAATTGCGTTTTGAGAGGAGAAGGGCATGGAGGTGAATCATAATTGGTGTAACTCACTCAATTGCTCTGTTCAGCAGCAGCAGCAGCGGCTGGGGGCGGGGGGAGCCAGCGTCTCTCCCGAAAGCAGAGGGGGGATTTGGTGAAACCCCGGGTTCAGTAGCTGGGGACGTGGTGGGGACGCGGGCGCTGCTGCTCTGCAGCCCAGCGGGACCCCGCACCCCGGGGCTGGGGAGCGGCGGATCCTGGGGCCGCAGCGGGGCTGGCCAGGGCAGTTCCCCATCCCGCAGCGAACCCAGCCCCTGCTCCTGGTCCCCCCGGGTTGTTCGTCACCAACCCCAGAGCCGGTGGGTGGGTCAGGAGTTCAAAAACCCAACAGCAGCGATCGCGCCGTGTCAGGGAATTCCCTGCGAGTGAACGCGGCGCTGAGGCAGCGGCTCCGAGAGGGGGTCCGGCCGCCAGCGGAGCTGTGACTTTATTAGGGAGCCAATTGAAGAGAATTACAGTAATTACTGCTCCCTGTAATTAAGCTCCGGGGACGGGCTCGTGCCGTCGCTGTCGCTGCGGCTGCTGGAGGATGATGCTCCGCTCGGGAGGGAGTGAACGGGCGGGGAGAGCTCCGGGAGCGCTTCAGCCGCCTCCCCCCGACCGTGAGCGAGGAGCTAAACCCCATCTTCCCAATTCCCAACCCTCCATGGAGACTGGGAAGGGGGGGAACCACCGTGGCTTTGGGCAGGAAAAGGCTGTGGGATTTCCCTGCCCACCAGCTCCCCATGGCTGCTCCCCGGGCTCTGCCTGCAACACACCAGAGTCCTTGCTGGAGAGGTTTTGGGGATTTTTGCAGTGATTTGAAGATATTTGGGGGATTTTTGCAGTGCCAGAGCCCGGCAGACCTGGCAGTGCAGCGATCTCAGGAAGATGAACCCACATTATCTTCTAAAGTGTATTAGTGAAACCACATTAAATCCTCGGGAGTTAAGTCTTGTTTCAGATTTCAAGTGCTCTTAATTCAATTCCGCGGTGAATGGAGCCACGCTGAATTGATGCCGCTTTAAGTGTGTGTGAAATTCCCGTGCCACGATTTAATGGCCGTTAATGAGCACCCTTCCCACTCCCAGCTCTCCCTGCTCCCACTCTGCCTTTGGGATGTGTCAGGGTCCGGGACAGGAGAGGGGAGCAGGGCACCCCGAGCTGTGTTTGCTCTCACGGCTGCTGACTCAAACCAGGCCACGACAGCCAAACCTCAAACACACAACGTGAGGAGAGAGCAGACAGGGTGGGGAGGGGTGAGTGCCTTCAAAACCCCAGCAAATGGGTGAGAAAAGGAAAAATCCATTAAGGCACATCAGCTGCTCCAGTGGGGAGGGCCCTGCCTGTGCTGCGGATGGTGGAGACACGGCCATGGGCTCTGCTCCGAGCCCCCACCTGCCCGAAGGGTGCCAGGCTGAGCCAGCACGGCCCTCCTGGTGCTCCGGTGGGTGCAAGGGGAAGGAGCTGGAGCTGTTCCTGTCCTGGCCACCTGTGTGACTCCAGTGCTTAACACTTGACCCCCTCCTGGAGCTGGAGGAATGGAGGAGACTCTGTTAGTTCCAAAATTAGAAAGAAGTGCCTATCCCACCTCCTGGACTTGTGGAGGGAGGGGGTCCGGTGAGCCCCAGGGTCCATCTGCCCCAGGACCCCCCACCCCTGGGGCCCCTCCAGCCCTGCCTTGATCCGTGCCTGGGGAAGCTGCAGGAACTTGGGGGATTCACAGCACAGCAGGGCTGGCTCGACCCTGTCCCTGTCCCCTGTCCCTGCTGGGGGAGGGCCAGGCACCTGCAGCAGCCCTGTCATTACCCTGGCCAGTGCACCAGGTGAACAGACCTGTCATTTGTGGGAACACCAGCCTGGGCTGGCATTTATAGCCAGGGAAAGCAGCCCAGGGCTCACCTGCCCCTCTCTGTCACCCTCTGGGGACACACGGCCATGCACAAGGAGGAAGGATGTCCCTCTTTTTGGCAGAGCCTTGGCCATGGCTGCCCATGGTGCAGCTCTTGGTGCCCTCCAAGGGTCCATGGCTGCCACCACCTCCCTGTGCCACTGCCCGGCTGCACTGCCAGTGCTCAGACGTGACCCCTGAGACCTGCAGGAGCTGCAGAGAGGGGGTGGCTACAGCCCAGGGGTCCCCTCTGGCCACCCTTCCTCAGGCTCCTGGTTCCCCTGCAGAGCCTGGAGCCCTTTGGGCAGGGGGACACAGGGTGTGGGTGTGGGGTCCCTGAGCACCAGTGCTGTCCAGGACCTCCCACAGCCTTTGCCCACAAGTGCCCTGCCAGTGCCGAGTGCCTCGGGAGCAGCACTGCCAGGAAATTGTTATTTGTTAGCATTTTTTGGCCTTCTTTCAGTGCTCCTTGTCCTTGCCTGTGTCATTGTCAGTGTGCAGGAAACAGTCCAGGGGGGTCACCGGGACCTTCCTGGGGATCCCAGGCCACAGGGGCCCTCCCAGGGCTGGCACCAAGTGGCACTGACCAGGAGCCACCACCTGCTCCCTCCCAAGGTGCCCTGCAGGCCCACGGGCACCCCTCCATCCCCAGGGCCAGCACAGGTGTCCCCAGTGAGCCCCTGCTCAAAAACTTGGCAGGTTTAAGACTTTTAGGAAGAACGAATGGGGTTTTGGCTTTGGGGTTGGACAGGGAGGGCTGCTGATGGTTTTCTCCCTGACTCAGCCTCTAAGGAGGTGTCAGACAATCCCCACCTTAAATCCAGCTGTGACACAGTGACAAGGCCAGGCAGGGCCTGAGAAATCCCTGTGCTGATCCCCTCAGTTCTGCTGGATCTCTGCTTCACCTGGCATTGCTCCAGAGGCTCAGCTTTCCAGCAGAAAAGCCCCTTCCCATGCTTGTTCTGCCTGTTATTATCAGATATATACATGTTTTTTAAAACCCACAAAGCAAAGCCTTGGCAGGGCTGGCTGGGAAATGCATTTCAGATAAAAATAGAAAAAAAAAAAATAATGCCAGCAAAACAGCCTGAACAAACCCCAAAAAGAGAAAGATCAAGAAAGAATCAATAGTTATAATTAGCCCTTGTACTTAACAGTGACAAGTGACACACTTGGGAGCCACAAATATTTGAGCACAAAGAAGGGCTGGTGGCCCTGAACCAGCCTGGTGGCTGCAGGGTCACGGGGGGGGGGGATAGATCTGGTGGCATTTGTGCCCATCCCTGGTGGTGGCAGACCCCTGCAAGCGATGGGGACAGAAGGGACCACCTGGGCTCTGCCAGGCCTGGAGGTAATGCAGGGACTCAAACATCCCCTCCTGGGAGTGATGCCCCTGTGCCAGGCCTGGAGGTAATGCAGGGACTCAAACATCCCCTCCTGGCCGTGCTGGAAGCTGGGTGTGCTCCGTGTCCCCAGCAGGTGTGCTCTGTGTCCCCAGCCGTGCCAGACACTCCAGTGCTCCCACTCCCTTCACCTCTCTGTGCTGCTGGGCAAAGCCTGGGGATGAAAAGCTGCTGCTCCCCAAAATGGGTTGGAAGGAAAACTGCTGGAAACCGCCCATGGCAGTGGCCAGCACCTGGCTGCTGTCACCTCTCAAGGCTGTGAACTTTGTTTGAAGCAATTTTTTTATATTTTATGGTGTTTCTGCTGCTGTAGGAACAACCACTGAAGGGTGGGAGCAACACAAACACAACCCCCCACAGGAACACCGCTTGTTCCCTTTCTGCAGATCCCAAATTCCCCAGCTGAGCGCCCAGCTTGTCCCCTCCACAGTACACCTCCATTTTTCCAGCAGTATCCCATGAAAACAAGACATCCTGCTCACCCCAATGTATTTTAATAACGAAGTTGTTGGCACCCAGTGCTGGGATCTCGTTTAGTCCAGCAGTTTATTCCAAAGTGGATCTACACCGGTGCCATCCAAACTTGCTTATTCCAAAGTGCACCTGTAACACTGCCACCCAAACTTGCTGTCACCCTGAATTCCCTGGAACTGGACTGATCCTACGGTTTCACCTCAGCTTCTGGATGATGGTGTCTATGGAGCCGAGGAGCTCCCTGAAGTAGCCGTCCTTGTCCCCTTCCCTCTGCTCCTGGGCCGCCAGCTCCTCGTACTCGCTGCGCAGGAGGCTGAGGGTGGTGCCCAGGGCAGGGTCCCCCCGGTAGTGCTCCCTGCAGAAGGCCACCAGGACCCCCACCAGCTTGAGGACCTTCTCACGGGTGTCGTGCTCAGGCATGTCCAGCAGATTGGGCACCAGGGCACACCAGCCCTGCTCCACCACCGCCGGCACCAGCCTGACCTGCTGGTACTGCTGGATCTTCTCCTCCATCTGCTCTCCGTGCTGCGAGTCCTCCAGCAGCATCTGTGGGAAGTGGTGGAACACAGATTAATGTCCCTGTCAGAGAGGAACTGCTCTCGGGAGGTGACACGGTAGAGGAGGATGCACGTCCTGTACCACCTGCTGTGGATGGGGACATGGCACAGAAGACCAGACTGAGGTTGTGTCCTGGCTCCCTGGCCACAGGGGCTGCTTGTCCACCCTGGGAAACTCCCAGTGGCTGGGGGTTTCTGTATCACACAGCCTGGGAGGGGCTGAAAGGGCAGGAAGCTCAGCAGGACTTGTAAAGTCTCTGGTCTGATGCTTTTTGCTGCTGGACAGGCACCTGCAGCACCTAATGAACATCATCACTTGGCTCCATGCTGCTCCTCCCAGAGATGGGGATCTCAGTCTCCTCCAACCACAGCCAGACCTTCCCCTCCCAGCCTGCTCCAGAAAACCCCAGTAGTGAAATTCTGCAGGGCCTGGATCCCTTACAGCAAGAGAGACCAGCCCAGAGCAGCCCCGGGGCCAGGGGAGGCAGGGGACCTCCCCCACATGACCCTGTGAGCCCTCTGGGGCTCGGGTGGTGGAGAGGCTGTTGATAGCATGGAATTCCCAGACAGGGACATGGAAGCACATCACCAAGGTGACCTCCCCTCTCCTGGTCCCCCAGGAGAGCTGCCTGCTGAACTGCAGGCAGGATTTGGGGTGATAAGGAAGGAATGTGGCAGGAGGAGCCATTCAGAGCTCCAGTGTTTCACACTGAGAGCTGCCAGGGTGGTTTATGATTCCAAACTAACCCAGCCCATCCCAAACCTGCCACCCCAGCTTGGAACAGTCCCCCAGCACGCAGGGTACAGCATTCCTGATCCAAAGAGCACCTAGAAAATGCTGTTTTAACATAAGCCCGAGAATCTGCTGGGCTGTGGCTGCCCCAGACCCATGGAGCCAGGAACAGAGGGGGCTGCCAGAGGGGGCAGCTGGAAAACAGGCAGCAGGATCAAATGGGAATGGTTTGAGTCAAAATGCCCATGGCTGCTCCTTTGCCATGGAGCTGACAGGATCATGTTAGAGTCAGCACCTGATAAGATTTCAGACCTGCTAAAATAATTTGCACCTTTACAAAGTCTCCTGGAAAATAACTGATTTAACAGAGAGGTGTTGCTCTGCCGTGCCTGCAACCCAGGTATTAGAGCAGCCATAATCCGCAGGGCAAATTGGCCATAAACTGAGCCAGAGTGGATTTAATTCCCATTCTCTGGAGTCAGGGAAACACACAGACTGAACAACAAGCCATGGCAAGGAAAGACAGGCTTTAAACTGACATTTACAGCAGTAATCCAGGGTATTTGAAAATAAAACACAGAACGTGGCGGGCTGGGCTCCAGCCAGGGACATGCAGCAGGCAAAGGGCTCTCAGCAGGCAGGGACACGGCGGTGCTGGCCTGTCCCTGGCCTGCCCCCTGGCCTTGGCTGGACACCCAGCCCAGGGCCTGCATTCCCTACTTGTGTCCTGGGTCTCCCGCTGTTTAAACACCCTCGGGAGGAAATGCTGGCAGTGGCTGGAAGGCAAACGAAGGTTTCAGCTCCTCTGGGCTCCCCCAGGCACTCGTTAGTGTTGGCCAAGGGGCTGCAGGGGACTCATCCCCACTGATGCTGAGCTGGCTCCTCCTCATCCTCGTCCTGTGAGGATGTTCAGGCCTGGATGGGTCTGGGGGTGACGGTGGGGAGTGCCTGGCCAGGTGCCATCCCAGCTCTCACCTTCTCCATGATGAGGTCGTAGAGCAGTGTCACCACACGGACATGGAGGGGCTCCATGCCCTTCTGCCGGAAGAGGCTCCTGAGCACCTGGAGGCCGCCCAGCTTGAGGAACTGCTGCTGGGCATAGGGGAAGTGTCTCAGTAGGGAGGACAGGGCGAAGAGAGCCTGGTGGAGAGGGAGAGGGCAATCAGCACGGTGGCCATGGCCACCACATGTGGCATAGCCCCTCTTCATGGTACCCCATGGGGACAGCAGAAACACAGAGCTCCATGGAAAATGCATCCCAACCTCTTCTGGCTGAGGGGCATCTCCAGCAATCCCAATCCTCCCCAGCACTGTGAGGCTGCCAAATCTTGAGTGCTTCCATCCAAACCCCAGCCTGGGCTGTCACTGAGGGGCCCGTGGCCATCACCAGACAGGCCCAACGCCATCACTTCTCCCTGTTCAGCCCCACACAGGCACAGAGCCCGGCCAGGGAATGGGGTGAGGGGTGCCCAGCAGCACTCAGCAGATCTCAGTCCCTGCGAGGTGGTTTGGATGCCTGGGGTGATGCCCTCCACAGACAAAGGACAAGGCCATGATGTCCCCCGGCACGCAGCCGTGGCCCGGGTCCTGTCAGGGTGCAGCCCCAAGCACCGACAGGCAGAGCCCAGCAGCCGCCGGAGCCCCGGGGCCTTGGCTGGGAGCTGAGGAGGCAATGAGGGGCCAGGCAGCCCCGCTGCCTCTCGCGGTGCCTGGCTGTGACAGCCGTGGCGGCACAGGGACGGCCGGGCCCGCCCGGGGCAGGGGACACGCCGCTCGCCTGGGCGCCTGCCAGGAGCTCCGCGCCCCCGGGCCGGGCCTGCGCTGCCAACGGATCCGAGCCGGCAGCCACGTCCTCCCCGGCCCCGCTCCTGTCTATTCCCCGTGTGCCGAGCTGCCGCCGCTGAATTCGAGATGCTGCTGTCTCCCTTGCTCATTGTAGGCCCAAGAAGGGAAGACACGCACTTCTGGCCTCGCTGCCGTGCACGGCTGTGAGCGCCGGGGCGGAAAAAGCACCGGAGCGGGAGCCCGAGGCTGCTGCCCTGTGGGGAAGGGGCTGGGGCGCCTGCCTGTCCTTGCCGTACAGTCTGGAGACACAGGACACTGTACCTGGCAGGGGAACTGGAAATTAAAGCCTCTGTCCTCCTGGAAAAGAGGGTTCAAACCTTGGAGGGTCTCGTTCAGCTGGGTGTGGACACGGACAATACTGAGCCCACCCCTCTCATTTCTCCAGGGGCTGCCAGCACGATGCCCTCAGGTTCACAGGGAATAATTATTCTGGTTCACAGCGATGCTGTCGGAGCCCCTGCATGCCCAGTCATCCCTCCACACCCTAAAAGGAGCTCTGGGATGAGGCACAGGCACTCCTGGGAGGAGTTTCTGAGCATGGAGCATCCCGTGGGATCTCCTCACATCCACGGCCAAATGCAATGGGGTTCCACAGCCTCTCCTGTGCCTTTCACTGGCTGGAGGACTCTTAACCAGGGTTCAAGGGGAACATATGTTAGGGAGCTCACAGGTCAATGGAAGAGGCAGTGGTCCCCCCACCCTGCTGGACCCCTCATGCAGGAGGTCCCCGTGGAACACAGGGCTGGGGTTTGGGAGCAGCCAGGTAGTGTCACAGAGGTGGCATCACACGCTAAAGCAAAGGCAATGGGATCTCACGCTCCAGGGAATACAGCAGGGAGGGAGGGAGGGAGGGAAGGAGGGGGCGAGGAAGGCCCCAGCCCGATGGACAGCGCTGCACATTTGCCTGGGGGCTCTTGGTGCTGCTCCTTGCTCCAAAGCCCCTGCCAAAGGTAGGACACGGGGCTGGCTGCAGCAATTAGCTCCTTCCAAACGTCAGCTCTCGTGTTTGTCAGCCTGTGATAGCTGTGCTGCCATGGGGACCCTTGCCTGTGCCCCCCCAGGAGCTGTGGCACTGCGCCCTGTCCCCGCAGGGCGCCAGGGCCATCGTGTGTGCCACTGCTGCCACTGGGGGGACACCCATGGAGCCAGGGGAGGGCAGGCATCAGCCGGTGCTGCTGGGGTGGTCTGGCACCCAGGGCCCCCCTCCTGCACCCCTGGGAGTGAAGCCCACCCAGCATGGGGGTCCCACACTCTCCAGATGTCAGTGATGTCCTGAGGGTGTTCACAAGGAGCTCAGCACAAAGCCAGCTTTGCCCAGAGGTGCAGCCCCACTCCTCACCTTCTTCCTGACAGCCAGGGGTTGTTCTGTGGCCAGGATAACCAGGAGCTTCTGCAGGGCACCCCCCTCGATGGCCTCAATCTGCACTTTGGGGTTGCTGCAGGGATGAGAGTGAAAGGCAGGTCACCAACAGAGCGGGGTAGGGCAGGGTGGGAGGGACCCTGGTCTGGTTTGTACCAGCGCTGGGGTGGCAGCAGAACAAGGACAGTGCCTGTCCCCTGTGCTGGCACTGCTGGGGGACCTCGAGGGCTGTGTCCTGTCCTGGGCCCTCATGACAAGAGGACACTGGGGGGCTGGAGCGTGTCCAGGGCAGGGAACGGAGCGTGGAAGGGGCTGGAGCCCCAGGAGAGGCTGAGGGAGCTGGGCAAGGGGCTCAGCCTGGAGAAAAGGGGGCTCAGGGGGGACCTTGTGGCTCTGCACAACTCCCTGCCAGGAGGGGCAGTGAGGGGGGGTCGGGCTCTGCTCGCAGGGAACAGGGACAGGAGGAGAGGGAACGGCCTCAGGCTGGGCCAGGGCAGGCTCAGCTTGGACAGCAGCAGGAATTTCCCCATGGAAAGGGTGCTCAGGCCTTGGCAGGGGCTGCCCAGGGAGCTTTGGAGTGCCCATCCCTGGAGGTGTCCCGGGAAGGGCTGGAGGTGGCACTCAGAGCTCTGGGCTGGGGACAAGGTGGGCATCAGGCACAACTTGGACTTGATGACCTGGGAGGTCTTTTCCAGCTTCAATGATTCTATTTAATTCTATTCCACCCGACAGTGGACATGAACATGGGTTGATCCAGCCGAATCCCAAAACAAAATCCCCCAGCTCCCACCAACCCTGGCTCATGGTTATGGAGAAGGTAGAAACCCCACAGCCACCTCAAACACACCTGAAATGAAGGCTGCAGGGGTGGGGAGGACATGCGAGGTCACCTGGGCCTTCCCACCACACCCCCCATCCCACCTGGCTTCTCCTGGCAAGGGGAGGAGCCCTCCCCTGTGGCTCCGTGAATCCCCTCACTCCACATCACCTCCACTCCTGAGCAGCCTTCACAGCCCAGCTCCTGCTTCCCTCTTTCCTCGCTTGCTGATCACCCACACACCTCTCATAGAGAGAGCTCCTCTCCAAGGACTACTAAATCCACCCTCCTGCCTTCCAGGACAGGCTGAAACCTCAGGTCAGGATGTCAGCACCTGCCCAGGGACAGACAGACAGACAGACACACAGACCATTTCCCCCATCCACTCCGACACATTGCAAGCCCACTTCTGATGCATGTTGGAAGGTGGTGGAGACGTCAGATGCTGCAGGCTCCCTCCTTGGCAGGGCTGTCACAGTCAGCACAGTGTGCCAGCTGTCTGATCCCTGATCCCGGGATCTCACACTCCAGGAACAACTCCAGCACTTCAGCCTTTGCTCGGCCCCGGAGCAGCGATTGCCCTGTGCCAGACAAAGGTCACTGACCCTGCTACAGCACAGCACCCACAGCTCTCACTGCTCCCAGGGAGCTGCTGGAGCAGCCACGGCCCAGCCCCACCACGAAATAACAGAGACAGAGGCAGGCAGGGTCATGAACAAAAGCAGAGACAAACGGAGCTGGGCAGGGAGCAGCTTGGAGTTAAACCCATGGCTCCCAGAAACACAGCACTCATGTCTGCCAGCCAGTGCGCCCTCCCTGCTCCATCCACGCTGTGCTTCTTGCACCAGAAGGAGCCACCCCTGCCTCAGAGGCAGCAGACCTGGTGTGGGGCTCCCCAGCTGGCAATACCAGGCTGACCTCAGGGCAGGAAAAGGGGGTTTGTTGAAAGCCACTTTTGATTTCTCCTTCCTCAGCCACTTGCTGCAGCAGACATCCAGGCAGAGCCATGGCACAGGCACCCTGCCAAGGTGGGGGCATCTGTGACCTGCCCAGACAGGACAGGAGGGAGAAAGAACAAACCCAGGAGCTCCAGGACCCTCCTGCAGATGAGATTTTCACAGCACAACTCTCAGACTCCCATGTGCCAGCCCTGCAGCATCCCTGGGAGCAAACCGGCTTCTGCAGTGCCTGGGTCAGGTGGGAGCTGACACATCGACCACGAGGAGTCCATCCCCAACCTCCCCCTGCCAGGAGGTGCAGAAGGGTCTCCTCCTGCAAGAACAGGGTGTGATTTTGCACCCCAATACATTGTACAAGGACCCATCGATGGCATCTGTGAATGGGCTGGGCTGCGCTGGGCACTGATTTGGGGAGTCAACAGAGCAAACAGCACCAGCCCTAAAATTTCAGCTGTCCCCAGGCCACTCCTGGGCCGCTCCAGACCATTTCCCCCAGCTCACAACCCACAACTGGGGCTCTCATTCATCCCCAGCCAAAGCTGCAGCCACAGCCACGGCCCCAATAGCATGTGGTCTAAAAATCAGATCCAATTTCATGTGCAAGTCCCTCTGGGCAATGGAGCCCAGAGCAAGTGCAGAAGGAGTTTGCAGGAAGGCACCCTGCTGAGCAGAAGTCCCTGAAAGGACAATGCCCTGGGCTGGAGACCTCCTGGTGCCACTCAAGGAGAACGGCACATTTGGGTATCCAAGCTCTTTTGTCACATCTCTCTAAAATAAATAATAAAAACTCTTACAGCAAGAGACACAACTGAGAAATTGATATGCCTTTAATGCTTGGCTGGTCACCTGGAGGATTTGATCTAATTAAAATCTCTGAACCATGGAGCTTTTGCCAAGGAGCAGCTCCGGAGGTGAGGGAGCCTTCCTGGCTGATGGGTGTGCCGCTCGCTTCTCAATGCTTCTGTTGCTCTGTCTCTGCTATCAATGGTCCTGGCTTCAAGCTAACAAAAAAGCTCGTTTGAAGGTTTGGAAAACTCAGCAGAGATCTGTACAAATTACACTGTCAAGGCCAGGGAAAAGCAGCCTGAACAAAATAAACACAATGAGACAGACTGTGGAGCGCTCGCATGGCAAATTCAACCGTGCTAATCTTCTAATGGAGACAGGATGGGAGCACCTGCAAGAAAATTCACTGAAATGGGAGTCTGAGGCTGGGCCAGCCTATGGTGACATCCCATAATGCTGCAGTGATGGCACAGATTTGGGTGTGCTGCACTGATGGGATTAACCAGCCCCAATCCCAGGTGAGGAATAGGCACAGGCTGCACTGACTGCAGGGACTCGACACAAGCCCCATGCAGCTTCCCAAAAGAGACCCCCATGTGCTGAACAGCCCCAGTTTTCCCTGGGGGGACCCAGCCTGGCTGTGGGGTCACAGCACTTCCCCTCCACACGTGGCCCTCGCTGCACACCTGAGCTCCTTGTGCCTCCCAGCCATGCTGGCCACATTCTGCTCCGTTTTCACTGGCAACTCATGGCAGGGAAGCCATTCCCACTTTGCAGACGAAGGGATTTTTGAAGAGAACTCTGTTAAGATATACCCTTGTTCCACTCCTCCCAGGACGACCTCAAGTGCACAAATTTAGGAGAGACTTCTCCAAGTTTTTGCAGACTGCACATGCGATGGGTGTGGGAAGACTGAAAAGCAGCAACACAGCCCTGAGGCGACAGCAGCTCTGGAGTTAGGTGGGAACTTACAATAAGGCAGCAAAATTAGGTTTAAAATTTAAAAAAAATTAAAAAAAAAAAGAAAGCAAGCCAAGTGGTGCAGAGGGACCTGGGGACTTGGAGGCACAGAGCAGGGCAGACAAATGCCCTCATCTCTACTGCTCTGACAAGGACACACAGAGAATATTCATTCCATGGCCTGCTTGTTGCAGAAACTGCATGAGACCTTAGGAAAGAAAGGGTCACGTCCTCTCCTGGGCTGAAGCCAGGTGGGAAAGGACCAAGCAGGGGTGTGGAGGGGAGTGGGATGGAGGGGCCCGGGTGTTTCTCCTGCCCTGGCATCTCCCCAGGCACCGGAGCCGCGGCTGCAGAGCTGTGCTCTGATGAAAGCCCTGATGTCGTGCAGAGGCACCATAATCACCGGGCTAGATGGGACTTAATGGGTCTCTTCTGTGCTCAGAACCAGCGCTCTGCGGTGCCACCTGGGAAATCAAAGCCGGGGATCAAAGTCTGTAAGTCTGTGCAACAGCCTAAAAAATTTAGTGCAGTCTATTTAGCTTGTGCTATAACCTGAGGATCAAAATCAGGCAGCAAGGCAGCATTGCTTACCTTGTCCTCCTCCTCTTTCCCTTCCCCTCCCCAGTTTTCAGTCCAAAATCTGTTAATGGAGAAAATAAGAGCAAACCAACAGGACTGAAATGTGCCTTGTCTGGTTCCTGGGGCTCTCAAAGCCTCACACCTGGGTCACAGTTTGACAAGCAATGGAAAAGGTCATTTTTGTGAGTCCTGGAAACAAAGCAAAACAACCAGGGTCACACTTGAAAAAGCCAATGACTTCTCAGTGTTCGGAGGATTTCTGACAGCTCTTGTAAGCAGAGTCACGTTAAAATTATTTGACAAATAATAGATAGCGAGATAAACCAGATCATTACAGTGTCAGTAATTCCAGCCTGAACTAGAGCTGTAAATCTAAGACTCTGAACAAGGGCAGAAAAGAGAGGCAGTGTGATCAGCAGCTCATTAATACCTGCACGACTGAATTTCAGATCGCAGGTTTAAGAATAAAAAAATAGAAGCATAAAAACAGTTCAAGTAAGAAGTGACACATAAGGAGAACAGAGTTTCCTCCTGCACTCCAAGCTCTGGCTATGAACTATCCCTGTGGGAAATGACCATGGAGCAGCTGCAGTGAGCCAGGGGGCTCTGAATCCCTGACTTCCCAGGTATCCACATCCCCTTCCAAACTTCCTATCTTCCTTTTTAAGAGGAGGATAACTGGGACAACTCAGTATCAACAGCCCTGCAGCCCCCTCGTCCTCCAAAATGACCCCCTGGCTCTGCCAGCAAATGACCCATAAGCAGAGGGTGGGTGAATCCCTTACAAAACACACATTTAACTGAGGCTTTCCACAGTCCCAAGTTATGGAAAAGGATGTTTGCATGCACAATATGAGATACAGGATAATAATAAAATAACCCCCAACACCGCCTGTGACTATTTGGAGTGAGAAGGAGGAGGGATGAGGCACAGTCACCCCCAAAGCCCTCCCCAAGGGCTGCATGCAGCAGAACTGGCCTAAAAATCCTCTTTTCCAAGCACCAGCTCAGACCTGAGTTTATCACAGACAAAGGCCTTCAGAGCTACGACTTAAGGAGATTAAAAACCTCCCAGAAAAATGGAGCCCTGAGTAGTTACAGCGATCAAAATACAGCGGAGAAGAAAGCAGGGGCGAGGGGGGAAAACCTCACAAAAGGAAAACTAGGTTTCAATTGGCAACACAATACAACAATTTCATATGAAAGATGTGAGGCATAAAAGAGATGTTAGATGTTCAAAAGCCCAGAATATAGGAGAGATATAAAAAAAAAAATCCCCAAGAAGATGAAAATCTCCACTTCAATGCAATGCTGCCTTCTCACTTTCTACCAAGCCAGGCACTCGCTGCTGTAGCAGGAGAGCAACAAGGTCCCTGGAAGAGCAACACGGCTGCCTGTGACATCCTGGATTACAGGGACACAGCACAGCTTTTAATGAGCAATTAGGTTATGGAGTATTTGTTGCTAAGAGGAGAACAGAACTGCAGCGAATAAATCGGAGCTGAGGACGTGACTCTGTGGTTCTGATGGGCTGATGTGATACTCAGACCTGGGAGCGTGAAGCATCCCAGAGGTGCAGGAATGGCATGGAGGGCACCTGGGAAAAGCTGGGGGAACCTTGGCTTGGCTTCCAACCACATATCTGTGTCCCAGGCAAGAGAGAGGTAAGCTTCTTATGAGCCCTCCAGCATCCCCTCTGAAAGCAGGAGGGCTGTAACATCCCATTACAGACTTAGGATTTTAGCTCTTATATTTTTCATATATTGGTAATCCTGCAGTTCTTTAGTGTATAACTCTAAACTCCACACACAGTGTCAGTTACTGTTCTCCCATTTTGGTCAGACACAACAATTCCTCTCCAGGCCTGGCAGTCAAGGACACCTCACTGCCTCAGGCCCCAAGAAATACAAACAAAAGTGAGTTGGGGAGGAGCAAACTTGGGGTAAATTCCTTCATTACCTGAAGCTGTAATTGGAAGATTAACCCCCAATATGCAAATAGACCAAACTTATAAAAGTGTGAAAACTCATGACCCATCATCCATTTTTGGGTGTAGTCCCTCGGGGGGGGCTTCATCTGCCCGAAATGCACCTGAAGGCCCTTCAATAAATGTAACCACTTTTATTCTCTTAATTTTGTCTGGCCTCTGTTTTTAGGTAGCCCTGACAAGGCACCAGGACAAGCCCCAGGCTCCCTGGGAACTCAGTGACATCAGGTTTAACTGGGAAAACTCTGCTCTCAGCACACCATGGAAGTGGGAATTACCTCCTGCAAGCTCCTGGTCCTTTGCAGTCACAACACTGAGCTGGAAGTGCAGAGCGTGGTGTGGCCAGGAGCCACTGGGAGCCCTGGACCCACTGGGAGCCCTGCAGGGAGCAGACCCAACTCACCCGAGCCCAGGCAGGGCAAGTTTAGCATTTAGAACAGGAAAAAATCCGAGGAGCTGTGGTGCCCTAATGCAGCGTAACAGATGGATAATTAGATTTATACAAAGAGCTGTAAAAGCAAGTAATTAAATGAAAATACAGAATAACAAATCTGCTGCAGCAAAACACCTCACAGGGCTGCAGAAAGCCCCTGCAGCTGGGACCCAGCATTCCAGGTGTGGGATGCAGGAGCTGGGGCACTTGTGTGAGTCTGCAGAATCAAGGAGCTGCCCAAAGCACAGAGAAAGCAACGAGAACATGGGGACTGCGTTGAGTCCCCTCTTCCCCCTCACCTCTCTAGGGAGCAGAGTAAAATGAAACTGACTCTGGCAGTAAAATCTCAGGTGCCACAGCAAAACCAATCACACCAGATTGTTCTGCTGAACACACACAAACAACAAACTGACTGGCTCTATTTATAGCTG
This sequence comes from Picathartes gymnocephalus, assembly GCA_013390045.1. Lineage (NCBI taxonomy): Eukaryota > Metazoa > Chordata > Aves > Passeriformes > Picathartidae > Picathartes > Picathartes gymnocephalus. The sequence continues at coordinate 226,219 of WEKY01032081.1, forward strand.
TAGGAAAACTGGTCCCGCAGAAACAGGCAGGAGATCACACACAGCCCCAGAGAGAGCTCAGGCAGGAATCTCACTGCCCCAGCAGGAGTGAGGCTTCCAAGGACACCCCCAGAGCCCTTCTCTTCTCCTGACCCCTGGCTTTGCCAGCTCTGAGCTGTAGTTCAGTGTCAGCAGGACCCCCTGGCTTCAAGGACCCCAGCGCTGTCACTGAGCCCTCCCTGGGCTGCTCCAGCGGGGATGTGCACCTGGAGCTCCCACAGACACCAGGGCAAGCTTCAAGAGCCTGAGATGACAGCCCAGCTTCTCTGGGTTTAGTGAACAACCCACAGACTATTTTAAGATAAAAAGCAAAGGTTTGGGGATTTTTGGGGCGATTGCCATCCCCATGTCAGCACCATCAAGGTCAGCCTGACTTCTCTCTTCTGATGGTGAAGGATGGGCCCTGCAGGCCACTCTGAGGGTTTGTCACACCTCTGTGACACCAGGGCTGGACTGGGGGACTCGTCCCACCTGCAGTGGTCCTAGGAATGGTGTGAGCTCCCTTCCAGCTCAGTGTGCTGAATGGCTGATCCTTCCAGGTAGGTACAGGCAAGTGCTCCACAGTGCATGGAGAAAGGCATCTCAGGAAATCCCCCCAGTGCTCAATCACCCAAACTGATGCTTTGTTTTTGAGGGTAAATCAACCTTATGGCTCTATGTGCCACACTTACAAAACACTCCCCACGGGTTCCTGAAAGCCTGGTATTTACTGTAGGTCAGACATGGATCGGTGCCAAGTGATGGGCTGTGTTTCATCAGAGGCTGCATTAATAACAACGAGGAGACCCTCTCCGAGTGTGAGCAGAACTCATTCATTTCTGTGCCATTTGAGCCAGAGCCCTCAAAAATTGTGTTGATTTCTTTTTTAAAAAACCCAACACAGCAAGAAACAAGAACAATAGTGCAGGATTAATACCACAGCCTCGAGCTCATCCCGTGTTGTTCATCACAGAGCCTTCAGATCCCCCCCTGATTTATAGACGGGGAGACTGGATCGTTCCCAGGAGCGGCAGCAGCCGTGTCAGGATGCGAGTGCTGGCTCCTGCCTCCCTGCTCCTCCTCTTCCTCACGTTCCTGTTCTCTGCACGCCTCCACCCTCCAGGCTCCAGACCTGAAGTGGCCCAGGATGGTGGCAGAACACCCAAGGTCCTTCCCAGCCTTCTGCTGTTGCTGCAGGACCCCCAAAAGCCCGTCAGACCAAAGCTGCAGTGGGGCAGCTTTGCACAGAAGCCTCCCCACGAGCCTGCTGAATCGCTCTGGGCATCATTCCAAGCACGCCAAGTCACTCGGGTATTTCAACAAAACGCTTGAGGTGAGATGAAAACACTGCAAAAAGCTGTCTGAAAGCACCACAAGAAGAGGCTCGGCTCGGAACGCTCCCGCTCTCCGGTGCCGATGTGACACATCCCACTAATCATCCTGAGAGATGCTAAAGGGAGCCCGAGGCTGAGCCCTTCCATTGTTACTCGCTTTATTTGTTTGCTTGCTCATTTGAGCTGATTTTTCTTTAAGACAAGCGCTAATAATATCAGAAACCCGAGGAAGCCTTTGCCTGGCGCGTTCCTGCTGGGAATGCCAGCGGAGCGCAGGCACTCCGCAGCTCTTCCCCGAGACACAGAGCGAAGTGTGAGAACAGGCATTTCACTCCTCTCCCTTGCAGCAGCAGCTCGGCGCAGCTCTGTCCTATTTTAACCCTGCCATCTGCTCGCAGTTCCTGCCGTCCCCGGGAAGGCAGAGAGCGGCTCCGAGCGGAGCCTTCCATCCGCTCCCACCCGCCCGGCTGACAGCCGCGCCCTGGAGCAGCCCCGGGTACCGCGGCGGGAGGTGATGCTCCTTAAACACGCATCCACTCCTCGCTCCCGAACCTCCTCCCGGCCCATCCCACTCCTTGGCAGGCCGGGGAAGACGCTGGATCCCCCCCACTGCAGTGTCACTCTGGCTCTTCCCGGTCCCACCGGGTTTAATGGTGCTATTAGAATAGTTTTAGTGGATAAAAGTAGATTTCTTTCACTGAGTCATGACTCAAAAGCAAGACTTTGCTCCATTTACAAAAGCAAATCACCATCTTGCAAATGCCAAGCACAGATTTCACTTCCAAAAGCGAAGCCTGGGGAATATTTCCAGCCAGAGATAGAATGGAAAAGCTGCATCTGCAAAACCTAGGAAACCTTTTTTTTTTTAATTATTTATCTGGTTTTCATAAACAGAGAGGATATCCTGTGGAATACCAGCTCCTGAAGAAACCTGATGAACTCATTTGCATCAACGTAATCATGGATTAATAGAGGAGAGAGCAAGAGCAGGAAATGCCACGGGGCCAGGGACTGCAACATGACCCATGGACAATTCCAGCCAGTTCCTGGGTGGGAAGCCCTCGAGGAAAACTTGGGAATAACAGAAAGCACCAGGAATTCTTTCTGCTTTCTGATTCATCCCTACTCACCCACCCACATGCTATGGCAGAGGAGGCTGTAACTGCTACATTTAGGATGACATTTAAAAATCAAGGTTGTGCTGCTGATGGTCATTAAAAATCCCACAGCGTTTTTCAGAAACAAGTGGGTACTCACATCAGTGTCCCTGCCAAGTATCAGCACAGCAGTCATTTTTTCTAGCAACTTCAGTTAAAAGATAAAAGAAAATTGTGCCCACCTATAATTACTGTTATTACTGTTGCTGTTGGTTTTTAAACATTCACTATATACCTTTACATTTCCTAAATACAAATTAAGAAGAAAACATTTCTCCAAACCTTTCCAAGTGTCAGATTAACCTCTGTTAACATCAGACAGTTATAATTAAGACATCCAGCCCATAAAAGCTGCCTGGGCTCCCTCAGTAACATGTTCCAACCTGTGGTCTGCATGTCCCTGGAGATCCTGTGGCTGTTTTTCCATGGGACTTGCCCTGGCTAACTCACAAAGGCAAATCCACTGCCCAGAGCTTTAGGGTCACTCTAAAGGGGGCTGCATCTGTTCTGAAAAGCACCTGAGGAATTCAAGGTCAGCAGCAGCAAGCAGAAAACATGATTTGTCTCATGGGAGATGGGGCTGCCTTTGACTCCTGTCTTAGCAGGAATGATTTGCCAGGTAGAGGATTCCTTCTCCCTGGCTGGAAGGGGAGCCTGGATGGCCAGTTCAGGTGGACACTGGTGTAGGAAGAGTGGGTGACACAGATCCCATCTTCAGAGAGAGGGTGAAGGAAATGCCTATGAATGCCTGCATCAAGCTCTCAAAGAGCCAAAATGATCAAGGTAGTTAATAAAATATGGGAACAACGCAAAGAATTCCTACACAGGTGTAAGAAACAAAGCCATGGCAGGTACCAGAGCTGAACTGGGTGCTCAGGAAGAGTGGGAGCAGGGAGAGGAGCACTTTCAGAAGGGAAGATTCTGCATAAAAGATGCAGTGAAATAAGAAAATTATGCAGGAAGAAGAGAATGTCAGCAGCGTGCCCTACATCACTGATGGATGGAGAGAGCAGATACCTTGGCAAAGAAAGCCAATGTGCTAATTAAGATTTAATGACCCTGAAGGCAAAGAGAAAAAGCCCTCCTCTGCCACAGTGGAGGAGGGAGTGGACAGAGAGCCTCAGGCTGGCAAGGAAAGGGTCAGGAAAAAACCTAAAATCGTGAGATGAACAAGGGGAGCTTGGCAAGGGGGAGCACCCAGGTAGGTTCTGCGAGGCAGGAGAGAAGGGCTCCATCAGCAGGGCAGAGGAAAGATCTGAGAGCTGAGCGTGGTGGAAGCTGAACTGCCTGGATCCAGGAACAGCTTGACTGTGAAGGTGAAGGAGGAAGCAGGTTCAATTCATTCCACACTCTGGAACTGTGGAAAGACATACGCCAGGCAAATGTGAGCTGTGATCATCACTTCCCACTGCTAGACTCCTCTAGGAGAGGACAGGGAGGTGACACAACCAGGAGTTCACACATGTGCTGCGAAGGCGCAGGAGGAGCCAAGGCTTGCCAGTAACTGCTGGGATGTGAAAGCCCGGCTGCCTGCAGCCTTGTAAACAAATCTGGCTCTGCTTCCCCACAGCTCTGCTGCTCTCGGGGTCTGCCTGGGGCACAGTGCCCACCACAGGGTCTGCCAGCCCTGGGGGGGACACAGTGCTACCTCTGCCTTCAGAAGCTGATGGAAATCATAAATCACAGGTCCTACACCAATGCTTCCTGCTCAGATGGATGTCCATGGCTCCACGTGGGAGCAGCCTGTGCTGAGCTGGTGCAGAGCATCGCCTGCTGTGGTCCAGCAGCAGGACTCAGACTGAGCCTGGGCCCCGCACACCAGGAGGTGGCCATGGCCTCCAGCTGAGCACACAAACCCTGCAGGAAGGAGATGAGAAGCCACCTGCTGTGTGATGAGTAAGGACGAGTGCATCATGCTCCCCTGGCCAGTGCCTGGGGTGTGACGTGCCGGCCTCTTCCCCAGCCGAGCTGCCGCTGTCTCCCGCTGACAACTTTCACCACTGATTTGTGACAATGACATCAGCGTCCACAAACATCCTGCCTGCTCCTGCCCTGCTCACATCCTGCTCTTCCTGCTCCCCCAGCAGACCAAGGACACCAGCCTGCCACCAGTCCAGGGAGGATGAGCACAGCCTCTCACCCTCCCTCAGGATGGGCTGACTCCCCACCTCACCCCACAGCTGATGGCACCGAGTGACACAGAGGGTGACACCTTCCCCACGCTGGGCAATGCACAGTCCAGGTCACAGCAGTTGTGGGTGATGTCTGGAAACCATCACCCCACAGAGAATAATCATCACACTGACCTGTCTCCTTCCCATTCTCTGCCTATTGTGCAAAAGCAAGAAAAATCTTCTGTTTGATCTTGATCAGCCATTTTTAAGCTCAGCAATGGATAGCAGCTATTCTGTGGATTCACCTCTGCTCTGGAGACAGACTGAAAGAGGTGGGGTGGAGAATGGAAAGCTCTGAGGAGACCTTAGAGCCTCTTCCAGCGCCTAGAAGGGCTCCAGGAGAACTGGAGAGGGACTTTGGACAAGGGCCTGGAGTGACAGGACAAGGGGGAATGGCTCCACACTGACAGGGCAGGGTTAGATGGGATATTGGGAAGAAAATGAGACCCTGGCACAGGGTGCCCGGAGAAACTGTGGCTGCCCCTGGAATCCTGACAGTGTCCAAGGCCAGGCTGGAGCAACCTGGGATAGTGGAAGGTGTCCCTGCCTGTGGCAGGGGGTAGAATGGGATGGGCTTAAAGGTCCCTTCCAACCCAAACCATTCTGGTATTCTGTGATTCTCCTCTCCCAGGAGGGCTGACTGGACAGCAGGAGCTGGAGGCAGCCCAATTTTCATGTTGGGAAACAGGACTTGGACAGGCTTGGTTGAAGTCCATCTTGCAGAACCGTTATGTTCAGTTGCAATTCTCTCTCTTTTGTGTGTGCTCTCTGTGAATTCCCCAAACGCAGCAGAATCTTTCAGCATTCCTGCCATGGGATGGATCTGGGCAGGTTCCCGGGCCTCAAACACTGCTCCCTGTTTATGTCCTTCATGCTGTGCTGTGACAGCCTGTGTCACACGATGCCTTGCACAATCTGGGCCACACATTTATGGCCACGGACCTCTATGTTTCACAGCACACATTTGGGAACCCACAGCTGACCATGGACACATCACTCATTCTTGAAATGTAGGCCACAAAGGTACTTTTGTTCTGCTTTTGCTTGTAAATCAAGGGCTTACATATGTAATTGGCCCAACCTTAAGAGCAAACAACAGCAGTGGTAGCACCGTGCCAGCAATTATTCATGCCTATAATAAACGGCTGTAAAATTGAAAGCCAGCCTTTAAAAATCTGGCTCCTCACTGCACAAACAACAAAAACTCATTTGCAGGTCTTGGCCAGGGGAGTTTTTAATTTTGGGGGAGAGATTGAGGTGGGTGAGGATTTATTTTTTCTCTTTTCATTCTCTAAAAACACCACTCCTGTCTATGTTTAGGTCACGGATTATTCTGGCTACACTTCAGCACTGTGGAATGAACCCAGCGAGAGACACGGGGGACAGATCTGCCCTCTGCATTCCAAGAGTAGGGCCCTGGGAACAGCTGATCCCCATCCCTTGGCATGTGGGAACAGTCAATTGTTTGCAGCCAGCCCTTCCTGCCTCCGTGCTGAGCCAGCAGCGAGCCCACAGATGAGCCACCGGCCCTGGGGATGACAGAGCCATTGGCCCTCCTGCTTTGGGCAAACCCTGAGCTGCTGTTCCAGGCCAGGACAGGGATGCTGAGCCTTGCACAGGTCCTACCAGTTAACAACAGCATCCTGGCTGATAAATCACTCCTCAGGGCCCAGCAGCAAACAGCCCTCTGCCCCTTTGTGCCCTCTTTAACCAAGCGTGTCCACAACCTGGGCTTGCAGGGGGAAAGGTGTGATGAGATCATTCCTTCTGCTCTGCACATTTCTCACCCACAACTCCAGAGCAACCCCTATAACACTCTTCCAGCACACAGATGAAAATCTCCTTGGTGGTGCTGAGCAATGGCACCAGAGGAACGGGCAGGAACTGGTCCCTGCTTCCTCCATACTCACCAGGCAGGAGCAGATTTCTCCCACTCCAGCAGGGAACCTCCACATGCTCTGGACCCCGGAGTTTAGACGGTCTGAGGCACTGACAGACTTCCTAAATGAGGAATCAACCGTTTTACATCCTCCTTTGGCATTTCTGGTTGGCTTCCTCCTGCTTTAAGCAGTGGCAGAGCATGAATGGAAGAGCTCTGTAAGGACTGCTCTGCCTCTCTGCTGCGGAACGCTTCCCTCGTCGGAAATCTCTAACTACCAAGTTTTAGCGTCTTCTGAAGGAAGCCGCATTTATCACAGTTCAGAAGGGACCTTTTGGCCTAATCCCCACTAGAAAAACTGCCAAACTGATCCTCCCATCACACAATTAGCAGCCACAGAGACTCTGCTACACCGGGCGATGCGGCGCTGCTATGACAACAGGAACGGGAGACTCGTTAAGGGTCTTATCGAGAGGGATAACGAGCAATCACTGCTCCGAGAGAAGGCAGGAATCAATGGGAGCTGGTGATACCAGCGCATTTTCCTGCATGGGGCCGGGTATCCGGGAGCCCTGGAAGGTTGACTCGCATTGTTACGGCACGGTCGCCGCGAGTACAACTTCTGAGGACAGGCAGATTCCTGGGGAGTAGAGATGAATATTCATGAAGGAGCTCAGTTTGGGAGAGGAAATGAATCAAGTGTGACAAATGCCGCCTATTAGGAAAAGAGGGTGGCGTCTATTTTTAGTGGAGTTAAGCAAACATTAAAGCTCACTCTCTAAGAACTCCAAATAATACCACTCCCTGCTCTGCCTCCCCATCACCAGATAAGAATTTAGCAGCACGTTCCCACCAGCCAAAACCCGCTCGCCTCAACAGAAGTTTTCCGATTTAGCCCCCGTGCGTGTTTTATAAAAATACAAGTTTTAATCTCTCATCTGCATAGGAAGATGTAACGGCTTCCACCGGGATTTATTTTCCCCCCCCTTCTCCAGCTTCGTAAGGCTTGAAGGAACCTTTTTTAAGACGGAAGAAAACGCTGCATTCAAATCTCCTAAAAGAGCACTCACGCAGAGCTGTAATCACTTCAGATGCACAGAATTATCAGGAGGAGAAAATTCATCTCACTTAGAATCAAGCCCCAATTTGAAGCAGAAAGGAAGAGGCTTGGTTTGCCGCCGTGCCAAGCACTCAGACTTTTCACTGAAGTCAAAGAAGCCACAGCTGCTCTGAGCCATTGAAAATCATGCCCAGAATCTCTAGCGAAACTTGTTTGCAGAGATGGCAGCAGGCTGATAAGGATGTTGACTATTCCAAATAGGCCCATGTTATTTTATATTTTTAGAGATACTTAGCCTGCCTGTTATTATTATTAAGCAGAGGTGGAGTATTTACTGCCATTTTCTGAGAAATCTGTACAAATGCTGCTTTTCAGCAGGCTCCTCTTTTCTTCTGGCGAGCGTTAGAGTTTCTTTCTTTTACTTTTCAGGCTTATAAACGTCCAATTAAGACAACAGCGAGACAATAGTGCCTAACAAAAATGCCACCATGCCCACAAAGCTACTTGAGAGGCCCTCATCCCATAACTTAAGATGCTCCCCAGCCAAGATCATGACCAGAGCATTTGGAGAGCATTAGGACATGGGTGGTCCTAACAGCAAGCACTTGGAAGACCCCTGGGCAAGGGGAGAGTGTGAGCCAGGAGTGAAGGACCCTTGCCACAAACTCTCCAGGCTCAGTCCAGGCTCTGCTGGCTCCTCCATGCACCAAGGGCCAACTCTTCAAGGCAAATGCCCAAATTCCTCCACCTGCAACACCACATGCCCTCTGTCACCTCTCCTGTGGAATGTCAAACATAGTCTTAGGGTTGGCTTAAAAAGAAGCTGCTCTGAAATGAGACATGGCAAGTGTTTATTATTGATACCAGTCTGGCACCAGCAGCAGAGAGACACAGCCTTTCCCAGAGCATCCAAACCCTGGGAAATCCTCTGTGGCTTTAGGATCACAGGTGGTGTCCCTCCCTGAGGTCCCCTCCTCAGCCTTTCCTTCCTGACTGAGCCTCTTCATGATTCCCCCTCAGCTTCCAGGTTCTGGGCTCTCCTTCCATCTGGAGGGGAAGATGCCCACCATGAACGACATGTGACTTCTGACTGGGCCCCCTGGGGCAGCCTGCACGCCCAGCAGAGCTGGGATCCCAGCAGGATGAGAGCCAGCACACAGAGCTCTCCATACATCACCTCCCCGGTGCTTGGCAGTGCCATTTGTCAGGAAAGTTGGGCGCAGAGTCCTTTGGAGAGCCCATCTCCGTCCCTCGCCATGCCGGCCCTCAGCAACTGTTGCCATGGTTATTTCATTGGAGTGCTTCTCATCAAGGAGATGCTGCAACTGCTGAATTGTCTCTTGCAAGAGTTATATAGGAATAACTAGCTGATAAGTAGGAATAACGGGTTCAGACTGCCCACGGAAGCCAGCGATCCCAATTATTTTTGTTTTGATCCTGCCTTTCTTTTGGTCTCCACCAGGCTCAGGTTTAAAGCGGGGGTTAGAGATAAGCAGCAGAGAAGAAACGCTTCTTGATGGGGAACACACTTGGCTCTGCCAGGAGATTAAAGGCCTCTCCTCACACAAAGCCTCTGCTTTTCAATCAACCCTAAATAGGCTCTAACAAGGCACAGCAATCAACCAGGCAACATATATCCGTCCTCACCTCTCGGCTAGGGGCGAGGAACGAGATGTATTTCCCGGTTCCATCGTGTTAATTGTTAATCAAGATATGACAGGCACGGCCCCGAACCTGTTCAGCAGTCCCGGGGAGCGATGGATGTGCTGGGCTCTGCTCCTGCCCTGGGGGCCGGCCCACGGCTCTGCCGGGGATCGCGGTGAGGCCCGCGCCTTTCAGACCCGCTTTCAGCACCACGGAGGGCAGGAATAAAGCCTGTTCTGGAAAGCCAGGGCCGTTTTGTTCAGCTCTCATTGAAAGCTCTGAAGAGCGACTGGGTAATGATGGAGCTGCTCTTCCCCCCGCCGATGGGGTCCCACAGCGCAGGCCGTTAGGCTTTTAATGACAGAAATGCTTTTTTCTGCTCTCTGCTGTCCCTGGCACAGATTTTGGGCAGGGAGGTTCTACCTCAGACCTGGAGAGCTGCGCAGCTGCAGGAGAGGCACGTGGAGCCCACTGGCACCAGTGTCACCCAAATCCCAGCCTGTGACAGTGGAGGGGCTGCCCAAGGAACCAGGACCCTCCTCCCAGAGAGATGCAAAATAGCAGGGCAAGATCTCAGCTTCCTTCACAGGAATGAGCCTAAGGGCAAAAAGAATCTGTTAGATTTTTCCTTCATCCTTTTCGGGGGCATCAGGCCCAGCATCACCATCCAGGCAAGGGAGGGTTGTCCTGCTCTGTTCTGCACTGGAGTGGCCTCACCTTGAGTTCTGAGACAGTTTTGAGTGCCACAAGATCAGCGAGATCCAAAGCTGTCCCAGAGGGTCCAAAGGAGGGAGCCGGCGCTGGGGAAGGCTCTGGAGGGGCCACCCGAGGAGCGGCTGAGGGCACTGGGCTGGTTCAGCTGCAGCCCAGGAGCTGAGGGCAGAGCTCAGGGAAGGAGGGAACGGCTGCAGGGGGAGGTTTGGGATCGAGAGCAGGGAAAGGCTCTTCCCCCAGAGGGTGCTGGGCACTGCCCCGGCTCCCCAGGGAATGGGCAGGGCCCCGAGGCTGCCAGAGCTCCAGGAGCGTTTGGGCAGCGCTCCCGGGGATTGCTGGGGTGTCTGTGCAGGGCCAGGGGTTGGACTGATGAGCCCAGTGAGTCCCTTAAACTCAGGATATTCTGATTCCAGATATAAGCCAAGCACACCTCACCCCTGGAGCTGGGCAAACACTCTGGGCTGTGCCATGGAGGCTCTTGGCAGAGGCACGGCACTGGGTTTAACAGGGTGTCTGCCCGGTAGAGACACCTCAGGGGACTCAGACACCCGAGCTGGAGCCCCAGCCTGGTACCAGCTCTGCTCCCCAGGCCTGAGCTCCCCTCCTTGCCCTGGCACAGGCAGATTTGGCTGCAGAGAGCCTGAGCCCTTGGCAGCACCTGGACAAGCACACCCCACTCTACTCAGCACTCACCCACGAGGGATGGGCCCTTCCTGGAGAGCACACTGCCCTTCTGCAACAGCCACAGGCTGAAGACAAAGAAGTGAATGTGGATGATGTGACCCCAGAGAGATCAGGATTCAGCCGTTCTCAAGGTACCTGAAGAGACAGAAGACGACTTCGCCAATTCCAGCTGAAATAGCTGGATTTAAAGAAATTAAATTTGTCAGTTCATTAGTGTGTAACATAAGAATGAAAAATGCATTCCTAATTCCTGATCCGCTCATCCACAATCCACTGATCTGCAATCCCCAGAGTCCCCAGGGAAAGAAAAGAAAATCCACAGCAGCCTTGTAGTATCTCTCCACAGCTTCTGGCCAGGTCCTGCAGAGAGAGCTCAGCCACAGAGCCTTCCTCCCAGCACCAAATACACCTCAGCAAACTTACTGCCATCCCAGGGGGGCTCAGGGGTAACAAAAATCAAACTGCACCCGTCACAATGAGTGAACCCTGGATGTTTGGTGAGGTGCTGGGCATGATGTCCCAGGAGTTAGCTCAGCTCCCCACAGGTCTGCAGGATCAGCTCAGTTCCAGCACTGCTCCCACTCGTCAGGACAATTAGCAAGGTCCCAGTCACCTTCTCAGCTGGGAGTGCTGCTACTGCACCACGGCAAGGGCTGCTGGTGCCTGTGAAAAGACTGTCCTGGCTGCACCTGGGAGATGTCCCCTGCACCTTCCTCCCAGCTGAGGGAGCCATGGGTGCTGTTTGTTACCCAGTTTGCCCCAGCAAGACCAGTTCAGTGTACACAGCCATGGGTGCCCAGCCACGTCCATACCTTAAACCACGATCTCCACAGCCAACATCAGCTTCCCACACCAAATCCTTCCTTAAATTATTCTCAACACTCAGCCTCACTCAGCTGCCTCGGGGGGAGGCACCCACAGCCCTCTGTTTGGCCCCATGGCAGCACAACCTGTGCCCTGAGGCCAGACCAGCAGGGAGCACCAGGTGGGAAACTGGGACTCTCCTGGGGCTGCCACCACTGCCCTTGAGCATCCCCTTCATGCCCTCTCCAAACAGATGTGCTGACACAGCTCCAGAACAGATCTGGATTTGCCTTTGCAAAGCAACTTGGCCTTCACTTGCTGCCTCTCCCCAGCTCCAGAGCTGCCCAGGACTTGCTGACCTGAAAAGCACCACCATGAGCAATAAACCCAGTTTGCACAGGGAGGACTTCCTCCCAAAACACGATGGAGAACTCTCCTTTCTGCAACACCCTTTCCTCCTCCTTTCCAGCAGAAAATGCTGTAAATGTCCGTGGCTACAGACCCCGGAAATATCCCCTAATGCTGAAGCCATCACACATAAGACCCCACCTGGTGTTTCTCCACTACTCCCTTCCCTCTCACAGGCAAGGGTGGGAAACCTGAGGAAACTGTGCAGGTCACACATGGAGCAGGAACCAGAGCAGAGCCCAAATCCCATGCCACTCCCACCCCTCCACATCCCCATTCCCAAGATTTTTGGCGCACACCTCAAATTGCCTCCCTCCTCCCAGCTCAGCTCTCTGTGCCATCGTGCACAGCTGCAGGAGGCTCGAAGCAGAAATAGCAGCTCATTACCCAAGCTCATCATGCCACACAAGGACCCTGACACTCCACCAGCCCCTCCCTCACCCCGGACCCACACTCGGGCCACCCCCGCCCTCCTCCAGCCACAGGTCCCAGCGGGAGGGGACAGCCCGGGCTGGTTCTGCCAGGTGACATCTGTATGTCTCCCCCTGAGCTCTTCATGCCAGCTGAATTGATCCCCAGGTGCTGCCAGGGTAGGAGCAAGCCCTGACTCCACTGCACTCATAAAGGTTTCAATTAATCATAAAGCCAATTCCATCTTGGGCTCCATCTGTCTTTATTCCTTCAGGGACTAATAATGCCTCACCGTGTGTTTTCACACACTAGCTGAACTGGAATTAAGACAGATTTCAATATGAAGTACCTGAGAAGAAAATGAATTTTTTAAAAAGAAATCTCAGGGTCGTTACTGTTCTCAGCTTGGAAAAACACCTTGTTAAGTAAAAGCAGCAGGGTATTAATTTGGAAAACAACTCAGGTGAGTTCCTGCTCATTGCAAGATACGCAAACAAACTAAAATCATATTAAGGGGCTTTTATGACAGAAGAAATATGGAAATATGACACAACCTGCTTCCACAAGGAGAGGAGGAACATGTAGAGGAGCTCACATAGGCTCCTGTGTGCAGCCTCCCAGCAGAGGGATGCTGGCAGCACCCCCCTGCTGCACCAGGCATGCAGCAGAATCCAGAAACCCTCTCCAACCCTCCCTGTTGCACTGAGAGAAACAGATAAAACCCAAGAACCCTTGTGGTTCATCGTGTATGGCAGGTTTGAGCTGCTCAAGGCTTAGGGAAACCTCATTTCCATGTCCTCACGCTGTTGGCACCTGGGGTTTGTGTTCCTTCCTCTGCAATCCAGCCCCGGGGCCTTTCCAGCCAGCCAGGCCTGCCTGTCCAGGTCAATAAGGCAATTCCCGTGTTGATCTGTGGTTTAGACAAAGCAACAGCCCTAATTATGGATCTCAGCAGATGCATTTAGGGATTAATGACCTGTCCCTTGGAAGTGCCACCGCAGGGCTGCGCCCATCGTCCCCTGGCTGCCAGTCTGACAGCACCAGCGCGTCCCCTCCCTCCTCACCCACAGGGAAATGCTGTCCCACATGGTGACAGCCAAGGCTGGGATGCCCAAAGCCAGTCCTAGGATGATTAACAGAAGGGAACATGTACAGACAAGCACCGGGAGGGAATAACTGAGGGAGTCGTGACTGTGGAGAGCAGCAGTGACAGGACGTTTAGCATGACCCACATTTCACCTGGGCTCCAGCTAACACCCCCTCAGTTCAGGAAGAGCCCTTCCTCTCTCCCATCCCGTGTTTTCAAGGCATTCAGGAAAAAAAAGGAGAGACAGTCTGGAAAGGATGGCTGCAAGAAATTATATGATGTGCTCCGTGTTGAATTCATAAGAGACGTGAGACGTGAGAAGTGCAGAGCGCTGAGGGGCACGAGGCTTCTGATGGAAGCCAAGATCCTTTGATGGCAGCCTTCTGGAACTGGCTGCAGTACCTTGGAAACTCATTAAATGCAGCAGAAAGGACAAATGACGTACATCTATTGATGCTCTGAGCACCAAATTAGTTTTCAAATCTATTCAGGGCTCCCACAGCGGCATCGAGGGGCTGAGACTCGGTGGGAAGCGGCTGCAAGAGCGTGTCCCCAGCTCGTGTGGGGACTCCCAGCTGCCCTCAGGGAGGGGGCTGCCACTGGCCCAGCCCCCCAGGGACATCAGGTGGCTGCAGACAGCTGCCCTGAGCAGCAGGGCTCAGAGGGCTGCATGGCTGCTCAGGCAGCCAGGACAGGGAGTCATCCCCTCCCAAAACCTGCCAGGCTGCTCCAAGGGCAGAAAAAAGAACATCTAAAATAAAGGGACATCAGAATCCAGCTCACAAGAAGACACAGAATGTCAGCACCTGAGGGAAGAGCAAGCAGTTAACAGTGATGAGGAGTTTCTTCAGAAAGAGATAATTTGCAGTAAGCTGTTGTTTTCTCTCATCATCCCGTTCAAACACCTGGAGAGCCTCGAAGCAGCTGAGGTTGGCAGCAATCTGGTGGAAGGCCTGAGGAACTGTCTTCATGGATGAATAATCACCTGTTTCAAGGAATCTTGAAGCACATGAATAGACAGATGAGAGATACAGAAGCACTGTATCAAGAGAACAGGTAGGCTGGAAGATGCCAGCCTGGAAACGAGGTTGATCCCTCTTCAGTCAGGACAGCCAAGGGCCATTCTTGGATGCCATGGGAGCCTGCAGTTGCACCTTTGTGTTATTTTGCCTCCTGTGAAAGCTCTGCTGGCCCCTCCTCTCCAAGTGAGGGAGAAAATATGGCTAAATCCAGAAGAGAGCCCATGAGAGGCAAGGGCAGCCCCCCGAGACCCCTCTGACAGCCCAGTTCTGCCGTGCAGCCCCAAAGCTGGCTCTGCATGCTCACTGAGCACAGCCTGCTGGCAATGAAATCCAACAAAAACCACCACCAGGAAGGGGCAGGAGGGTGCACAGGGGAGGAAGAAATGGGATCTGCATCCTCCCATAGGGGCTCAGACAATGGCTGCAATCCTAAGGGTCAGTGCAGTCCACCCCAAACCCTGCTGGGAGCAGGTCCTCACTGAGGCTGGGTCCTGCATTTCCCACTCCGTTGTTCATCTCCCAATCTCCCATTGTTCCCTTCTTTGTTCTACTCAATGTACCTTCTCACTCTCCCTTCTGAAACACAGCAATGGGCAGCCTCCAGCACACCCTGAGCAAAGAGCAGATGCAGATGTCTCCTCTTGGTGCGTGTTTTGCACCCGTGGCTTGGAGGGAATGCAGAGAACATGCCAAGGCCTGGGAAAGTCACAGCAGGTCAGGAAAATAATGCAGGTGGTCAGGGAGGAAAGTCTTTGGAGCTCGTGAAGCCATTAGCAGAGTGCACAGTAAAAAGAACAAACAGAAAATATAGAATCACAGAATCATTTAGGCTGGAAAAGACACCCAAGATCATCAAGTCCAACCATTAATCTCACACCAGCGTGTTCACTGCTAAACCATGTCCCGAAGTGCCACAGCTGCACGGCTTTTCAGCCCCTCCAGGGTTGCTCTGGTGCTTCACAACCCTTCCAGTGAAAAAAAATTTCCCTAATCTAAACCTCCCCTGGCACAACTGGAGGCTGTTTTCTCATGTCCTATTGCTTTTCACTTGGGAGAAGAGATCAACCCCTGCCTGGGTCCACCCTGCTGCCAGGGAGGTGTAGAGAGCAAGAAGGATGAATTAACAGTGGCTGAAGAGACAGAGGAATACATGTTGTGTCCAGCTACACAACCAGGTCGGCACTGGCAAACAGCAAGTTTGGGCTGGTTTTTTTGGCAGAAAGTGATTAGGTAACCAGCCTGAACATGTATTTCAAATGGAAACCACCACAATAACTCAAAGGCTTTAGCAGAGAGCATTTGCTAAACACGATGAGACAGAAAAAACATGTTTTATATAATGCATGAGCTGGCTGTGATAAGTCTTTCCCTCCCTGCTGAAGCTCTGCTGGAGCAGCTTCCTGGTGCTCCCCACGCCTGTCACAGCCCTGGCTGTTCTGTGGGGCTGTGTTTGTGGGGCAGGACCCCTCCCACAGCTCTTAGAACATCAGCAGCTGGAGACTGAGGCGACCCTGCAGGTTCTGGGAGGACCCATCGCTGTGTGAGGGACACAGGAGGACAAGGCCACCTGCCTGAGCTCCAGGGTAACTGGGAGAAGCCAGTGGAGCCCAGTGCTGGGGGAGCTGTGTGGGAGCTCCCTGCCCACGTGTGTTGTGAGACCAAACACCCCCATTTCATCCTCACTGTGTGACCTCTGTGTCCTCTCTCACCACCAGCCCAACTCCAGAATTCCCATGTTTTACAGAAAGGATGAAGTCTAAAACCTAAACCCAGTCCTCTCAGGCTGAGGCCAAGATGTCCATCCCACCTTGTCCACTCCCCAGCAACTGCAGGCACCTGGGGAAAACACAGCTGGCAAAGACAAGGACCTGACCCCACCCTCTGCCACTTCTGGCCATCAGCATCTCCCCAAAAACGTCTCCCAGAAAACCCAGGAGCAAACCTTGCATTCTAGACTTTTCCCTCCTTGTGTTCCTGAGAGCACAAGGATGGCAGTTTACTCTTTAATTGTTAATTACACTTCTTTGTTAGATTTCAGGGCTGAAAAATGTTTAGGGATTTATTCTTCTGTGTAATTAACCACAATGATGAAACACCCATTTATACTGCACTGCAGTTTTTGTTAAGGTTATTCATAATGGGGAAAGGCTAAATAGGTTGAGTTCATTATCATTACAGAAAAAAAATTGAGGTGACCCAATCAAATTAATTTGAAATTAAGTGCAGTGAGGCTGATAACTCCACACAAGTCAGGAGTTCAAATAAAAATAGAGCAGACAATCTACAAAGCAAGAAATTATAAGCAGTCAAGGAGTGGAGCTGGAATTACTGCAACTGGGAGATGGCAAACACATGGTGTGGGCAAACAGGGCCACTGAAGAAATCAGGGAAAGTGGATAAAGAGATGGGCAAATACTGCAGGATGTAAAAGAAGAAGCTGGAGGAGGAAGGGATGAAGATGGATTGGAAATAAATGGGTAGGGACAGTGCTTGTTAAGCTAACCAGATTTATTTCTCTGCACAGGAATTCTTATGTCCTTACAAGACAGCATCGAAGCAAGGTCTTTAATTTCACTTTTCCTGGGTTTATTGCTTGGGCCTCTGTGTTATTTAACACCAGTGAGCACTGACCAGTTTCAGTGCACAGCTGGACCTAACTCAAACCCCTTAAATCTGGTAGAAACTCTTTCCTCTTGACAGAGGCACCCTGAAGGAGCTGCTGCTTTTCCAACAGAGCAAGGTAGCCTTGTGCTCTGGGAGCAGGGACACCAGCAAGGGACTGAAGGACAGAGCAAGGAGACAGCATTCCCACATCCCTCTTCCTTCAGAAAAAACAATGGAAAAGCAGAACCAAAGCCAGGTGGACCCCACGATGCTGAGCTTTGTTGGACACACAGCAGGAGGAAACAGAGCCCATCACTCAGGGAGCTTCTCTGAGGCTTCTCTTGAGAAGCAAACACAGGTTTTGTGCCTCTCTTGGCTTTACCAAAGTGGGGCAAGCTCTGAATGAGCCTCGGAGCTGGGTAACACAAATAATGTTGCATGGGATATTCAGGATGCACTTGGTCATCCTTTAAGGGGTTTAATCTCTGGGAAATGATTAAGACAATCCATGGAGAACTCTTGTGTGCTGCTACAGGATGATGCTTCAGTTATCACCTGTGAGGAGTTTATTCACAAGCCTTTATCAAGTCCTGTGACATTATTTTAGCACTCAGGGCCAAAAGGGAACAGTGAGAGCCCAGCAGTGCTGGGTTTGTGGGCTGGGATTGTCCCATGCCCATCTAGGACATATGGCAAACACCAGCTTGGACCATCAGTGGGACATCCTTGTCCCTGGCCACCTCCTTGGGTGGGTTTTTAAAGGTCTGGCCAAAATGCCACGAGTCTCTCACTGCAGCTGCACAAGTGGCTGCCCTCCCAGTTCCCCAGTGATTTTTGGCCAGGCCAAAATCTCACCTGCTGAGCCTTCTGCCTTGTCCCCATGAAATACAAACTGCTTCCCTTTGCCTTGAAGGTCCCACAGCTGAACTTCTCTCCATCCTCACCTCCAACTCACCCCTAAGAGCATGGGGAGCATTTGGGATAAAGCTTCAAGAAGGCATTCAACATAAATTATTATTCCCCTTCTAAACGGATTACAAAAATCCTTTTATTACAAAATGCTAAAATGTTCAAATTATTGGTGTGGAAAAACATTTCCTGTAGGTAAAGTTTTCAAAAATGGAGGTTTTAATCACAAGCATAATCCTTTCTGGCTAACATTTCCAGTCTTGTGAAACATGGAGATACAGATTGCACAGGGGCCTGGCTGTGCTGTGAACAAAGGGAGATGCTGCCTGTAAATAGCTCAGAGGACATCAGAAGACACTTCTCTCATCAGCAATCTTTTTTAGCTTAATATAGCTCCTCTTTGCATAAAACATTGACATTTTGGTAATGTTTGGACCCAATGGTGCGAATGCTGATTGTCATCTGAAGATACTGGAGTGCACCTTCAAAATATGCAGGAACATTTTACAGACAGTAGTTTCACTTGCCTCCAAAATGCTGGATCTTAATATTTCATACTTATATATATTTAAATGTTAGTACCACAGGATAAATGCTAACATGCTTTTATGCTAATGCAATCACTGGAAATCCAGATAATGCCGTGTATTGGCATATACTGTTAGTGAATTATGGATACCTAAATGTACAAACCCACATGCCTAGCAATTATTTTTGTTAGTGCATTTAACTTTTATTTGCAATCAGAGCACTTGAGGATTGTTCAAATTAAGTTTACTTTTGCAAACTGCCAAATGGAAAAACATTTTGTTAAAGGCTTAAAAACAGTAAGACTGTGATGAGGTTTTAGACTTGCAATAAGGGCACTGCTCAGAGAACTTCACCAGATGGAACAGTGTTTGATTTGGTCACAGACTCAGCAACTAAAACCCAAATGCCTGAAGTGAAGGACATATAAGAGAAACATGAGATGAAACCTTGATTTCCTCCCTGTCAGGTGAAGAAATCTGCCTCTCCTGTGGCAGGGGCTCACAGAGGCAGGTGGATGCCAGATCCTGGCAGCTGGAACCCGGGACCCTGTGCCCTGAGGTCCAAATCCTGCTGTGCCATGGCTGCTTTTCAAGTCTGCTTTAAGCCAAATAAACAGGAGCAATATCAGGAAGGAGAAATCCTGAGCTGGCCCTGTTGTGCCTTTTCCCCCTCCTGCCTTTGCTGATCCAAGTCTTGGCCAGCCCCTCAGCCTGTTGGCTGAAGATGCTGATCCCCTGGAAAATCCTTTTATTCCGATGGGCTTCCAGCACAGCCAGAGCTCTGAGCCAGGTCCTGGCAGGACCACATGCAGGCAGGACCTGGGTGCTGCTTGTTCCATCCCTTACCTGCTTCACTGCCTGAGTGGAGTTAAGGACAATGCAAATCTGGGTAAGATCTGGGTACTTTTGAGAGCTGGAAAGTCCTGGATGTGACCCAAGCACGTCTGGAATCGCTCTGTGTCCAGTGGTTTCCTCCTGTGTTAAACACTTGTCTACAGACAACGCCAAACTCCCTCTTCCAGACTGAGCTGTGCCAGGAGTTCCTGACCTCCCCTGCTAGGCTCTGGAGCTGCTATCACCATACCCTGATTTCCCCCTGGGAATGTTTGCCTGGCTTGAAGCAGCTGGCCTGAGGCAGGCTGGCTGCAGAGACCTGGGAGGTGGCCACAGAGCCCTTTGGTGAGCAGCAGACCATTGCCCCTTCCCAGGCTCAGCCTCCTGCACAGGATCTGACACCAGCCCCAGGCACACGAGCACAGAGCAGATCATGTCCCTGCAGCCCCGGGAGCTGTAACACCTCTGGGAATTTACTGGAAAGCTCTACCACCTCACCGAGGCTCCCAGGAACAACCATGAGGGAAGGAAATAAACAACAAAAACACAAAATGCTGTGTGAAGTACCTGAAATGCCCCCGACAGTTTAACTAGAGCATGGAGCAAGCTGAGAAAATGTATGAACAAATGAATTAAGCAGTGAGCACACAGCAAAGTTGGCATGTAGGTGTCTACTGAGAAAGCTTAAGCACAGCAAGGGGAAAAAAAGCAACTCAAACCAAGGCATAATATCCCTCACATTTTGGAACGGAGCTCTCAGACAATGTATCATCCAAACCACTCCAAATTACCATCTGCCAGAATGTCCTTCAAAGAAAAAAGGTCCACAAGCATGCAGAGCAGCAGTTTAGTATTGTCATATCAGATGAGAGGTTCTGTCCCAAGAGGGTTTTTGCACTTGAATGAGGAATACTTCACAGAAGTGTGACTCTGGTGGCCACTGTTGCACTTTCATGTACCATGAGACAATGAATTTTTGGAGTCTTGGCCATGTCATGCCAGGTCCATCTGGAGAGAAGCTCTTTTACAGTCCCTGTCATTTCACAAATTACCTGCAAATGTTTTCTCTGCATGATCTTCTCTGTATGGAACATATAATTAGGAGTCTACATAAAGAACCTGAACAAACCACTCCAATACTGTTTCAAAAATTGAGATACACCAGAATATGAAGAGCAGGTGTTGTTTCTGATATATCCTCTGTCATCACGTAGTCAGGCTCTGTTTCAGACTAGAAGCTGGATCCTTTCCTGGTGTAAATCTGGGTACCTGCTCCTGCCCACGAGGCCCCATCACTCCACACACGCTGAGGGTCAACTGCATTGTATCCCAGATTGCCAAATAAATGCATGTCTATGGAACATGTGTTGGACTAAGCCATAAATAATTTATGATGCTGGAGAAGGTGACTGTATTTTTAGGTGTAGAAATATGCAGATAAAACAGTCCTGACCTTCAATTTTCACTCTGCACTGCTGATCCTGAAGTTTGAGTCCATCCAATGCATTTCTAAAGCCTCCGCACCTCTGAATGTGCCACACACCCCCTGCAGAGCTCCAAAACCCGTAAATCAAAAAGGGACAAAGAAAACCCATGGGGCCCACAGGGCACCTCCTGCAGCACCACACGTGAGGCAGAGCAGGCTCCTTCCCACGAGCCTCAAACCATTCTGCAGGTGAGTCTCCTCTGGATTCTGGCTGCTGACCCTGTTCCTGACCCCGTGTCTAATCAACACCCCTTTGATGTCAGAGGCACACGTTCATGGGGACCAAACCCCTCTCCAAAGACCACAGGAGATGCCCAAATCAGTACCTTGCCATCCTGAAGCAGCCCAGGAGCAAGGAAGAGGAAGGACAGAGGTTGCTGGGGTGCTGGTAACTGCACCCTCCTCCACATCTTCCCCCAGAGAGGGCTGGGGAAGGGGAGAGGAGAAGAAGCAGAATTATTCCCCCCTCAGACTTTGTACTAACAGGGAGGCCAGGGAAATAAGAAACAATCATAGATTTGACAGCGAATTACTTCTGGCTAAGTCTGTTGGGCAGGATGAGGACACAGTGAGGAGAAGTTCAGGGTAAGGGGTGTTGCAAGGGCTAGGCCAGGGACAAGACAATTTTGTGGGAGAGGACTTTGTGGTGTGTCACAGCACAGCTTTCAGTCTCTGCTATCAGAAACGAACCAAGAGAGGTGAAGAGGGGCACAGCTGGGGGCAGGTCTCACCTGGACAGGGCAGATCTCACCTGGAAAGGGCAGCTCCCAGGACGAAGGCAGCGTGTTCCTTCAGCGTGGCCTCGCTGCTGTTCAGCCCCTCAATCACCAGCTGGAGCCCACCCATAGACAGGAAATCCTTGGCATTGTCCACCTGGGAGAGAGCACGTTCCATCAGCAGGACCCCCCAGCCCTTGGAGAACACCTCCCTTCACACATCCCTTCCCTCCTGCTCTAACCAGCACAGAGTTTCAAAAGGAATTAAAAATTCAGAGGGAAGGGCTGTGGCTGAACTCTGCACAGTCCTGCCCACGAGCAGTGTGGCTGCACAGGCACAGTGGCCCTGTGGGAGGACATTGTCACACACAGAAGGCATGGCTGGAAACCCAAATACTTTGATTATAGCTATCAAAACTGCTCTTGACACGTATTTCAGTAATTCAGGTGGTGTCAGAAACTCGCTACATCTGCTGGTGTCAAAAAACTCCAGCTCTTTGCTTTCCCCTGAGCAGACCTTTACTGGGGACCCAGGGGAATTGCATGTTTTGCAAATGCAATTAATTAATTGATGCTATAATTGTAGCACTAGGAGTCAGGGATGTTTAGGAGCCGTCAGCATCAACAGGGTGCACAGGTGGTATCGGAGTGAGGAGTGTGGGCAGTTGTGGGAGTTCTCCATGAGCTCCACCAACAACGTCCCATGGACAAGGAAAGCAAAAGCCAGTCCCTGCTTGGAGGGGTCAGCCAGGAACTTCCCCACGGAGCAGCCCCACAACGACTTTTCTAAGCAAACAATAATGGATTAACTGTCACTAGGGAAAAGTTTACATACTGGTGGGGATTCATCAGCCTCTGGCTCTAAGTGCATCAGGGGCTGGCCAGGCACAGTCCCAGCGGGCATCTGCTCTTGGAGAGGAGATCAGAAAAGGCTCTGAGTGCTCACAGACAAAATTTAGAGAAACAGCACAAAGTACTTCAAGTACAAAATTCAGTCCAAAGTCAAATCGATGCATTTTGGTATTCAATGAATTTTTTTTTTTTCCGGTTTAAAAGGGGATCTGATGAATGCTCAGAACTGCCTGCACAGAAAAATCAGGTTTAGAAATTCGACATTTCTCCTCCCTGAAAGACATGGAGACAACAACAATCATTGGCAGATGGAAACAGAATATAAAAATCAGTTATCAGCCGGGCAAACCGACCCCCTGATGGGGTGGGACAGGACAAACACCACAAGCCATGCAGGGCACGTGGGACACTCTTCTAGTCAATGACTTCATGCTCAGTGTTATATTTATCTCAACCATGTACCTTCATCAAAATTGGCCCTAAGTCAGATCTGTCAGGTACCCAGGAGAAGGAAGAGGCTTTGTGTCCTACGGGTCTGTCGTCACCAACCAAAGCAGGGCCTGGGGAGCTCCAGCTCCTCTCTGCTCCCCGAGGGGACAATACCCACCTGTCCCTCTGCAAAGCTGCTCTCTGCAGGTCTGCTGGGGCTGATTCAGGATTTGCAGCAGCTTTTGTATCCTTTCAGATGCTCTTCTTTTAACTGTCCCTATAAACCAGACCTGCCAGATCTCTCACTTTTCTGCAGACCCATCTTTGTCTACAAAGAAATCTATGCAGCAACCCAATTTCAGCTGCCAGTGGGTTCTTTTATTACTCAGCCTCTGTAAAAACTAGTTTAGTGCTGGAATTGGACATTGACTTCTGCACGAGAGAATGTATGGACAGGCAGGAATTTGTATCCAGCACCTGGTGTGGTAAAACCAGCCACTGCTGTAACCTCAGCAGCACCAGCAGCAGCGAGACACCACAACTGCAGAATGTAAATTGTGCTGTAAAGCTTATTCTGAAGATCTGTTTATCTTTTTTAACCAGAGCCTGTCGTGAGAGCTCTTTCCCTCACTCACCATTTTAAAACCAACAAAATCCCCAAACTTAACAACTTGAAGGTATTAGCCTCTCTGGGGAGCAGCAGATGCTGTGAGGCAGCAGCTCCTACCTTGCTTCAGTCCACTGAAACCAGCACAGAAGAAAAACCAAAGATCAAAAGAGCTCTTGAGTAAAGTACACAGGCAAAGCAGGGAAGGGGAGGGATGAGAGAAGAGCAAATATGACAGCAGTTATTCAGGGAGCAGGTTTGAATTGGAGGAGAAAGAAAATAGGGAGGGAAGGTGAGAGAGAAAATGTTGGAAAACAAGAGCGAGGGAAAGCAGCAAGTCAACCGCACGCGATAGGAAATTAGCAGAGAGAGATGGTGTAGCATGTCAGAGGAGAGGAGAGAGGAAGATAAGGGAAGTAAATAATTGAGAGAAAGAGGCTGCAATGCCTGAGAACGGGTCTTGGCTCTGCACACTGCTGTGCAAGCACTGTGAATGCTGTTTATGAGTTATGCTCTGCCCTCTTCACATTTGCATTTGGGTTTTATGCGTTACAGATAACCCAGCGAGCCAAACCCTCCTGCTCCTTCTCCAAGACAGGTTCCCGAACATGCCAAGCTGAATCGTGGCTGAGGAGAAGCAAACCAGAGCTGGCAACCAAAAGCTGAGCAAAGGCAGAGCCCTTGGGCTGACTCTTCAGAAGCAGGAGAGAGCATCTCCCCGGGCTGGGCACTGGCCACGGCTCTGAGGCACGAGCTGCCTCACACCCCCTGCTCTGCACTGCTCATGACCATGACCCAGAGCAGGGAGCAGCCTTTGCTCACACGTTCTCCAGGGCATGGCATTTTCCACTCCACAGGGCACCCCGTGTCCCGGAGGCAGCAGCAGGATGGCCGGGAGCCAAACAGTTGTGTAAAGCCATGGCATGGTACTGCTCTGATGGAGGCTGGGAAGGTGGGACCAGCAAAGGGGCCCCACATGTGGCCTGGGCCACCCACACCTGCAAGGATCCCCTGCTCCCACGGCACGGCTGTGACTCACTGCAGAGCAGTCCTGACAGCTTAGCCCTTCCAGGGTTATGCAGCACAAGTGTTCTTTGGCTGCTGTTCAGTAATTACATTAAGCCAGCGATGCTAAAGTCAGTCCCAAGCAGAGATAATGCTCTGGACGCATTCAACTGACTGGAAGAAGAAAGAGGAGGAAAAGCCATGCTGGCTTAGAGACAAGTCATATTTCTTATCAGCTTCCTGCCTGACGAGAAGGTGCTGCCCAGCCATCTGCCCCGACAGCGCGGGCACAGAGCAGCGCTGTGATCGGCGCACAAAGGAGCCTCTGTGCCCCCGCCAGCCTCCTGCCATTCCCCCTCTCTGACCCCTTTGATGCTGCATGTGTTTCCCTTTGATGCTCCAGTCTCTGCTCCTCTCGCCGTTCTGAAATTGCTGGCCCCATCCTGTGCTGCAAGGATTTTCTGCTGGAATAGTCCAGGCCTTTGAGCTGGAATCCAAAGCATCCCAGGGCGTTTGGGGGTTGCTTTCTAGCACGTTGGCCTGATGCTGTGGCACCCTTAATCAGGCAAGATTAACCCTGAGTATAAATATGCAGCTCTTTGGGTGCCCATTGTTCACAGTAATTCTCTGAGTCATGCAGATGCCCACAGTGACACAAAAGCAGGGAGAACAAACAGCAAGGAAGCCTCTGCATGCCCACAGCAGCGATTCAGAGTGGATATTCAAGACAAAGAGCCCTGGAAATAACACTTCTATCAGCTGGCACGTGGACTCCCTCTCTCAGCAGCAGCACTTCAGCTACCTGCCCCCAAAATACCACATTTGGTTTAACAAGTGCTGTTCCAGTGAAAGGGCTTGCACTGCCACCTCCCAAGAGTCGCCCCATTCCTCTGAAACGTCAAAAGTGCCACTGGAAACTTTCCCAGTGCATTCCAGACTCTCCCAGCCACTGGGAAGGGAGAAGCCGAGGCCCTTCCCACAGGGCAGAGCAGAGGTTGGATGCCCAGACACCCTCCCAGGAGTGGCACCAAGGAAGGCACCAAGACCAGGGGAGCAGAGCTCTGTACCTGCAGCTGCATCGAAGGGGAGGCCAATGTGTGAGCTGAAAGCAGAGCAAGAGAGATCAGAGGGAGGGGGGAAAAGTGTGAGCACAAACCCGAACAAGTGAGATGCCAGGAAATATGTTCACCCTCACACAGAGCTAATTAGCACAGCGAGGCTCTACAAGACACTGCTTACTCACACCAAGACAAAACAGGGGGTTTTGGGTGGCTGTTGCCTTCCCTGGTACAAAGACATTCTCTGTGAACTGATGTAAGGGCACCTACCCTCAACCACAGCAGCTTTCCATGGAAGCAGCAAGAAAATAATTATTTTCTTAGCAGCCACCACTCTGCTTACCCAAAAATGGTAGCTAAAACCCCATTTGGTAACATTAAGCAGATAAAAGAGGACAAAGAGTGGATAAGAAAACCAGCCTGAGAACAGACAACAAATCAGGCAACCCCTAGGATACTGCTGGCTCCTGGCACGAGCGATGATTAATTCCAACCTGGATATAAAATAAGCCTGCACTAGTCCTCTGCTGTCTGTTATTGTCCCAGGATTATGGTAATTAAGCAATTTGTATTACCTGATACTGATAAGAAAAATAAAACCCCATTTATGACACCGTATCCCCTGGATTTTACACGGCAGTTACTGATGCATTCTTGTTACCTGGTGAACATAATATTCAAGATCATAAAGCGCCGCTACTTTCTCATCCAGCGTGGAGGCAGAGCTGTTGAATTTGCTGATTAATTTAACCATAATTTCATAATCTGTTTCCATCTTCATGTTCAGCTTTTCAAACTCCTCCTTCAGCTGCTCTATGGGCCGGAACTTCTTCCTCACCTCTTCCTCTCGGGCCTTGGAAACAGAAGGAGCAAAACAAGATATGAAGACAGGAGATGAAGAGAGACAAGACAGGCACAGAAAGGAACACCAGCCTCTGATTTACAAAGGGAACCTGGCTGTCTGTGCCAATGAATTTATTGCTGTGCATCAGAGATGCAGGGGCAGGGTTGGAGAGTCTTTCTGAGAAGCCCAGGAACCCAGTTACCTGTGAGGTACCCACAGTGCCAGTGAGCAGTAGGGTTTTGTACACCACTTCTATATAAACACCATTTATGCACCATTTCTATGTCTGAACACAATTTGTGCACCATTTCTACATCTCTACACCATTTGTGCATCATTTCTGTCTGAAGACCATGTGTGCACCATTTCTACATCTCGACACCATTTGTGCCTCATTTCTATGTCTAAACATGATGTGTGCACCACTTCTACATCTCTACACCATTTGTGCATCATTTCTGTCTGAAGACCATGTGTGCACCATTTCTACATCTCGACACCATTTGTGCCTCATTTCTATGTCTAAACATGATGTGTGCACCACTTCTACATCTCTACACCATTGGTGCACCATTTCTACACCTCTACACCATTTGTGCACTATTTCTATGTCTGAACACCATTTGTGTACCGTTTCTATTTCCCACATCCTTCCAGCTCCACACCAAGCCCACAGGCAGCAGCACTGCTGTTCTCTATTTGCTTGCAAGCAGATGTTCTCAAAACCTGACTGCAAAAAGCCCTGAGCCACCTCCCTGATCCCACAGCTGGACCTCTCTGGAACTGGACACGAGGCTGGAGAGCTCCAGAGGTCCCATCCAGCCCGAAGTGCCCAGTGACTCCAAGGAGACCTCGGACACACACAAAGATGCTTTTACCATCCCAAGCCCTGAACACATTCCAGGCTGGCTCTATCTCCCAGGGAGAGGTGTGGGGACAGAAGCTGTCAGAAAGGGAAGCAGGAGGAGCAGAGATAAGCTGGAGACAGCTGAATGCTGCGCCATGGGGCTTAGCCAGGAGACAGCCTGTCCTGAGCACAGCTCATCTCCCTCAAGGGCTGCCCTGAGCCAAGAGAGCTGACACAAAACATGGGGTGAGGAGGAAAGGATCTGTCAGAGATCTCAGAGAGCCCCAGAGGTGCAGGAACATCAGCACTGGTGGCACTGGGGACAGAGCCTGCTGCTGCAGGGAACAGAAGCAGCAGAGAGACCAGGCTGGAGCTGTGCTGCCCCAAGGACAGGAGACAGGCAGAAAGTCCCTTCTGAAAGGGATCTGTCACAAACACAAATACCAAGATGTGTTTGTATCCAGAGTGAGCCCCGAGCTCGAGGGTTTGCACATGTCCTGCTCCCCATGAGGGGACAGAAGCCGAGGGCTGGAGCCATCAGGGGAGAACCAAGGGAGCAATGGAGGTGAAAACTGTATCAATGAAATGATTAATTCCCACAGGTACCACACCCAACCCATCCCCACCCCAAGCACCCCGAGCTGCCTTTGCCAGAGCACAGACGGGCTCACTGTAACTCCATTTCCTCCGACACAGAGCCTTCAAGAATGGATTTGCTCTCCACAGGAGTGGCTGCAAATGGAATACTTCAGGTCCATTAGATGTAGCTGCTTTTAGGCCAGTTGCTGGGACAAAAGCTATTCTAACAGGGGGTTTTAAAACATGGCTTATTTTCACCTAATAGAGTATCACTAATTTTTGCATTTCAATGATCCTCATTTCCAGCAGCCCTTTCCAGCAGCCCTGCAATCAATCAGCAACGCTGCTATGGAAATAATCTCCCAGCAAACGAAATCATGCCCTGCTGCCACATAAGGGGAGAAAAAGCCTTTCTGTGACACCAAAACTTTAGAGCCTTGAGTCCTCTTTCAGTTTTCCTTTGACTGAGCCAGCACCAAGGCAGCAGGAGGAGCAAGGGCTAAGGAAATGCTGCTGAGGGGGAGAGAAGCTGTGATCCACCTGATGAGTCACACATCATCCCACCGATTTACGTTGGGTTGTGGATTGTTTGTAACTCAATGGACACCTTGGAGCTTGTGTAAGGAACTTCAGCCCCTGCTTCACCACGGCCGTTTGGGGTTTGCTATCCAGGGCACGAGGTTGGGAACAGAAAGCAAGGAGGGCAGGGAAGGGGAAAGCAACTCCCTTTGTAAACACCATCGGCTGCAACCCAGTCCCCCTTGGGGTCTGCAGACATTTTTGTGAATAGAGCAGCGGTGGAACAGATAAATTATGTTGTTCAGAGAAGCTGTGGCTGCCCCTGGAAGTGTCCAAGGCCAGGTTGCACGGGGTTTAGAGCAGCCTGGGACAGTGGGAAGTGTCCCTGCCCATGGCACTGGATCAGCTTTAAGGTCCTTTCCAGCCCAAACCATTCCACCCACAGAACCATAGACTCATACAGAAAAACCAGGGAACAATACCACTAACAGGTCAGCAAAGGTATTTTAGGTCCATATTCACCACAAGATTATTTTGCAGAGTGTTTCCCAAGAAGTCATTTTAACCACTCTGTTTCTGCAGTGCGTAACAGGGTGTGTTCACATCCCTGCACTCTGCCTTGCTTTAGAAACAGGAAACTCACCTTCCTTTCTGCCTTCTCACTTTCCTTCATTTTAGCCAAGGCCTTTTTGAGCTCCTCGGATGTGAATGAATTTGCATCAACATCGACCTTGCCCAGCCTTGCAGAAGAAACAAAACAAACCAGAACATGTTATCAGTGAACAACTGCCTCTATTCTATTTTCACTGTGACATTCTAGCAATGGCTAAGGGCAGGAGGAAAGGATTGAAAAAACCCACCAAGCTCAAGAAAAGATTGGTCTGAGCGCTGTATTCTGTGTGGGGTTTGCAGACACCTCACCCTGACAATCAGGAGCTCTGCAATCAGCCTGCTGACCCAAAATCTCAAGTCCTGCCACAATAAAAACAGCTGATTAATTGATACCTTGGAATTTCATATTGCAATAGAGGAAGCACCCCTGTGCCACTAAATCATTGCTAAGGGCTTGCAAGCTTTAACCTGGAGATTTCAGCTGATGAGTGCTGTACACTGAGTCAGGACAAGGGTAAATCCACACAGAAATTACACAGACATTCTAAAAATCATGTCGTGTTGGTCTTTATACCTTTCTTGTTGGTTCAAGGAGTGTTTATCTGGGCCACAATTACTGTTGCACAGAAAGAAAGGAAATGCAGCTGCTGAGGCATTGAGAAGCTAAAGGACATTTCCATGCCCCGAGCAGGAGTCACTGGGCAGGCTTTGGTGGCATCGCTGCAGGGGCCACCCATGTCTGACCCCCCTCTCTGCTGGTGACACCTTTGCCCTTGGGGACAGCACTGTGCCCCAGCCCAGGAACATGAGCAGGGCCCAGTGCTGGGAGTGGCATCAGTGGAACCCCCCTGTGCACAGGGACTCCCAGAAACACCAAGATCTGGCAGCAGATTGCTCAGCTGCCCTTTCCAGGCACTGAACCATCTCCTTCCTTTCCCATCCCAGGAAAATTCAACCTCCACCTCCACTAAAAATCATTTCCTACACATCGGTGATCAGAAATGTTCTTCCGGACTTCCTCCATCACAAACATCCCCACAGCCTCGGAAGAGACACCAGGGTCACCATTAAACCCTCCACAAACTCTGCACAGGCACCCAGGATCATCAGCTTTCCATCCCTGTGATTCAGGCTCCCTGCACTGCTCCTGTTCCTTTTCTCCTCCTCTCTCCATAACTTTGGGAAGCGCAGAGCTCCCAGGCTTTGGCAATTCCCAAGGACAGTGCCTTCCACGGCTTTTTGGACACTCCCATGGCTGATTTCCTTCTTGCTCCTAGGGAAGCTGCTGAGTGCCAGAGGAAGCCACGAAGTTGCTGTGGGAACTGGAGCACCTTCCCTGTGAGGAAAGGCTGGGAAAGTTGGGGCTCTTGAGGCTGGAGAGGAGAAGCTTGTGTGGAGACCTCATAGCACCTTCCCAGTGTGTGAAGAGGCTACAGGGAAGTGGGAGAGCAACTCTTCCTCAGGAACTGTAGTGACAGTACAAGGAGTAATGGGCTAAAAATGAGAGTTGGAATAGATTTGATGATGGGAAGAAGTCCTTTACTGTGAGGGTGGTGGTCCCTGGCACAGAGAGGCAGAGAGGCCTCATCCCTGGTAACATCCAAGGCCAGGTTGGACAGGGTCCAGAGCAACCTGGTGTGGTGGGAGGTTGCTTAGGTTGGAACCAGATGATCCTTAGGGCCCCTTCCAAGCCAAACCATTCAAGGATTTGATCATTCTATGATCCCCATCTCCCACTGTGGAGTGGCCCTGAAGCTTCTGTGACATCTGAGCTCCCAGAGTGTTCTAGGTGTGTGGAGCCCCTTGAGCCTACGCCCTGGAAGAATCTACCATAACCTTTGGGAATGCTTTTTCACTTACTGTGGAGGCCTGTGGGCATATTAGGATGCCCTGGAAGGACGCCCCCTAGGCTTTGGCCTCTCCCATGGAAGCCCAAGGACCAGATGCCAGTTACCCCAGTTCCACTCCCCCTGTTTGCCTTATACGGCCATGTTCTGTATCCCATAACCCCACCGGCAGTCGGCCCCTTGGCCGGCTCGCCCCCCAATTTGCCATGTGAGGTTCTGTTCTAGTAAGCTCCCCCCTCTCTGTACCCCCACTGGTTTGTCCCCCTGCTCATCTCCCCTGACCACATTCCCCGTTGGTGAGTGTGTCTGTCTCCCCACCTGCCCCCTCCGTTCACTGGTCCCTGCTGCTCGGCTCTGCCCCCTCCGTACCCGTATATAACCCTGGACTCTCCATTTTCCCGGGTTCTTTGTTCCTGGCCTCTTCAGCGCGTGGACCCAATAAACCCCACTGCACTTCCCTACAGAGAGCCCTCCTGCCTCCGTCGCCTTTATCCAACATCCAGCCGCGTGTGCGAGCTGGCGCGCGCCCTCCGCCCGACCGGAGCGCCTTCCCTGGTGGAGACGCTCGCAGGAAGGCAGCAGAGCTGAGCTGCCTGTGCCACGCCACTACAACTTACAGGGACAAAAAAGGCTTCCCCCGTGGTGGCTGCAGCAGCATGTTAATTTACTTCAGTTTTGTTCTTTCCATTGGTTTGGGCTTTGCCCACCTCTAATTGTTCATATTTGTACCTAGATCGAGAGGTCTCTTCTTTCCCTGTTTCCCCATTGGTTGTGGTACCCTGACCATCCACTCTCAGGTTCCCCATAGGTCAGTGCCCTCTGGCCTGCCCTTGTGGCAGCTGACCATTGGCCTGTGACCCCCATAGTTAACCCTAAGCACTACACTGATTCCTTGTCCTCTGTCCCTGGTCCCTTCGGTGTATGGAGCAATAAACCACGCTGGAATTCTATACAGAAGACCCTTCCCGCCCTCCGTGTGCTGAGCTATCCGTGGTGTGTGTGAGTGGACGAGGGGGATTGTCTGTGTGCCCACCCGAGCGGCTTCTGAGAGGAGACGCTTTTGGGGGGCTTGCAGTGTCCACCATCCACCCCCACACCATAATACAGGTGGAACATCCAGGACCTGGAAATGAGCACAGCAGACACTTCACCTGCTGCCAGCAGTCAGTTCTCACTCACTCTTCGCTCCGTCCGTCGGTGCTGAGCTGTTCCTGCTGCCTGGACCTTTCCTGCTACCTGCACTGAAGCACCAAACCCAGCAGGATGTGCACTCCTGTCCCAGTGGAGGTACAGTGCCACCCCAGGGAGCTGGGCACCCCCTGAATGCCCAGGTGGGCTGCAGCGGGACAGGGACCCCACTGTGAGGTTGTGCTGCCTGATGCAGATTGCCAGAGACAGTCTGGGGGACATGGAAGTGAATATGGTGGTGGGTATGGAAGAAATTATGGAGGTGGAAGAGTCTGTTGAGGACACAGAGGTCGATGTGGAGGATGACATCGAGGGCATGGAGGTTGATGTAGAGGATGACATCGAGGGCAGGGAGGTCGATGAGAAGGATGAGGAGGAGCCAATGATCCTGGGATAAGAATGGAGCCCCGGCAGCAGGACAGGCAGATGCTCCCCACGCCCTGCCCACTGGCAGAGCGGGTCCCCTGCCACCAGGCTGGGGCTGGGCTGGGTGACCCTGCTCAGGGACACAGTACCCAGGGGGTGCCCTGGATTCTGGTGGCACAAGCAGCACCCCTGGCCTGCCCTAAGCTTGCTTTGGGCCACGCCAGCCCCATCCCAGCACCTGGGGCCCAGGACCCAGCCCCAGCTGGGCTCAGTGCTGGTGGCAGAGTCCCGCTGTGCCAGCGTGTGCCAGCCTAGGGGCACAGGGAACAGCCCTCAGGGCCGGGCTGGAGTGGTCTTGTGCTGGACTGGCAGTGCCACTTCCTTCTTACCAGGACTAATGGAGATGATGGCCACAGATGTGACCCCTCTGTAGATACATTCTACATGCTACAGGTTTTCTGTAAATATGTTTTGAAGATTGTTAGTCTATAGGCTCCCATGTAAATATGTTCTACAGGTTATTGTTGTTATAAGGATTGTTATAATGAAAGATGTTCTGTAAGTCATAGGTTTTGCTGATCTTTGGTAAATAAATACTGTTTATTTTTAAAACCCCACGTCTCTTTGCAATTCCTTTGGGCACAGGCAGCCTTCGAGAATTGTTGTGGCTTCCACTTGCTCCGGATTCCTGGGGCTGGAGTCCCTGGGGGTGCTGGCATGGTCACCCTGGGGCTGGAGGTCCCTGTGCACAGGGGGGTCCCACTGGCACCACTGCTGGCACTGGGCACTTCTCATGTTCCTGGGTTGGGGCAGAGTAGTGTCCCCAAGAGCAAAGCTGTCACCAGCACAGAGGGGGCTCTGACAGGAGTGGCCCCTGCAGCAATGTCACCAAACAAAACCTTCTGCCACCTTTCCTGCTGGAGCCACAGGGACTCCTGGGCTGAGCTGGCGTCAGGCCACAGGAATGCAAAATTCCCGTTCATGCTCTGAAGGCCATGACAGCCTTGGGAATTGTGGGACCTGGATCTGGGGTGCTGCAGGGGCTGATGTTTAAGGCTTGAAGCATCCAAAGGCTCCGGGCTTTGCTTCCCCCCTGCTTTGCATTGCCCTGTGCCCAGATTGTTCAAGAGACAAAAGGCAAGCGAGGGGATCCCCACCCTGCCTGCATTCCTGCTGCTGGCAGCGGCCACTGGTCCCTGTCACCCACTCAGGTGACACCCGGAGGGGCAGTGCAGGCTGTGCTGGGCAGGGGGCAGGGGGCTGGGGGCTTTGGGCCCCGTAGGTGCTGGTGCTGGGGGCTGTGGGCCCCGAGCTCAGCCCTTGCCCAGGCAGTTCCCCCCAAAACCCTGCACTCCCCAAGCATCCCCCTCACAGGTGGCAGAGGGAAATCCCACACGCTTCAGGAAAGAAATTCCCCATAGGAACTAAACCAGTCTTTGTTCAGAGGGCTCCAAGGGGAAAGTCAGCAGCAGCGGGCATTTAAAGCCTGTTTAGAAAGGTGGGTGCAGGGAAGGTGCAGTGATCTCGGGGGACTCTGGCAGTGCCTGCTGTGCAGGTGAAGCTGTGGGGCTGCTCCCAGCCAGGACACAGCATGTGGCCCAGGCCAGCACTCAGCCCCTCACAGCTCTTCCCAAGGGGTGGGCTCACAAAGCAGTTTCAGACCAGTTGCCGCAGATATTTCAAAGGACTAAATGTCATTCAAAGAAGCCACGTTGCCAATTTAGTTTCGGTGTCATGGCATGAGAAGCCAAGAAGGTGCCTCTGAATGTGCACTTCCACTGCCATCCCAAAGGGACCACAAAGGACAGGGCTGTGCTTTCAGCACTGCTGAGCTCCTACCCAGCAATTCAGTCTCAGGAAGAGACAGTAACTGAGTGCACCAGGGAACGTGGCCTCTAATGAAAGGCATGAATCCCACAGCCCACCCAACCCCATGCATGTCTGTACCTTTTCCTTCTTCTCTCTTCTCTCTTGTCACTTTCCCAATTTTCTCTGTCTGGGAGCTTGGCTTCTCTCTCTCCTGTCTGCATGTTCAGCCTCACGTGTGACCCTGCAGGAACAGCCTGACCTACAAACAAAGGTCACGTTATTTCAGAGTGCTGCTCCAGCTTTGGGAGCAACTGGGAGCTCAGGGCACATGCTCCTCCCTGAGAGAAGGGGAGAAAAGCTTCATCTCACACAGTGAGAAGTGGGATATCCACCACTGACCCCCCTCCCTTCCAGAAGCACCCCTAAAATGCTGCTTTACCCTCACAGAAATGTCACCTCAAGCCACCAAAGGTGTCCCTGTGCTGCCAGGCTGGCTCGGCTCCACGGTGCAGGTGGAACCCTGAGCCCAGCAGACACTGGTGCCTTCCTCCCTTCCAGCCCAGGCCCTAGGAGAGCACTAAAACTTCACACCAGGAGTGGATTTGGAGGCTACATGGAGAAAGGGGAATTGGTTGCTGATTGGGGCAGACAGAATAAAATGCAGCTGCCAAAGGGAAATCAAAGCATCCCGCAGAGCGCAGCCAGGTATGCTGTACATCAAGGCTGTGGTGGTGTGGAAATACTGTATTAAAAGGAATTTATGATCACTACTATCTGCCAACAAAAATAGACAGAATACATTAAGCTTTGGTTTTAAATGCAGAAAAGATAGGAAATTCAGAGTGTTTTTCTGTGGTCACAGCTCACCACAAACACATCTCGATGGCCAGTCCAGCACTGGGGTGGAGAGGAGGTAATATTTGGTTGCTACTTTTTGATAGCACTTCTTATTCTCTTAATGCACAAAATCTGGCTACCCAGGCCAGCGAGGCTGCAGCTGAACAGCTGCAGAGCTGCTCACAGATGGACAGACAGACTACAGCTGCTCACCCTCCTCCCTCCTGAGGAGGATTCCCTATTCAGCCTTTCCTTTCTCTCCTTTCATCTAAAAGATACCTGGGATAGAATAACAGCTTGCAGGAGACAGGGATCATCTCCTACCAAAGGGCAGTGAAGATAAGGGTGATTATTTTGTACAATAAATACATGTACTCACAGACAAAAAGCTCTGGTCTCGGGAACAACTGGATTGATCCCTCCCTGTTCAAGACCAAAGAGACATTTTCGTGATCAAAGGACCTGGTGCTTCCTACACAGGACTGGGATGTTTGTCACAATTCAGACAGAAACATTTCAAAGCCTGTAGCCATCCAGCAGGTATAAATGCATTCAGAAAAACCAGGAAAATCCATCTTGCAGGATTTCCTATTAAAACAAGGTTTGCATTTCTGGTAGACCCGCTTTCTCTCCATCATATCCTGCCCCCTGGAAGTTGCATTGGTTGGATATGTGAGAAGAGAGATGTGATTATCTCACATTTTAAACTAGGGGAGGACAGACTAGATGTGCCTTCTCCATGCTTGGAATGCTTTCCATGGACAGATCCCAACATCCTCCTGCTCCTTAAACTTGTGATACACAGGACCTTTAATCTCTGTCTATCTATGGGAGCATCCTCCCACGATGGGAACCTGAACTCTGCAGGAATTTGGTGCCATCACTGATCTGCGCCCCTCGCCAGTGCTGGAGCTGGGACGTGCTGGTCAGAAAGGAGTTTGTAGGATCTCCCTGAAAAGGGCAACACCACATCTCCTGTCCCTGGCTCAGGAGACACTGAGACAGGGCTCTGCCAGCAAGGAAAACACAGCAAACGATACCCTGGTCTGGCGGGAGCTGTCCCTGCCCATGGGGGACTCTGACCCAGGGCAGGCAGGTGGAATGAGATGGGCTTTAAGGTCCCTCCAAGCCGAGCTGTTCTAGGATGAAATGTCATCGTGTGCTGAACACAAGGACACAGCAGGACAGTCCCCTCCTCCGCAGACACAAACTCAGGGGCAGAGCAAGGGGTGAGCTGGGTGCCTCCCCCCGAACCCAGTGGCTTTCCTGGCCATGTCACCAGCACTGGGACAGCTGGGTTCCAGCCCCAGCAGTGGCTGCAGCAGCTCTGGGCTGTCACACAGCCAGGAATAGCCCTGGATCAGAGCACAGCACGGGGCTCTCTGGCTGC
The DNA here is from genome assembly GCA_013390045.1 of Picathartes gymnocephalus. NCBI lineage: Eukaryota > Metazoa > Chordata > Aves > Passeriformes > Picathartidae > Picathartes > Picathartes gymnocephalus. The sequence continues at coordinate 262,483 of WEKY01032081.1, forward strand.
ATCCAGCCCCATCAGTCCTGCCAGGGGAGGGGAAGGAGGTGGATGGGCTTTGCTTGGAGAATAATCCAAAGGGAAAGCACAGGAGCAGGCTCCACAATGCGGGGGGCTTAGCCCTCCTGCTTCTATTCTCAGCAAGCAGTAAATAAAACCAAACCTGGACCTGGTGTTCACAGCTGCACATCCAGCGCAGCCAAATTACAGAGGCTGCATCAAACCCTCCCTGCTCCTGCTTTGCACACTAAACGAGATTTGACCGAGAGCATCCCAACCTCAGAGCAAAACTCACAGCCCTGATGTATTTAAGCAGCTCTTGGTACTCCAGGGATTTCTCCTCGCTGCTCTGCACAGCAGCCCAGGTTCATGGCACAGAAGGACAAAAACGCTGCTTTAATAAATAAACCATGAAAAACATCTCTGTTTTCAACAAAAAGATTGGCACTGTCACTTGAAAATGTTACAGCTGTTCAAGGAAGGTCTTCTGTCTTATTTAATTTGGGGTATTTTGAAGTAGAAAGTGTGTTTGAAGGTGGGTTGACTTGAATAATGTGATTAAAATTGCTGATTTAGACGAGTAAGCTGGAAATCCTGAATTTTAATCATGTTTCAATATGTAGCTTCTAGACATTTCCCTTAAAAATAGTTGATTCTCTTTGATTCCTATAATTTCATACTATTCAACAACTGGGAGCACACACTGGAGCAATACATATGTAAGCAATTACACAGCTTCACACGCTGCTAAAACAGAATCATTCTGTTAATAGCTTTTTCCCAAGAGAAATTAATTTTTTACTTATTGTTTGCATTAAGTTGCATTTGGGAAATGAAACTCAATTAAAAAATATATAAAACCACATCCATATTTAAGGCATTTTGTAACATTTTTTCTCCTTGACACCTCAGACAAATAAAAGATATGTATCCACAGGTAGGCACGGCGTAGACGTGTTACTGAACGATCCCACTTCCCTGAGAGCTGCAAATCCTACAGCTGCCAGACCTCATCCCTTGCTCCTCATAAAGGGAAAGAAGAGGTTCCATTCTAATTAATTTCCCAGCTCTAAATCAACTACCCAGTGAGTAGAAATAGCTGTGAAATCCCCTCCACAAACCTGCCAGAAGGGCTACAGCTGTGGAGGGGGAAGCAGCAAATTCCCGCCCCCACAACTGGTTTTCACTCCTTACCACTTAAAAAATATCCCACGCTTGGGATTTTTTTAACCACAACTAAAATAAATTAAAATAAATTAAAAATAAAATCACAGAATCACAGAATAGTTTGGGTGGAAAGGAACCTTAAAGCTCATCCAGCGCCACCCCCTGCCATGGGCAGGGACACCTCCCACTGTCCCAGGTTGCTCCAGGCCCATCCAAGCTGGCCTCGGACACTTCCAGGGATCCAGGGGCAGCCACAGCTTCTCTGGGCACCCTGTGCCAGGGCCTCCCCACCCTCACAGGGAACAATTCCTCCCGTATTTCCAATCTGAACCTGCTCTCAGTTTGAAGAGATGTTATTGCTTCGTCTGGGGATGGTGGATCAAGAGAAAGCCCCAGGGTTTGGGCAGTGCCCCTGCTGGGGTCGTGCCACCCTCCATCCCTCAGCTGCCTCACAGCCAAAAAGACAGTGTCCAACAGGTAAAGTACTCCCAGAGGATAAAACCCTTGTCACTGCACAAATTATAGGGTCTTTATTGGGAATAAATGTCAAAGCAGAGACAGCATTTATTTTCCAAGTAGGAGACACTGATCCTGCAGCAACACTGCAGGGATGGTATTACTCCTGTTCCTGATTTAATCCCTTGATCAGCTGTAGAAGCACCAGGAGAGGCTTTGGTGTCCCATGCCAGACCTGACCAACACTGCTGTCCCCAGCCCTGGGTGCTGCCACGTGCCCGAGCCTCTGCAGCCCAAGCCAGCCGGAGATCCCTCCGAGCATTAGCACTCGTTTATTTGGATGTGCTCTGTCCATAAAGTTGCTTAAAGAGACGCTGAGGAAGACTTTAATTTATAGCCCCATTCTTTTAATCTTGGTCAGCCAGATTTTTTCAGACATCTGTTTATATCTCCTTATAATATATTGGATGGAGCAGCAGCACCAGGCAGCAGCTCACTCGCAGGGGCTCTGCTGACATTTATAAACCGAAGTGATTTCTCTCGTGTGCTTTATGTTATCAGCTAAACCTGTCCACTTAAATTATTGCCTTGTAACCAAATCGCAACTATCTGTTACTCCGCTCTGTGCACGTTTCCCAGGCTCTATACCGATATCAAGCTTTGCAGAGGCTGAAAACAAGATGATAAATAAATAAACAAATGGAAAGCAGGACATGCTTCCACCAGGCTCTCAGCTGAGGGAGGATCAGGCACGCTGTACACCACATTACTAAAAGCACAGGGCTGCTGTGTGGAATATGCAGCACACAGTGATATCCAAAGAACCCCATCTCTCTTTTTCTGGAGAGAAGAAGAGAGATGGGGTTCTTTTTTTTTGGACCAAAAGAATGACCAGCTATGTTTCCTCATTAAGGAGAAAGATCTCGTCCTGCCCAGCTCCTTTCCAGCACATCATTCCATGTGTTGCTCGCCAGAGGTGGGTTTGTGTTTCAGCACCAACCATTGGGCTGAGCCCCAATTCACTGCACAGCAACAGGCAACCACTAAACACAGCCAGGGAAGTTGTTACACAGATTTGAACACCTCTCACCCAGATTGTGCAGTAATTTACTGCACTCCTGATAATAACTTCACCCTCTCCTCATGCAGGTCAGTGAACTCCTCAACCCAGAATCAGCAAGGATCCCCTAGAGGAAGGAACCTTAAAACAAGAAGCAACACTTAGGTTGTGGTGACTAAAAGAGCCTCTCCCAGGATACTTTGTTCTGTTATGCAAATGTACCCCAGTTCTGACTCCCCGACTGGTTTGCCTTTTCCCTGCCCCTTTTCCTCCCTATATGGTCGGGACCCAGAATGTTCTCTTTCCCCTGGTTCCTCATTGGCCCTGTTCCCTGGCCACTCCTTCCCCATCTTCCCACTGGTCCTTTTACCTCGACCCCACCCATGCTCCACCCCCTGGCCCTCTACCCATTGGTCCTGGTGCTCCCTCTGCCCCTACCCTCCTGCCTTAAAATCTCATGTATCCGCCCACTTCCCCGTCTTTGTCCCTGAGACCCTTCGCATGTGGCTGGAATAAATCCTCCCTGTGGAACCTCATACGGAGACCCTTCTCTTTTCTTCACCATCAGCTGCTCCATCAGCTGTCCGGTGTGCTTGTGTGCGTGAGTGCCGTCTCCTCTGGGAGTGCCAGCGTGCCTGTGACACCAGAGCGGCTCCCACTGCTGGGGATGCTTCTGGAAGGGTGCGGCACCTCACCACCACCCACCACAACATCCCAGCCCCACCCCTAGGACCCCCAAGCTGCCAGCCATTGACTGTCCAGCCAGAGGAGCCCAAAGGGACACAAGAGTCCCCCCCTCCAGCACCGCTCTGTCCCCTGTGGCAGACGAATGTCCCCTGGGAAGGTGATCCAGCTGGTTGAGGCAGATCCCTGGTCCCCAAGTGAGCATCTTTGTTTGCCGTTGTAAGAGGATTCAAAAATCCATCAAGCGTTTGAAAACAAGCCCCAGTTATGAGTCAGTAAGTGGCTCTGCAGCTCTCAAAAATTACCTCAGTATGTGGGCAAGCCTCAGATAACACCTACATTCCTTTACTCTTTGTTTCTCTCCGTAACAGGGAGTGAGGTAAAAGGGACTTTCTTTCTAGTACAGGCGACAAAGGAATCTGGAATCAATATGTGAATGTTCCAGCAAAACACACCAGCAGTGCTGCAGTATTGAAATAATCACACTGACAGAGCATCCACAATAAGTTATCTGATGGCACTGCACCTTCTCCTTTAATAAAATAATGATAAAAAACTTCCAGGAGACAAATGCCAGGGAGCAGCAGAGCTGCAACACCAGCTCCAGGAGCCAGCAGTGCCAGGGCTGGGATACTGGCTGAGGCTGGGGCATCATTTGCTGGTGGCACACAGGGGACACTGCCTGACTCCAGTTGTGCCTGGGTGGGTGGGATGTCCCACACCAAGATGCTCCGAGGAAAACAGAGGAGCCAGGCCCAGTCTGGGGGGGCTCAGCTCACATCCTGTCCCAAGACTCTCCGGTTGGAGCTGCTGAGCAAGGAAGCAGCAAAGCCTGCCTCCTTTTTTTTCCCTGTCTTTTCTACAAGGACTAGTTCTACCACTCTCTGGATTGTTTGTTACTTCAAAACAGAACATTTTTACACACAAAAGGAAGATACGTAGCAGACACAGGTAAGGAAGAGATGGATTACTCATGGGAAGAAGAGGCCCAGAGCCTGAATATCATTTTATTTCTTTCTGTCTCTTTTTCACTCAGTTACAGCCTTTTGTATTAGTTCACTGTCTGGCACTCACTGCTCCTCCCAATTAAGTGCCACTGGAAAATGTCATTAATATGCTCTATGTCACCTCCTCCTGATAGCTGGTGCAGAGGTTTCACAGCACCAAGCCTGGAAGCTCCCCCAGCACTCCCCACCTCAGGCAGGAAGAAGCTCAGCCACCTGTGTGCACATTCCAGGTACAAACTCCGGTGACACTGGAAGAAATGCTTTACAAATCCACTCCCTGTGCAGTTGTTATTCCCACTGTTCTGCTGGGAAGCCACAGCTGCCTGTTGACCACAGCATCTCCTCAGAGAAGCACCAGCCTGGTCACTGCCTCTTCATTTCTCAGGTCACCAGTGACAGCAGGGGCTCTGTTACCTACTGCAATTAATTATAGAGAAAAATCTTTCATAAAATCATTGTATGCTGTCCGTGTTCATGAAGTGTCCCTCAAGCATGGCCTCTGCAGGGGCTGGGATGCAGGATGAACCCCTGGGGTGACCGACCATGCCCAGTGCTGTGAGGAATGGGTTTGTGGAAAATTCTCAGAGTCAGATTGAAAATCCATGTAGTTTTGCTCATCTGTATGCTAACATTGAGAAAAAATATGCAGACGTGGGAAAACCATGGGATAGAGATATCATTGAACAAGAATTGAAGTTCGAGCTTGAACTCTGAGAATGGATCTGATGTGTTACAAAAGTAAAGTTGCAGAAACACAAAGCACAAAGAATAGCCTGTAGTTTGAACAAAAGCCTTTAAAGCTAGAATGCAGGTGCCCTAAACAAAACATGCATTCAGCATTCAATAAAGTTAGTGAGAATCTTAAAATGTAACAATACGATCTTATGTAGAAAACTCGTACAAGGTTATGAAGTGCTGTAAGATTGAATTGTAAAAGGTGCATTGTACCAAGGCCCACGTGGGACAGTTCAATTAGTGACTGGTGTTTTAAGATGCTAACATACTGCTTGTTAGATGCTAATTAGCTGAAAAGTTTATTTAAGGAAGTGTAACCTTTGCGACCTCAGCTTCTAATGTTATGGCATGGATTTTACATCTTTTTGTCTCACCCTTCCACCATGAGACTGATAAAATAAAGACTTTTTGCATCGCCACCTAGTTGCCCCATCTCTGTGATTTTGGGTCTCGGCACAGTGCCATCGTGCCACCTCTCCCAGGTGCTGCCCAGCTCAGGCTGAAGAAGCTGTGCTGCCTCTGCCCGCGAGTGACCAGTCCTGGTGCTGCCAGCCTGGCTTCATCACTGCTGCTCTGTCTGATCATTGCCCAGAAGGCTGACAAGGACAGAGATGTCCTTCCCTTCCTGAGATTGCAGAGGAAGCCATAAAAGAGCAGTTTTGTCCTTACAGCATGAGCAAACAACTCTCACTTCTGCTTCCCTCTGCCTCCCAGAGCACGCAGGGCCTGATCCCCAAGCTACAGACATTGCACAGGGTTTTCCAGAAAGGCCTGAATGGGATGAGTTGTTGAGAGACTGAATGAAAAATTAAAAGCACCTCAACAAAACCAAGGAAGTCTCATGTAAGGCACTTCAGTTGGTTGGTTTATCTGACAAACCTTTCTGTGACATTCCAAGCTATGTTAATAAATATCCTGGAAATCGACCTGTCAAAACGGTGATGTCTCATTCCAACACCTTCTCCAACACTGATTTTGTTCCGTGCTGCAGTGGAGCAGGGACAGAAGCCATCTGAAATGCTTTCAAGCTTGTCAAGGGTGAATCTGTCCCCTGTTCAACACCCAGCACTGCCACTGGCAGCAGAACCATTCCTGGGAAAGCCCCAAAATCACCCTGTTCAGATATATCCCAACACCAAGTGTGTTCCTGCCCAAAGCAGCAGCACTGCTTTCTGCTGGACTTGAACCCCACTTGAACAGGGGGCAGGGAAAGAATTATGGAATGGTTTGGGTTGGAAGGGACCTTAAAGATCATCCAGTTCCAGCCCCCCTGCCATGGGCAGTGATGCCACCCTGAAAGGGCTGATTCCATTCCAGTTTCTCATTTAGCAAGAGAGAAGTGGCCCACTGGTGTTTGCTGTGCTGCTGCTCTCCTGTGGCTGATGCCACAGAGCTCCCTGGGTGGACTCAGGGCATTAAGGGCTCGTCACAACCAGGATTACAGGGAGAAACACCCCCTCAGTAACCTTTGGGAGAACTTCGGTGCACCTTGTGATTTTGAATGCCAACCTTGCTGCAATAACCATGTCTTTAAGCACCATCCATGATGACTTCAGCTCAAACACTTGCTTGGCTGAAAAGCATTTTAGAGCCACTCTTTTGTCCCAGTGCTGAGAGGGCTTCTCTGTAATTTGTTCTCCTCAGCAAACAGAATGAAAACGTTTCTAAAAGGATGCCAGAATGCAATCCCTCCTCCCGTGATTCAATCCACAGCTAGCAGAGAACAAAGCCTCACAAGGAAGGGGCTCTCCACTAAGTAACCCTTGATTAGAAATGTGAAAGCACCACTCCATTTGGACATTGGGCTGCACAGATCTCACAACTGCCCCTTTTCCCTGAGCCAGGGCTCTCTCTCCCGTGGCACTGGGATTTATGTTCTCCCAATGGATCAGCTGAGTGCTCTGAACACTGCTGTGCAAACCGGTGGCACCTTGCGAGGGCCGGGCTCACTCCTCACATCCCCTGCCAAATCCACCTGGCCTCTCCTCCAGCTCCTGCAGCAGGACAGAGGGAGGGAGTGAGGGGCAGGCAGGGCCCTGGGGGACAGGCAGGCCCTGGGGACAGGCAGGGCCTTGGGGACAGGCAGGACCGTGGCTGGCAGTGCCACAGAGGGTCCATGTGACTCCCACCCACCCTCACTGGTGGCCAAGGCGATGATGATGATGATGATGATGATGATGATGATGATGATGATGATGATGATGATGATGATGATGGTGGTGGCACACATAGCCCAGCCTGATGCCCAGAGCTGAGCCAGCTGCCTGCTGAACACACTCCGAACCTCACCCCTCTCATGGGCAGGGGCACCACGAGGACAGGAGGGGTGGCTGTCACACACAGGGCACACCGTGGCCCTCCCACGAGGTGCCTGGGGCCCCTGGGGAGTCTCGAAGTGATGAAGAGAAGGTGGAGACCAGTGAGGTGCCTGGGGAGGAGGGATCTCAGGGAAGGGAGGGGTGACAGGAGGGCTTGAGAGGGAAATGCCTCTGATGAAGGCGTTGCTGCAGCATCTGCTGATGTAGCTGCTGCTGCTGCTGCTCCAACAGGGAAATGCTTCCTGTGGCAAAGAGCTCCTCCAACAAGTGCTCTGCCCTCCCACCTCCCTTCTGAGAGGGCTGCTCTCACTTGCACAACAGCAGGAAACACACCAGGAAAAAAATAACCACAGGGAAAGAAGAAGAAGGGTTGCCCTTTTGTAAAGCCGGCACAATGTGTTTTCACTGCCTCAGCAAACCCTTCTCCCCAGCTTCAAGCCAAGCATTGCAGTGCGTTACCACAGCCCCGGGTATAGCAGGAGCCCTGTGCTCAGGATTCAATACAAAGCTCTTGATTTGTTTTTTCTTCTGATACTGGGCTTGAAGTCTGTGAACTGTAGCAGTTTAGAGAGTTTAATCCCACAAAGGTCCGAGCAGAAGAAACAGAGAGACCAAAGGTATCCAGCCACACTCTGATATTTCATCTCTCAAACACACCAGGCTGCAGAGACACTGCAGCAACCTTTTTCTCACCATGTCCCCAAGTCAATGTCTATGAGAAGCTTATTTACAAAAGCCAGTTTTAATCCCTCTCCAACTCACTACATTATTTATCCCCAAGCCAATGCTACAATCCATTCAATAATTGTCATCCCTCAGGTCTATTTGTTACTCCAGAAAGCCCATCTGGGATGCTGAAGGCTTGGCTACGTTCAGAGAAGATCAATGCAGGACACAGGCAGAGAAGGACAAGGCAGGTGACCAGGAGAACTGAGAACCTGACAAAAGGAACCAAGGATGATATTAATTTTGTGGAATTTTAGGCATCTAATACCTTTTTGAGAGAGGCACCACCGGCTTCTTTACTATGATGGAGATTAGCACCTCGAGAATATCATCAACCATCGTGTCTCCCACATCTGTCACTCTCAGAGAGCCTCTCCTCCTCTCTCAGGGACTCATGAGATGGCTACCAAAGAACCTGGCAACGTGGAGACACAGAAGTTCACACATTAGAGAGGGATAATCCATCAGGACCAACACCAGTGTGAGAATCAGCAGGTCTAAGCTGGCCATGGTTAATCTGTGGCTGGAAATGAGGAGTTGAAGGCTAAAAGTGAGCAACTTGAGGAGGCAAAAAGGAAACTACTTTCCAGGAGAAGGCTGGGTAGCTCAAGAAGGGGTGTTGATGACCAGGCCTCAGCACTGTCTGTTCCAGTCCTCAGCTTCTGAGTCTGTAACTCAGTCAGTGCTGAAACTGGAAGGACAAGACCCAACTCCCTTCTCCCAGCTCCAGCTCCCACCGGCAGCGTTTCAGGCCACGCTATGCTGCTGGCAGGGCATGCAGCTGATTGCCTTGGATGCCATCTCTGCTCCTTGTGTGTCAGCTGGCTCCTGTCACCCACGGCCACAGCCACAGCCACAGCCACGTCCCAGCACCGGCATCTCCGCGAGCCCGGAGCATCCCCCAGAGCCAAGGGCAGCCGGGCCCGCAGACGTTTGGCCAACACTCCCCAGTTCAGCACTGGAAGGTGCCTGATCCAACCCGCCTGGATGCGAGACAAGCAGGATGGATGGGAAAGAGCTGCCTGCCAGCCCTGCTGCCAAGCCAGAGTGAGAACAAATTTGGATAATAAAAGCTGGAATAAGAAGATGCCTTGGAGAGCGCGTTAGAATGGTGCTTTGCGAAGCTTCAATTCAAAGCCTTGTTTCTACAGCTAACGCAGTCGTAAGGGACATTAGCCTAATTTCTGTCAAGAGAACTTGTCAACACTGCAGTATTTAAGATAGACACTAAGGACGTGTTTTATCTCACAGATAGATCACTGAGAAAGGAAGGAGCTGTGCCACACTTGGTTCACATGAAAACAAATTGACGTTCTCTGTGGGCCTAATTGGTGGATGCTGTTTTATAACACCACATGCGTGAGCAGCCTCACATTTTATCAGTGTGCAGCTGAGATTGGTGCCAAATCCACTGTGGGGATAGATACAGGAACCCACAAGGATGTGCTTCAAATGGGCACCCAAGCTGGGCATTTTCCAGCCACAGAGTAGCTGAAACATTTGGCCATGTCCTCAAGGGTCAGGTCCTTCTACTGGTGGTGCTCACCAGCTGAGCCACAACTACTGGGGTGTGATTTCAGGGCCAAGGGGAGAAAACTGGTGGTAGAAGAAGAGAACTGGCTTTGCCTCCTCAGGACCACCGACGGGAACTTGCCTGGTTTGTAGAGATGCTCCATGGTGAGTCAGGAGAAATCAAAGCAAAGAAAGGCTGTACCCTGCAGCTTTAGGAAAGAAGTGTTAGCATGATCCTGCTCCCATCATACCCCACTCTGAGGACCTCAAACATTCCCAGGAGCCTGAGTGTTAATGCTGGCACGGCTTCACACATCCCACATGCCAGCCTTGGAGCTGAGACGTGCCCAAGATAATGTTGGTACCACGGCACAAAGACTTGTCCCAGACTTGCAGCTTCTGCAGTGGAAAGTGGAAAATGCCCTTTTATTTGCAGTTGCTACAGGGAAATAATAGCCATGTAACCTTGTCCCAGCCTTGGAACAGAAATCATCTTGCAGAGGAAGCCTGAGGGAGCACGACCCTGAGCTGCAGACTCGAGGGCAGGAGGGTGGCTCTGCTCTGCCACAGATTCTGCACTTGCAGAAGAACTAAATCACTATAACAGCCAGAAATGTCCCTCGGGAAGGAAATCCTCTCAAAGATAAATCAATAACTCAGTGTAATTTTAGCATGCAGCCAGGAGAATTTACATTGCCAGGAAGGCTGAGAGCTCTTCCACAGAGACAGAGCCACAGCATCATCAAACAGCCCTGCAGCAGACCCTGCGCAAGAGCTCGTGCTCTGGGTGTTCACTGCCAAGCCAAGAGTTTGGGCTCTGCATTTTCGGATCCAAATCAGAGCGACAGCAGCAGGGATGTGGTCCAGCCAAACTCCCTTGGAACAAACCCACCTTTCCCTTCTCTCCTCTGCAGCAGCAAGGCTGCTCCCTGAAATCATGGCAGTGCTTGGCAAATGCTCCAGATCCTGCAGGGTGAGACAAACAAATACAGAGCACAGCTAAACCAGGCACAGGAGCAGAGGGGCAGTGCTCCAGCCACAGCCTCCACCCCTGGCCAGGGGGTTCCCACCAGCCAAGCCACCCACAAAACAGCACGATGGGGATGTGCTGCAGCCCCTGGTGATTAATGACATGCAATTTATGTCATTATATTAATGCAAAGTACACTCGGACCAACAAGTTCAAGGGAACTAATGACACTTTAGCGCACAGTTCAACACTGAGCAGTAACTCTAGCAAAAAGAAAAAAAAAAAAAAAAGGCCCCTAATTATTCAACAGCTCTTCTCCCAGATTCTCAGGGTCAGCTTGGAGGAGAAGGTGGCCTGAATTATATTTTCACTTCCAGAACATCAACAGAATTGCTAAGTGAGTTCCAGCGGCAAGGTCAGAGCCTGCCCATTGTTATGCATGCCAGCCCTGTCCCTTCCCCGGCTCGGCAAACAGCGGCTCTGCCGGGCCGGGCAGGGCTGGGCTGCCGTGTCCCCTGCCAGGGCTGCCACCACCGAGCCCTGCTGCTCCCGGCACACGGGACTGGCTCCTCTGCCACTGTTTGCTCTGGTGCCCAGCCCGGATGGACAAACTGAGCCCTGGGCCACAGGACTGACTCCTCTGCCTCCTCCTTTGCTCTGGTGTCCAGCATGGACGAACTGCAACAACCAATTCCTTAGATGCCAAGTGCAGCCTCCATGTCTGAAGGTCCAGGAGCCTGTTCAGGATAAGCCTGATGAGCAAACAGCCTGTGATAAATAAATTTGCCAATCAAATTTATAAAGAAATGAAATTTATTATACAGCCGAAAGATCGGTCACAATAAGCCACGATATTGAGGAGCAGCACCGAGCCCGGGGTCGGTACTGGGTGAACGCGTACAGATCTGACCTCTATCGCATCAGATCTCCCCCGGTTCACCCCGACTGTCTCAGCCAGGATGATTTGTATACAGTTCTGGGTGGGATGACAACATCTAGTCCATTCTTCTCAGCCCTGAATAGGTTACAGGGCTGGACAAAAAGAGGTTTCTGGGGGTGATGTGTGGTCCATCCTGTGATGAATTGTCCATCTCCTGGTGCAGCTGGCTCCTCTGTCTTCACAATAGGATTCCCAGAAATATAATTCCTTGATGGCCGGGGTGTAGATAGTGATCAGGCAATCATTGTCCGGTCGTGGTGTGAACGTTCCTGTGATACAAATTTGACTCCACCTGGGATGGAATTCCCACCTATTGATTCTCTGGCTGCTCTGGTGTTGTGAAAACCCCTCCCTGGTCAAACTGGTTTTAGGGGTTTTTTTGAAACTTCTGGTTTTAGGAGGGGGGCTGCATCCTTTAATCTTTATAACTTTATTTCTATTCATATTTTAGCACGAATTTACAGGGTTTATTTATAACAAGCCCAATCCAGGTTCGTGTACATGCAGCCCACTCTGGGTTCCCTGTTGGTACAGGCACAGCCCCTGGCAGACATGGAGCTGTGCCAGTGCATGGAGGGCTGGGAAGGAGCGTGCACACACAAACACACGCACAGCTCTTCCCCTGGTACAGCCCACCTGGAGCCATGGAAGCATTTTGGAACCCCCGTGCTGGCCACAGTCGTGTCCCTCCTCACAGGCTCCTTTGGTGCCAACCAGCTCTCACACAGATGGTGCCATCCCTGCTGATGTGCTCCGAGAGCCTCTGTCTGTAAATCCAACTGTACAGCAAATGCAGTCTGTGCTTCTGTATTACTTCATTGAGACCTGGTCTTTTACAAGGGCCCGGAGTGCCAGGACACAGGGAATGGCTTCCCACTGCCAGAGGGCAGGGATGGATGGGATACTGGGGAGGAATTCTTCCCTGCGAGGGTGGGGAGGGGAGGGCCTGCCACAGGGTGCCCAGAGAAGCTGTGGCTGCCCCTGGATCTCTGGAAGTGTCCAAGGCCAGGTTGGAGAGGGCTTGGAGCAGCCTGGGACAGTGGAATATGTCCCTGCCCATGGCAGGGGGTGGAACAAGATGAGCTTTAAGGGCCCTTCCAACCCAGACCATTCTGGGATCCAATGACTCTGCACCTCTGGAATGCTGAGATCTGCCAGCAGAGCTGACCCAAGGGACAAGGTCAGTCCCCAAAGCTGAAGGGGCATTATGACCACCCCACACAAAACCAGGACAACAACTTGTTATGCTCCTACCATGCAGAACACGAAGCTGCCTGAGAAGCCAGGGCAGAAGAACTCTACAAAGACAACACAAAAGAGGAGACCCCACAAGCCTCACATGACCCCTGGGTCTGATTGCAAACCAAACCCAAATGAAATGGTCACAAGTTTGGTGTCTCACGATTGCACTCAGAGCTCTTCTGGTGCCTTCCGGGCTCAGCAGCAGCATCCAGCAAGAGGGAACATGCAAAGAGCCAACTCAGTGATGATTAGGAAGACACATGTGAAGTTATCCATCACAGAGCAGCCTGTGTGCACCTAAATGTCCTGCAGTACAATCAGAAATCAATAGCAAGACGCAGAAATCCTCAACCACCCAGTAAAATATGAAGAACACTTGTAATATTGATTTTAAAAGTACCTTGGTGAAGACAGTTGAGAAGAAGCCTGAGAAAGCAAAGCAAAATGCCTGAATTGAAACCTTCTTTTTTTTCTTTTTTTTTCTTTTTTTTTTTTTTTCTTAAAAGACATTAATAATGGATTTTCAATGCAAGAAGAAAAACTGAAACCCACACCAGCTTCTCCTGGTAATAACAGCTTTCTGCAAAGCCCAGCTATTAACGTAACAGGGACGTCCATCAATCAAGCACACAGAAAGTACTCTGAGAGCTAAAAAAAGAGCATGCAAACATCTGCTTTTGGCAACTTAAATTTTGCCCTTAGGCACAAGGAACATAATAAATTATCAGAAGGTTGGGCTTGAATTTGTTTTCCTCCATCCTGGACCTAAATGCTGAGGATAAGGATGAAGATACACAAACGTGCCGCTGCTGGGATTTGTCCTGACAAAAAAAATGGGAGAAAGGAGCACAGTTTCATTTGTGTTTTTGTTTGAAAATGCTGGTGCAAGGGGACACCAAACAGGGGTGTAGCAACTCCCTGCCTGCAGCTCCTGTGAGCCCTGTGCCACCTCCAGCATCCTCAGCACATCCAAGACTGCCCCAATGCTGGGGGTGTCCCCCAGTGGGGTGACAAATGTGCCAGTGTGCTCCAAGGTGTCCATGGCATCCCTTCTTGCCCAGCTCCTTCCCTGTTCCCCGTGGAACTGTGGTGATTTTGGCAGGCCCTCAGTGTTCTCACCAAGCACCAGGTCTTGGAGTCCATCCACCCAGCCAAGCACTGCCTGGGGTGTCCCAGCAGACCCCAGAAAAGCCGGATTTGCACCAAGGAAAAGCTGCAGAAAGCAGCTGGGGTGTCCCCAGGCCTCCAGTATCTGCTCCCTTGTAAAACACAGCAGATCAGAGCCAGTGCTGGAGATAATGAACACAATTTACTGATTCCAGCACAGGAAGCTGCAGGCTGCAACTAAGTCTTAATAAATTCTGAAGAGTGACACCATAAAAGGGCATTACAGAAGTCTGTATTTATTGTCTCCCCATGCTTCCGTCTCCAAGGTGCCACATTACACTTAAATAACAGTTTTCTCCCCAGCTGCCAGTGTTGCAAACCCTGACAAGCTGGTGGCCAACCCTCCCCAAACACACACATCTCCACCCAGCACACAGCTCTGGTGGCAGGAACAGGGACAAATGACTAAACCAGTGCTGCCCAGCCTGTCCCCTGGCTCTGCAGGGCTCCCTGCCATGCAGGACAGCAGTTTTGTCCCTGGGAGTGATGCAGAGGAGCTGTTGTAGGGTGGTACCTCCATGGCCAGTGACCTGCTGGGACAAAAGCATGGTGAGCAGGGCTGAGCATCCCTGCCCTGCCCTCCTGGGAGCACCATGGCCCTGCCAGCAGAGCAGCCCCACCAGAACCTCCTGCCTGGAGTCACGGCAAGCTCTGTGCAAGGCACTGGGACATCCTTGTGGAGAACCATGGAGAACCAGAGATCCTCGTGGAGAACCAGAGGTGCTCATGGAGAACCAGAGGCCTCATGGAGAACCAGAGGTGCTCATGGAGAACCAGAAGTGCTCAGGGAGAACCACGGGAACCAGAGGACGCCTGGTTCATCATGCCAGAACTGCAGGAAACCTCACAATTCAGCATTCCCAGCTCTGCTACCACAGCAGTTAGCACTTCCATGGCTCCATATTTGGCTTTTAGACCATGAATACAATTATTCTGGAGCATGGTCTCCACTGAGCTTCTTGTTCTCTCTTTGGTGTAGTGTCCTAAACCTGCAAGAAAATCACCTTTGAGCTTCAGGCAGCACCTTGGGTGTGTAAAGGTGCCATTGTCCCATCCCTGCCTGCACCACCTGCACTGCAGAGGATACAAAGAAATCATGTGAACCACGTCTAGTCCTCTTCAGAATAAAAACAGCAACAAAAGCCCCCAAACTCACATGTACGAGTTCATCAAGTACAGCAGACAGTACAAACAGGCAGTGCAGGTGTTTGACCTGAGGACACTCGCAGCGGATGGAGGAGAGTGTGGATATCTGCTCCTCATCCAGCGTTCACACCTCTGACCACAGCCTGGGCTGAAGGAGCATCAGTGTCCCTCCTCTCCTGCCAGCTGACAGCTACGAGCTCTCCCTAGCAATTCCTGCTCCTCCTCCAGGACGAGTCCCTTCCTCTTCAGGATGTAATCCAAAGGTTTCGAGAGCATCTGAAGAGATCAGTGTGTGGAAAGATGACGAAACAGAAGTGAAAAGCCTCTTGACTTCTCTTCCAGCAAAGGCTCTGCCCCCACTGGGTGCCTTCCCTGCAGCCTCTGGCTCCTGGCTCCAGCCCTCTGCACCCCCAGCTCCCCAGCAGCTCAGACATCACTTTCTGCTGCCTCTTTTCACAGAAGAGCCTTCTGTGCTTGCCCCACTCCATCTGCAGCTGATATTGGAGGGGGAGCACTCAGCACCACCCCCAGGGCTGGCAGCTCTCTGTGAAGCCACCACGAGACCTTCTGCCTTAAAAAAGGCACTGCCAGAAGTCCCTGATGGCTGAGGCTGGAAACACCTCTGGGATCAACCCCTGCTCAAGCAGTGCCACGTCCAGCCCCAAGCCTGTGTTCAGGGGGATCTGGAATGTCCCAGGATTCCCAGGGCTCCAGCACCTCTCTTGTGGAGCTGGCCTGCTCCAGTCACCCTGCAGTAACCAGATTTTTCTATGTTTAAACAGTGTTTTCTGTATATTTTGCCGTGGAGGTGTCTTGGAAGGGCAGCACAGCCAACGGGGCAGCAGCCACTCCTCCAGCCTTACCCAGACAGTCTGTTAATACCCTCACTCCACCTGTAAAACCCATCACCGTGTGCCACCTCCTCACAGCTCCAGCTAATCCAGATACAGTCAGGGATAACAATTTTTTGTGTGTTATCTGGTGGAGAACAGGGAGATAAGTGTAATTAGCAGCATCCTGGTTAGCAGGTGAAATGATAGTGTAATTAATGAAGATCAAGTGGGCTTTGTTTCAGATAAGAAAAGCAGCAGATTCTATCAAAATGTAAAAGCAGCTTAAAATCCAGCCCTGGTGATCACTTCGAGGTGCTTTTAGAAACACCACCAGCCCGAAATGCAGAGGTTTCACTTGGGCTGAATGACACATCCTAAAAATAAAACCTGGTCTGGGGCTAACATGTAAATTGTTGATCAGATCTATTTATTCACAGCCCACAGTGATGGCAGACTTGCAGCTCCACGTTCCTCCTCTTGCTTTGCAGGATCACAGGCACATTCCTGTTATTGCCACTTGCAAGGACTCTGCAACCCTGGGAGCTCTCCAGCAGCACAAGAGCAGCAATTCCAAGTGACAGGCTGCACACATTAATTCTGTATTCACATAACATCCTGTTGCAAGTGAATGACCCAAGCAAAACTTCCTGCAGTCTCCTTAAGGAGCAGGCAGAAAAATCGGGAGAGAGGAAAAGGAATCTCTGGACTGAAGAAAGATCTTTTGAATCAGAAACGTTATCCCTCATCAGAATTTCCAACACCACCACCATTACTCCTTCCAAAATGTAAACACATAATAAAAAATTAAACATGAATCTAGCGTGGAAGACTTCTTCCAATAAATGGGAATTAGTTCTACAAAACATCAGGACAGACCCAAGGAGATTACATTTCCTTCCCAAGCTTTTGCTGCTAAAGCAGGGCTGGAAAAACAGAGCCATATTTATTTTTTAACTGGGAAGCTTCCTCAGGATGCTAAAGGAAGTAGCTTCAGTAAAGCAGAGCCATTTGTCTCAGTGTGCGTTCAAGTAAGAACAAATGCAAAACCAGCTTCCAGACCTCAAAGAATATCAAATAGGTTTTTAATTTATGTCCCAAATTCCCTGCAGATTCTGAAATGAACAGAGGGCAGGGTTCAGAGAAAATCAGGACAGCTGGATGGATATTCCGAGTTTTCCTCAGAGGAGCAAGGTGCTTTTACACCAGAATGGAGCAGGCACAGCACATGGCTCTGGAAGGATCTGTGGAAAATTCAGACCTGTTGCTGGTGTGATCCTATAAATAAATGTATGGAAAAATGAATAAATCAGGAAAGAACAAGGGGAAAAAAAAAAAGCTGGAGCCCCATCTGAGCAAGAGCACAATTTGCAGGCATGAACTGTGAAGGACCAGGTGAAATATTCCTCACGGGAGCCATCTGACTGTGCTGAGTTGCCTGAAAACCCTCTGACCTTGTCCTTGCCCACCCAGAATCAGTTTTGTGGAAATTTCAGTAAGTCAGGCCTTAGCCCATGGGGGAAACTGCAGGGAGGAACAGAGCAAGATCATGGAAAATGCTCCCTAATTATGGAAAAAGATAATGCTGCAAAACTGTGGTTTAGGGATGCACATGATCCAGACTGAACAGCAAGGAAAAACCAGGGATTAGCCCCTAGAGCCAAGTTCTTTTGTAACAACTGCCACACACATCCCAGGAGCTCCTGGAGCATATGAGCACATGTATCCTGGGAAAAGGGCTCAGGCACTTCTGCTCCAGGAAACCTTCAGTCAGGGCAGGGAGTCTGAACACAGAGCCAGCAGTGCCAAAGGGATGGATGTGGAAGGAGCTGGAAAGATGGTGCATCCCCTCGGGGCTGGGGCTGTCTCCATCACCACCAGCAAATGACAGCAAATACAGGAGAGTGGGCTGAAAACACAATGTCTGCAAGGTATTTATAGGTCAGGATTTAATTTATGAAATTACAGAATCAAGTTGCAAATTTAGGGAAAAAAATAAAGAACTTCTGCAGGAATGCCTGACCCCCAGAGCTGCCAAACTCTCCCAGAGCGTGTGGTCAATCACATCCTGCAGCAAACCCTGCAATGCCTGCAATGCTTGTCCCACACAAGATCACACACTTGAAGCCTGAAGGAGTTGCTGTGATTATATTTGATCAAACCTTCAGAAGCATTTCAATGACCCTGGGACCCCAGTCCCACGTTTTGAAAGCACATTCCCATAATACCCAAGGAAAATGTTGGAGCCGTGGGCCTGGTGTGGTTTGCTGGCTTTGGGAGGAGGAGGGATGATTGCCAAACTGGAAATTGAAAATAACCAAGGCTGGAGGCACTGCCAAAACATTTTAGAGGAGGGAAAACATTTTTCTTCCAAAGCACTGTTACAAGCTTGAATAAATGTGCAGACTGTTAGATAAAGACAGAGATAAAAATAGGCCTGTTATTAAATACCTCTTCTTTAATGAGGTTCATCCTTCTAAACAGCCACGCAAAGGTTATTAGAGTTATTGCAGAAAATACAGCCTGCTTGCACATAAAAACCAGAGCAAGATATTCCTCATCACCCAGCACACATTTAAGCACCTCTCAGCAGCTCACACACTCACAGCATCCCCAGCTTGGCAGGGAGGAGATAAAAGAGAGGAATGAGAGATGTCTTCTCTGGGAAACAGTTTCTCTTCTTTCAAAGCACTTTTCCCCACCAAACAATGTAAATTTAACCACGGGAATGATTCCCACTGCTGATGTCTGCTGCTATGACACCAGCAGCAGCCTGAGCATCACTAAAGCTAAGTTTGAAATTATTCTGAAATCTGCAGCTTAACTTTCTCCTGTTGCACTAAAACCACTGCTTGACTCTCAGCACCTCATCCCCTGGTTTATGACCACTCCAGATCACCTGGAATACCCTGCAGAGCTCAGAATTCCACAAACCTGTCAAGCAGGAGTCATGGCTTGGCTCATGAAAACACAGCACTGCCCCCTTGTTTTGGCAGTGCCCCACATCCCAGCCCGTGTTAGAGAAGCTGCAGACTTTTATTTTGGCTACTCAGAAACACAATTAGTTTTTGACAGAAGGAGCATCACTGCAAAAGGCTTTTGTAACCAGTTTGTTTAATGAAACCGGTAACAGCACAACCAGTAAGGGACAGGACTGACCTGACAGGCCAACAACCCACACCAAAAACCCACCTCAACCCCACTTTGCTCCTAAACCTGAGCAATCCAAGCGGCACATGCAGGGCTTCCTCTCACCACACCAGTGCTGCCAGGACACTGCCACTTCTGGAAATGACAGAAGAGAAGTTTTACCTGCATTTGGGGGGTAAAACTGGCCCCTAATTCATTACAGAAATGCTGAAACCAAGCTGCAGGGAGGGACACTGGTGCAGTGTCTCCCTGTCCAGAGCTGGCATCCTTCAAACACTCCCTGCTCAAGCAGAGGGCTGGGAACCACTTCCCTGCTCACTGTCCCAGCATCTCCTGAGCCCCAGTCCCGTCCTTTTACCAACAGCAGGCAGGGAAACACCTCTGTCCCTCTTACCCAGAGCAGGACCAGGGCATGGAGGATGTGCTGGGTGTGCCTGGCACTGCCCCACACCCAAGGCAGGAGCAGCACCTGGAGCTTTGGCCCTGGCACTTCTGGAATTAAGCACAAGCCAGTGTTAGGGACACTGTGAATCCTGTGATGTGAAGGTGAGAGGCAAAGGAAAGCCCACAAGGGTGAGGAAGCTGAGAGAGGAGCCCATGAAGGTCGCTGGCAATAAAAAGGACAGGCACAAGATACATTTAGGAGATGAAAAGCCTCCTATGCAAGAGGTCAGATTGAAAACAAGCAGAGGGAGAGCTAACAGGGACCATAACTCAGCTTCCAAGCACTGAACATTTGCTCTCAAGTCAGCCTGGTCTTTCCTACCTGCTGGAATCATCGTCCAGCTCTCCTGTCGCTGGCCAGACAAGATTTTAACAACTGCACAGTTGAGATTTCTCCCCTCTGCACATCAGCAACAAGTCATTTTATAAAGAAACCCAGAGAAGAAGCATTTCATCTACTATAGATGAGGTTTTTAAAATTCCATTTGCCTTCCCTCTATATGCAAATCTGTGCTGATGTGATGAGGCTCCTATTTCCTGGATTAGACACGTCAAACTTTGCAAAAACGAGCAAACCCTGGTGGCTTCACCCTGTATTTCACAGCCCTCTCTTGACTGTGCTGCCATAAATATTTCAGAGTCCTGCCCACCACTGTCAGAGTTAGGTACAGGTCAGTGAGAAGCCAGTGGTTTGGACAGTGATTAATTCAGCAAAGCAATTAGCAAGAGCTGCTGCAGCTCAGGACATCCCAGTGAGCAGCAGGAGCAAGGTACCCACAGACAAGGTGTGAGGGGACCCTCAGCAGCCACCATGTCACCACCACAGCTGTGGGACAGGCCTGGCACAGGACTCCTGAGCCAAAGCCATCCCTCCCACCTCCTTCCTCCCCCAGCTTTAAAAATCTTTTCTCAGCTTAAAGCAGTGCCGGCTCATTTGGCCACCAAAATCTCCTGGAAGACAGAGCCTGGCAATGAAGCTGGACCCAGTTATTCCCCATCCTGGGTCCTGTTCTTTCCAAAACCACAGCGAGTCCTTCAAAGCAGCCTCTGAAAATACCTCCCCACCGTGGCTGCCTTGAGAACTGTGTTTCCACAGGTGTAAAACCTTGTTTGAGCAGCAAGTGAGATGGGAGAAGACCCGTGACAAGTCGGAGCAGCAAAAATAGCCCGAGGATCCTTGGAAGCTGCAGCCGTGGATATTTAAATGCCAAGCAATGTATCACTGGCTGCCTGATGAACAGGAGATTGTTTCACCTTTGCAGAAGCAGCACCGACAGCATGTTCACATCAGCTTCACTCTGGCAGCCTGGTCAGCAGCAGCAGCAGCAGCTGTGGCTCCTTGGTTTGTAACTGTGACATAAACAGGCACTTCAGCAAATGACTCTGGGCACCACAAACACTGGGGAGCCACTGCAGGTTCAGCTCTGCAAGGCAGAGCTTTAACCACGGCTGAAGGTGCAGGCCAGCCAAGCTCCCTGCTCTGCCCTGAGACCTCCATCCAAAGCCCAGAGAGACCCACGCTGCCCTGGGCCAGTCCCAGTGCCAGGCTCTGCTCCATCCCTCCAGTTTGCAGGGAGCTGCTCTGCAGCAGAGGCAACCTCTCTCTGCCCCACTGCTGGCTGTCTGCAGAGCAATCTGTAAATGTTTTGATATTTTGGGCAGAGGAGGTTCTCACTCGTCCATCTGGATTGGAAACTGGGCTCATTAATTCCCAACTGTCAACTGCAAAACCTGCCAGAGAGTTTCTGCCACATCAGGGAGCACGAAAGTGGTGCTGCTGCCACAGGGTTGGCCCTGTGCAGCCCCAGCTCTCCACTCATCACTGCTGGGGGATATTGATTAACCCCCTTTTCCTTTCCCAATTAAACCCCTGCCTCTTCTATCCTTATTCTCAATCTTCACAGTGAAATCTTCCCAGAGGATCCACTGCTGACCCCAATGCTGGGTGGAAAATCTGCTGCTCAGTGATAGGATTAGATGGACAGAGCAATCCAACTTTCAATCATCATCAGGAATGCTAAACAAAGTTTCGGGAAATTTGGTGCTCAAACAACAAAAGTAGGTAATTCCCAGGAAACAAACATTCATGTGCTCTGGGGTGCTGCACGGCAGATTTGAGATCACCAGAAATGTGAAGGAGATGCTTTTATACACAGAACCTCCAAGAAAGCAGTCAAATTGATGGAAAAAACCATCACAGAATCATGGAAGGTTAGAAAAGACCTCTCAGATTGGTTCCAACCATTAACCCAGCACTGCCAGGGCCACCACTAAACCATGTCCCTAAACACCACATCTACACATTTTTTGAACCCTTCCATTCATCTGTGCCATCCCAAGGACTGAGGATCAGCCTCTGGTTGCCATAGCCATCACCTTGAAAGGCAGCAGGTGCTTCAGCGTGCTGACAGAATCACCTTCATGAGCCTGGAAGAGCCTAATGTACACAGCAACGAAATCAGCCTCTCCCAGGTTTTTCCAAAAAGGTTCCAGCTCCCAAGGGTGCTGTCACCTGGAGAAAGTGGATTCTGAAAGGAAAAAGACAGCAGGGGAAGCACAACTTCAAACAATCTCTGTGTCTGGGGTGGAAGACTTACCTGACCATGGGGGTGTGAACGTTCATTCAGAGGATGCTGCAATCCCACTCACTAAACCCCAAAAACCCTGCAGGTTCCTGGGGATTCCAACCACAGACAGATGGAAAAGCTCCCCAGATGATGCCAAAAAAGTCCAATAGCAGAGGTGCTGGAAGCATTTCTGAGGCTCAGGGCTCCTTTCAGCCTGAGCCCTGCACCTGGTGCATTATTTAGTGCCAAGTGAGAAAGAAGCAATGCCTAACAAAGTGTTAAAGGGCTTTGAGAAGTTTCACCAACCTTTCCAGAGCCGTCAGCTCCGGCTGCCTGGCAGAAGAGACAACTGATCTTGCTTCCAGATTACAGGTAGCACAGCTCTTAGGGCAGCTGTCTCCCTGTGTTTGCATCCAGCCACCTCCAGCAGCTTGAAGTGTGCTCAAAGTGCAAGGAAGCACTTGATCAAAATCCAGCTCACACTGTAGACAGCGAGGAGCAAGCACCCAAAGTGTTACAGGTACAATCACAATGGAATTTGGGGGGGATTTGACAGGTTACAGGCTGATAACACCGCTGCAGTCTCGGTGGAAATGTGGATTGATGCAATTAGCAACAGGGAACGAGAAACTCAGCAGAGGAAAACTGGGAATACATCTATAAAAGATGAGCTGCTGCACCATTGAAGAGAAGCACAAAAATCCTGCATGAGCTCAGAACAGGAACAAGTTGAAACAGGAGTGAGACGGGGGAAACGCAGCTCCAAGCTCCCTCCCAGTGCTCAGAACTGAAGACGCAGATTTTAAATTAAAACATTTGCTTCCCCAAGAGAAACTGGCCCAGTTTGCTGCAGGGATGCAATGGGAGAGGGAGTGGGGGTGGTCCTGGAGAGATGGGCAGCAGAAGGCAAATTCCTGAGCACAGCCCAGCCAGGCTCTGCTCGGCTGCCAGTGAGTGGAAGCACACGGAAAACACGGGAAGCTGCAGAACCGGTGGGTGAGACACTGCCAAGGTGCACGGCTCTGCTGAAGCACCCAAAGGTGCATCCTTGTGCAGCCACAGCTGCAGCTTCCCTGGTGCCAGGGTCAGCTCCCTGCCCAGCACAGAGCTCTGCTCACGCTGGAAAAGCCTCGAGGCCAGAGGCTGCAGGGATGGGCTCGTGCTGGCAGCAGGGTCCCCAGCTTTGGGTAACACACGTGCTGAAATTGTGAGTGCCAGTCCACAGAGATTTCACTTCAGTGGAATCCCCAGGAGAGAGAAACGCAGGCAAGCAGCAGGAGACCAAGGCAGACCCCTCTTTGTGCCATGTCCCCACTGCTGGGATCTGTATGAGGCAGGACACCATTTAAGTCTTTACAAGAGTAACCAAAATGACTCTCCTCTGTGAATACTGACAAGCTCCCCACTTCCACAGGCCCTTCACTGCATGTGGCCCGCATGGAATAACTACAAAAATGAAGTGGAATAAGGCACCCCAGCAGTGGAGAAGGTGCTTGTGAAGAAACACTGCACTGAGGTTTCTAATGATTGCAAGTATGTACATGTTCTGCTCCAACAAAGCTGGTGGGGATCTGCCAGGCTGAATAACGAGCAGGGACACCACACGCCTTCCATACACAATGGTACAGAAATGGAATATAAGTATACACTGCGGCTCTGTGGAACATGGGGCTTTTGTAGCCATTTATGTTATACAAAGATTTACACTTGGAAAAGTCATTCTGCTATATCTGGCAGAAATTTCAAGACACATGGAACCCATACTTATTCATTCAATGATAATACCAAGCACAGGATAAAGCTCTTAAATTCAGAGCACTTTATAAAAATTAATTACTACTTAGTTCACCCTTGTGAGGTGGGAAGGTATTACACCTGCATATACACGAGGACACCAAAGCACAAGTGGATTAAACAGCTCGTCCAGGACCCCAGAGACAGGCTAATGGTTGAAATATGTATGCACACGTGCATCTGTGTGTGTTTGAATGGGTTTGGCCCCTCCAGAGCCTCCCCAGCACAGGGAGGCCAAGCTGCTCCGCTGGGTTCCTCTCACCACAGAGTCCCAGGCATGTCTGATGAAAGACACCAACCCAAAGGAAGGGAAGAGATTTTTTTGTGGTTTGCACGGATGGAAATAAAAGCTGGCTTTCAAACAGCCAAGGAACAGAAAACCCATTGTTAAAAAGCTGTGCAGTGCTCCAGTGACAGCTCCTAATCAGCTTGCCACTGAGCAGCTCCACACCGGAGCACAGCAGACCTGGGAATCCACGTGCCAACAAATGTTATAAAACCTGGCCCCTGACAAATGAAGAGAGGCAGGGCTGTGGAGCCAGTGACAGAGACAGCCCCCCACCCACAAGGGAGCTGGCAGCCCACTCCTCCTGCTCCAGTGACCTGAAAGCCCTTGAGCAACCACTCCCCTCGCTGGACGCTTTGCCCATGGCCTCCTGTCCCTGCCCTGGGTCACCGAGCCCTTCTCTTTAGCAAAAGCACGCATTGTCATGGGAACAAACAGGTATTGGAGAGCCTGCGAGGCTCCTGCCAGCACTGGCAGGTAGGGTTCCAGGGGGATGCTATAATTAGGCAGCACCAGTTACCTGGACGCAGGGTTTGCCACTGATCTGTGGGGTAAAACACTTCCAGGTCTTCAGCATCAGCGTCATCCTCTGTCACCAGCTCGTTCCCACTGTCATCTTTGATGTCGCTCTCTTCTATTTTTGTAAGGGCAAACTCCTTTTGGAGAGAAGAGATTCAGCTCATTAGCAATTGCATCTGGGTAATTTAGTGCTGGCTGAGAATACAAAATTTTTTCCCTCGCCAGCAGATTTTTTTTTTTTTTTTTGACATCCGAGATTCTTTCCACATGGTTAAATTTAGATTTAAAGTATACTAAAGGTTAAACATGCATAACTAGCATGACATTTGTGCTGAACAAAGCAATGCAGCTTATTTCCTATTCCAGAGCAGGTTGCAGGTTTCAAACCAGCTTTCAAAAAGCCTCACCTGTATTTCAGGCAGAGGCAGGAGCCCCGGCTATTATTAGGGTTGTGTAACATTGTAAGACCCCATTTTCCCTTGCCTAAAAATATGTCAAACTTTTAACTTTTTCAGCTGAAATTTTCCACACGAGTGGAACGCCTCGAGGCTTGTTGGTTGGTTTGGTATTTGGGGTTTTTTTCAGGTTTTTTTTTTCTTTTTCTTTTTCTTTTTTTTTTTTTTTTCCTTAAATGCACTTATTTCAGGCTTGGAGAAGATTTCAGCTAAAATAGTTCAGCTATTTCCAAAATAGGACACAGCAAAAAACACACCGAGTTCCCCACATGATACAAATGTGAGGATCCTCTTCTCCACCTGCTCCCAGTGTTCTTCAAGTCTTAAAACAATGAGGCAGGGATTTAATCACCACCTCCATGGCAAGTGCAGCACGAGGCTGGCAGAGGTGTGGAAGAGCAGCCAGCACGAGTGGTTCAACATTCCACCAAGGGAAGAGCAGTAGGGAAAAAAATCCTTGCTGTGAGGGAAACCTTGCTGTTCAATGGAAAACCTCCCCAGCGAGGGGAGGTCACACAAAACTCTGCAAAGTGCACAGTAACGACCTGTACTCTCACAGCAGGCATTGACCCTGGGTCTGGGCTGTTCTGGTACCAGCAGGAACAGAGGAACTGGTCCAGGCTCATCATCCCCCCAGCTCAGTGTCTGCTGAAGGGAATATTTGCAGCTTCTGAGATCACCAGTTCAGTCACCACTGAAGAATTTGAGATAACCACCCTACAGGGAGAGATTAGTCCTAATTGTTGGCAATTAGAATAGAGTTACAGCTCACTTCATGAAGTGTTTGGAGATTAATCCTTAGGATGTTTTCACTGGGAAAAACGTAAGTAAATTCAGAGGTTAACTGGAAATTCTGGGACACGTTCTGCCTTCGGTTCTTCCACCCTTTGGGAAAAAATGCATGCACATTTTCTGTGAGAATTTGGAGGCTTTGCATATAAATATCCATTTCCAGCCTAGAAGAGCCTTTCTGAGCAACAGAAATGTCAACCTGAGCAAAACACTCAAAGTAGCAGCGACCATGTGGATGTGGCACTTGGGGACATGGGTTGGTGGTGGTCTTGGCAGTGCTGGGTTAACGACTGCACCCAATTATCATAAAGGTCTCTCCCAACCTAAACAATTCCATGATTCCATGCTTGTGGTAACACACAAAGATGGCTGACAAACCTACAAAATGTTTTTATTTCAGCTGTCCAAAGGGACTGCAATTTCAGAAACGCACAAGAAACCAGATCTTAACTCCTGCTTTTGCTGACTGCATCGGGGGCTTGGAATTGTTCAAATTATAACAAACGGTTAAAGCTCAGCAACAATCACAGCCATAAAAGCGCAGGTTCTGCAGATGAAAATCAATGTTACCATTTTCCGAGCCAAGGCTCGACAGGACTAAAAAGGAGTGAGTGGAGCAGTTATTACTTAGCTGATTTCCACGGCTCTGTGATTATCCAAGAGGGAGTTAGTGATACAGGCTATTGTAAATTTACCGCCAGGCCTCCCCATGCTGGATCTGTTCAAACACATAATGGAGACAGCTGATGTTTACCAGCTCTGCTCAGGAAAAGTGCTGGGGTTTAAATGCTCAGTAAGGATAAAAGGATGTCACTTGGTTCATTTAAGTGTTGCTGTCACTGCCTGGCCACAGTTGCTTTGTAACACCCCATTTTCATTAGCATTTCTAGCAAAAATCGGCAGCACCACACAAGCGATTCTTCATTTACACAGAAATCAGCAGAACCCTTTTCAGTTTGTTCTCATAATTCGAGCAGGAGAAAGAGGTTTGGGCAGAACAATGGGCATTTCATAAAGGCAAAAAGCATCCATGTTTTATCAGCCTGAAACCAAGGGCAGGGCTCTCAGCTGGAGCAGACAAAACTTACAGGAACTCTGTCGCTGAGGCTGCAGCAGGAGAAGAGCACAGAACCCAGCAGCACCAGCAGGCTGACTCTGGCTGTGGTGGAGAGGAGCCCAGCCCAGCGAGACATTGCCACCAGCCTGAAATGCAAAGGAAAACAAACCCAACAGTATTTTTTTTTTCCATTTTCGCAGGTTTTAGGACTCTTTACACAACACTTTGCGACACAGCATGCGATCAGGGGTGTGACACTGCAGGAAGCACAACACCTCGAGGTGTGAGCACACGGAGCTCGGGGGGGCAGCCAGGCTCACTGCTAATGGGGTTTGTGACAGGTAATGCCAAGTACCTTATACTGGCCCCACAGGGGATAATATCTCTCCTGGAAAAGATGAGGAAACCTGCAAGACTTGTTTAAAATCACTGTGTTAGTACCGGGGATGACAGCTATAGGGAAAAATAAAAAGCAGTGCAATCCCGCAAAGGCTTTTTATGCCTGTGCCTCATTTTAGGCACAGAAGTAGCTGCATTAATTCAAATTAAACAAAACGACCAGCTGTCCAAGGATCAGGGGTTTCTCTAATCCATATGTAGGTTTTTCTTGAGGAAAACAACATTTTGCAGAGGTCAGCAAGGTTTGCTCGGTGGTTCCTTTCCCTGCTGCTCAGAGCAGCGGCTCCCCCGAGCCTGGGGCCAGGAGCTGCCTCTGACCACGCTGGCAGGGGACCAGGGAGCAGAGCCGTGGCACAGAGGCACCCTGATGGACCACAGAGCTCCTACTGAGCAAGAGACGGGGAGAACATGACTGCTTGTGCTGTTGTGGGTGCCAGTGCCCAGGCTGGGAGCTGGTGTGCCCACCCTGCGTGTGTAACCACGCACACGTGTGCCCCCACCGCCTCCCACAGGAGGCTTGGGATCCTCCCACAGCCTTCAGCTCTCTGCTGGGGTAAGGAGAGGAGCAGCCTGCCAGCACACAGGCTGCACAAGTATTTCCTTTGATTGGCTCTAAATTTACACGCTGCTAAATTAAACTAAATGAGGTCTTTTGAAAGAAGATGGGACTGATTAGTTCCGTTCAAACACTCCTTCATTACTCATCCCTCCATCAAGTCTGCTCCTACTCCTATCCAGGTTTTAAAGAATTTCCTCCCCTACATGCAGTCCGAAATATCTTGCTTTCTCTCTGCTGTCCATCAGGAAGGCTCAGCACATTGCAGAGTTTTTCCTCCTTGAAGCAACCACTTTCTGTCCCACAAAGCAGAAAACCTGCTCAAAGGAGCACCCAACACCAGCTCCTGCCTCCAAAGAGCCTCTGCTCCCCAAAGCCTTCAGGGACGTGCAGGGAAGGTCTTCTCCTTCCACCCTTTCACTGGTACTGTGTCTCTCCACTCCATTTTGTTACTTCTTCCTCTTCCTGCTTGGTTTTTGCCAGAAAAAGGCAACCCTCCACATCACACTGGTCAGTGGTGGACAGGAGAGGGACAGACCAGGCAGCAGAGATAACAGGACATCTGCATCTTCCAAAAACTCCTGAGCCAGGGTCTTCCTGAGCAGCAGCTTCTACCTCTACCACATCAGCTGGATTTTTCCCATGAATTGGTTTTGGAGCAGATCTGGATTTCTGGCACCCACAGCAGCCCTGAGCAATGAGTTCCCCTGCTTAACTCAGTGCAGGAAAGCATCACCTCCCATTTCCTCCTTCCGTGTCTCCTTTTTTCTAGAGGGTCAAAGAACCACATCAGGGATCCACAGCCCTTGTTAAACCACAGCTGGAGTTGAAGAAAAGCTCCCTATTTTCATAAGACAACCTGTGGCCAGAGCCTCCATCTCTCTCCTGGGACATGGCCAAGCAAAACCAGGCTACCACCAACACCCAGCTCCTGAGCTGGAACCCTCAGAGCACAATGCACAGGCTCCAACTCCATCTGCTTCCAGAAGATGTGGATCTTCATGCCCTTCTGGACAGTGCCACAGTCATGACCTTAATCTCAGGGTGACCACAACACACGGTTCCCTCTCATCTCAGAACAAACTGCTGCTTTTTACAACAGGTTTTTAGGTTTGGTTGGGGTTTTTTTCAGTTATAAAACAAGCAGCAAAACTGGAATAATGAAAAATAGATGTATCCCTCAAACTTTATCTGCAAGCCTGGAAATAAAAAGAAAAAAAAAAGAAAAGAAAAAAAAAATTCAACAAAGCAGTGGCTGAAAGCAAATGCACACTCCCAATAAAAATAGAGCTCACGTGTACCGAGGAGGCTGTTAGCAAATGACAGCACAGCCTCTTTCAAGCCTCCAGCCTCCTGCCTGCCTGGCAGATGACATCTGCACAACAATTAGCACTTTGCTTCAGTCCCAGGTAGGCAGGAGGAGCCAACATGTGCAACATGGGGCTCTGAAGCTCCTGGAGAGCAGCCTGCACAGGCTGACATCTCGTTACAGGCAGACACACGCAGAGGGCACGAGAGGATTTCCACACGGGACGTTCTGTGGACACAGTGGATTTTCAAAAATAACCCTTGCAGCCTGCAAAGCAGAAAGGGTGGTCATGGTGACCCCACCTGCACAGGGAATGCAGCTTGGATTTGAGGGCACCTTCGGGAATCCAGCAGCACCCACGTCCAGCAGCTGGGCAGCAGCAAAATCACGCCAGCAAGGCCACGAATTCCTCTCGTGCAGAGCGGAGGGGCTGGTTTTTTTCCTAATAATCCTCTTCTGTCAAAGCACATCAGGTGCTAGGGAAAGGGTCAGACTCAGAGAAGTCTCCGTTGCTGGCAGTAATCCTCCTGTCAGAGGAGGAGATGTTGCTGGCTGGGAGGTTCTGCTCCACAGCTCCAGAAATCCCCGCCTGCACCAGCAGCGGCAGCAACAACAGCTGGGAGTTGTGCTGCCCATCACCAGGGACATTTCCACTGATGGCACGAGCTGTGCATCAGGGCACTGCACAGCCCCGGGAACACAGCTCCTGTAGTCACTGGTGACAGCTCAAAGGAAGCCAGAGAGAGGAGCACATTTCATTAATGCCTCCTGCTGTCGGCAGAGCTCCGCGTGTCCCAGCACAGAGCCCACGCTGCCCATCCTGTGCCACTCCAACAAATCCGCCCAGAGCCTCATCTGAATTCTGATCTGCTGCTCCAGGAGAGCACACAGACATCCCGGAGCTCCTGAGCCCCGTCATCAGCCTCTGGCTTTGCAGCCAACTGGAAGCAGAATGACTGAATCATTTTGGTTGGAAGAGACTTCCCAGCCCATCGAGTCCCAGCTGTGCCTGATGCCCACCTTGTCCCCAGCCCAGAGCACTCAGTGCCACCTCCAGCCCTTCCCGGGACACCTCCAGGGATGGGCCCTCCAAAGCGCCCTGGCCAGCCCCTGCCAAGGCCTGAGCACCCTTTCCATGGGGAAATTCCTGCTGCTGTCCAAGCTGAGCCTGCCCTGGCCCAGCCTGAGGCCGTTCCCTCTCCTCCTGTCCCTGTTCCCTGCGAGCAGAGCCCGACCCCCCCTCAGTGCCCCTCCTGGCAGGGAGTTGTGCAGAGCCACAAGGTCCCCCCTGAGCCTCCTTTCCTCCAGGCTGAGCCCCTTTCCCAGCTCCCTCAGCCTCTCCTGGGGTTCCAGCCCCTTCCCAGCTCCATTCCCTTCCCTGGACATGCTCCAGCCCCTCAATGTTTTTCCTGCCCTGAGAGCTCAGAACGGGACACAAGACTGGAGGTGCCCCAGCACAGGGGACAGGCACTGCCCTGCTCCTGCCACCACCCCAATGCTGATACAAAAATACCAACTACCTCTAAGAATAAACAACACCAATAAGCTAATCCTTGTTCTCATCTAGAGATGACCTGAGGGAGCAGGATGGGTATTACAGTTTTACAAAATTGCCTGCAGATGAACTAATTCAGGCCAGGTTTCCATCCAGCCACCCTTCACCGAGATGAACGGTGGCAATGGGGCACCAGCAGCATACTGAGTGTCCCCCAGCACAAACCACCACAGAGCTCCCTCTCTGAGTGCAGGACAGAGCCATCCAAGGATGGAAAACCTCAGGGAACATGGCCCAAGCACCTCCAGCTGAACCAGAGCACAAAGAGCTGCCAGCACTTGCAGCCTCTGTGGCTGAAGGGGAAGTTTCCTGGGCAACAGCAGCTCTGGGGATGCTCTGCAGCCAGCTGTGCACAGGGGCTGTGGGACTGGAGAGGGCTCTCAGGGCACAGAGGGCAGCCACAGCCAGCCCAGACCCCCTTCACACACAATGTCCTTGTAATGGGTGGCATCCACGGCCGAGCCCCGTGTGACAGGCTAAGTGATGTGCAGTGCTACCGAGAAAAAGAAGGCAATTTAGCTGACCTGACCTGAAATTTTCCTCCTCTGAGCAAGAGGGTCCCCAGGTCTGTGAGGAGCACTCATTTTTGCTGATGTGCTACAGACACCTTGGGAGCAGCCTGTGGCCAGCTGTTCCTCCTGCTTGATGGCTGTACAGCTACACCAACAGGAGAGAGAGGAGGTTTGGAGCTGAAATTCAGCCTGTGCCTAGGAGAGGAAACAACTGGTGGGCAAAGAGAGGATTATTGGGAGGCCACAGACTAATGCCCTTCCCCAGGCACAAGCTGGGTCTGCACAATCCTGTGCTTTCAAGCAGGACAAGCTGCACGCACAGGTTGAGCTCAATGCCCGGGATGATCTCAGCAGCTCTGCTCCTCCAGGCATCTTGTCCTCAGGAAAGCACCCCTGTGCCTCCAGTGGGTACCCCCAGCCCCACACAGGAGAGCCCCAAGCCCTGCCAGAGGGTCCCACCTGGGCAGGAAGCCCCAGACAGGTAAAAGACAGCCCAGGGAGCAGCACTTGTTTGCAAGCAGCCTCACAGCTCCGGGATCTCGGTGGAGAGGGTGTAGCTGCCATTCAGACCCTTCCATTCATGTCGCTTATGAAATTGCTTAAAAAAACCATTTATTCTTCTTGCTTGCTCCTCATCATTTACTCCTACTAGGACTCTGCTCTGGCGTGTTCAAAACACGCCCACACAAAGGGGAAAGTTGTGGGAACACCTTCTTGCTGCCTACAGAGAACCCACACAGCAAGGAAGCCACGCTTTCAGGTTTGCAGGAATAAACTGGGCTGGCTGGGCCCAGCCTGAGCACAGGCAGCAGGTCCTGCTCCCACCTGCAGCAGAAGCTCCATCCCAACTGGGAGCAGCCCACAGCAGGGAATTGTGACACGGGCACAGGGTGGGAAGGGCAGGATAACCATGGCACAAACACGAGTTTACAGAGCTTGGCATCTCCCGAGCCACCTTTGTAACCGCTGCTAACAAATAATAACAATAAATATTAATAACCCCTTCAGGCTACCTGTGCAGCCATCAGCTCACATCAGCCCCTCGAGCAGCAGCTTGGCCATGACACCACCCAGCCCAGCTCTGACAGCACTGCCAGGTGCTGGTGCAAGCAGGAGCAGGACAGGGACGTGTCCAGCAGCAGGAGAGAGCCCAGCAGTGCCCGGGCACAGCGGGGGCAGCTTCACCAGCACTGCCACAGCTCCCCCAAGAGCAGAGGAGGGGGTTGTTGAACATCACTTGGATAAAGCTGGAATCGCCCCTTCCACCCGGCCACAGCAACGCTGACCCTGCTGCTTATACAGCTTGCACAGCTGAACACTAAGCGTCGTTCAGTCTGTCATTTGAATTGACTTAATTCATTCGTTCAGCACGCTGCATTCACACAGAACGCTGCTCTGCAGAGGGCAGGAGCACAGCTCTGTCTGTACCTGGGGGGTTTGAGGCCTGAGCAAGGCTGCCCTCGGCCTCCCCACCCGCTCGTTAGCAACGTGACACAAGGGGCCACACTCATTAGTGCTGATGGCAGAAGGGGCCACGCTCCACCGTGGCTCAGCACGACCCCAATTCCAGGGGCTGTGTCACCAGCACCCCTCAGACCCTCCATGCCAGACAGAGACTGCTGAGTCCAGGATGGGGGATCTGCTCTGCCAGCATAGAGTGCACAGAAGCAGAGTGTGCCTCGGAGATCAGAGGCTGAATTTATCATTTATTATTTATAAGCAGTGCATCTATGTGCATTTCTGGCAGCTGCTCTCGCAGGGTTCTGCACTACCTGCACGCCACATGACACTCTCACTCTGCAGAGCTCTGGGCTTGGCAGGGACCTTCGAGTCCACGCCAGAGCCCTGGTGCTGATTTGCACCAATTTAGAACTTCAGGACTTGCCTGGAGATGAGAGATGTGCAGAGACATCCAGGACAAACATCTTTCTGAAAGCTGTCACAATGCCTGACCTCAGCCACCTGAAACAGCTTTTCCCTTCCTCCTCAGCTTCCCACCACCCCAAACCCCAGCCAAAAACACCTCTCCTCCTGCCTGTACCTATTCCCTTCTCCCGCTCCTTGCTGCAATTTCCCATGCAGAGCACACACAATAAATGATGTTTTCTCCCCCCACTCAGATCTATCCTTTTCATCAGTTTCTATTTGCAAGGTGACACCTTGCCTCGCACTATCCCAGGAGTCTGCCAGCATTCAGTGTGTGGTTTTTATCCCCTCTGCTTTCCCAAGCTTGGAGAATCTAACAGGAAAGAAAGAACATGCTGCACTAACCAGGTCCCAAAGAACCCTGATGTCCCACTGCAGCTGGGCCCACGAATTGCCAAAGATTTAACTGGCTTATTCCCAGCCTCTCTGGAAACAGCTTTTCATATTTTCCAAGTTCCTGCTGTTCACCCGTGGCTCTCACAGGGAATAACAACCTCCTTCCCCTGTCAGATGCCAGCTTCCCTATAAAGAGACTCAATTAAGAGGTTAAGAAACCATGCAAAATTCCTGCTCAGTGTTATAGAAACCCAGCAGTGATGAATCTGGCACACGACTCCCACAGCAGCACCCGCAGCACAGTCCCTGCCCAGTACAGCCATCCCTCCCCCTGGCTGCATCTCAGCCTGTCCCAGCCAGGACTCTCGCCCAGCTCAGCCTGGAGGTTTCCCATCGGGATTGCCAAGCCAAGGACCCCCCTGCCACTCCCTGCAGAGCACCTGGCACAGAGGTGCCCCGACAGCGGGCACGCCAAGGACTCCTCCAGCTGCCCTATCGATCCACCAGGAACTGTGAGCTTTATGAAAAATTCATTTTCTCACCTCTCCACAGAGCGCCAGGCTGTGGTGACAGCTCTGACTCCCCGTGACAACCCGGGGGACAGGGAGCAGCAGGGAGCAGGATGGCACACGGGCAGCAAACGTGGGGCTCGCCCCCTGCATGCTCTGGGTATGCAGCCAGGAATAACCTGGCACAGCAGCCTGTGGATTGATTGCATGGGATGCCTGGTTGCATATCCAGCCTGGCTGCGCTCTCACATGCTTCCAGTTTTGTGGCAAGCTCCCAGCTGAAAAGGTGGAGGCCACTGGGATCCACCTGGTGGGTCAAACCCGCTTAGGAGCTGCCAGACTGGCACCAAAACTGGAACAAAGCCCTAACAAGTCAATCTCAAACCCTCCCCTGAAGGGGAAAAAGGAGCTCTCTGGGGATGAACACAACCTGCTGCCATGCAGGTTCCCTGGGGACTGCTCCTGGCTTTGTCCTAAATCCCTGCATCAATCCCAACAAGGCAATCCCCACACTGGGGCTCAGCTGCTCCATTCCCAACATCAACACCACAGTTACAACCAAGGCTCCTTGCACTGAGGTCAGCAGCAACATCTTCCTGTGCTTGGATGAAAGGCTTGATGCAAATCTGCTTTTTTTTTTCCTCCCTGCACTGCTCCTTTTACAGTGGTCTCAGAGGATGCCTTTGTTAAGCAATTAAATAAGCCCTGGGACAGGAATGAGCACAAAGGGAGAGCTGAGAGACTGCCAGTCCCATCATCTAGAAGTGACTCTTGGGGTGGTTGCCATTCCTCTATCCAGGCATTTCCCACAAAGACTGAAAAGCAACTCTTGCTTCCCAGCCATCAAAGCTCCCCCAGGCCAAAGTCAAAGAACAGCCAGCCACTGCAGGCAGCATTCCTTCAGCAGGGCTTTTCCTAAGGAAATTTAAATTAAAAAGAGCCCCCAGGGCTGCAAGTGCAGAAGCAAATGCACAGACACAGAAAGCTGAAAGAGAACATAATTCCTTCCCTCTCCTGTTCTTCATCTGCCACCCCTACTTTGGGGAATGGTTTGTTGCCTTTTAGAGCTGTTTTAGATGTTACTTGCAGCAATGTATGGAGAAAACAGTTGAAATGTGATGGTGCAGCATTCTTTTTAATTAAACAATCCCTCAGGCACAACAGAATGGCTCCAGTCAAGCCCAGGACACTGCAGATCTGCCTCCTCGGGGGGAGATGCTGGCCCCACTCCTCCAGCAGAGCAGGAGGTCTCACAGGCCGTCTGGAGGTCTGTTATCAGATGCCCCAGACCTTCCACAGGGTTGGTGTCCTTCTTGCTGCCATTCTGGCATTTTGCTTCATCAGCCTCTGCCAGACAGAGCTTTGACTCCCCAGGTAACTCCTGGTTCAGGGACCTTCTTTCCTTCTGCTGCCCAAACACGAAGGACATGGAGCTGGAGCTCCCCAGCACCTCAGCTTCAGATGGGAAGGCTTTGATGTGACACAGGGCTCCTGGCTCTGAGATTCCTCTGGTCTCTTCACACAGCAGCAGAGCCACAGCTTGTGATCTGTGCAAAAGAGCATTTTCCTTGGGGAATGGAAGTCACGCCAGCGTTCATCTCCACCTTGTCATGGCAGAACAAGCTGCATCGGTGCTTCAAAGAGCTCCTCATCCTTAAATCACTCTAAAACGTTGACTAAGTGGAGAATCTGTCTCTGAACGTCTCATGAATCCCGGCAGAGGTTATGAAACAGCTTTCTTGTGAATGCCTGCACTGCCATGGGACCCATGTGCTGCTGGAACCGCAGCAGCCACTGTGCCCAGCTCCTGGCAGCAGGGAAGGCTCTGCTGCCCCACGGATATCTGAACTGACGGGTTATGGAGAAAGAACTAAGGAGGTAGCAAAGCTCTCAGCCCACAGCTCCCTCCTGAGGGAGGCTCCCTGACCAGGCTCCCTGCTCTTCAGAGCTGTGGGGTTCACTCAGGGGCAATTCCTTAACTCCATCCCACTGCCCCTCAGCCACAGCACTCCAAAACCTGCACTGAGAAAGGAGAACGGAGATGTAACCAGAACTGAGTGGGTTTCCTCCATAATTTTCTTTTCCAAGGGACAATTACTCTGTTTGTAACCTCAGTACCTTCCAGTCAATGCACTGTTTCTCATCTGGAGCTCAGACCAACAGCAGGAGATCAGACACCCAAAAGGAACATCCTTTTGGTGAGACACCCTGTAAAGAACCATTTCATGAGTGGCACATCTCAGTAGTAGAGCAGTACTGGTCCACAAAGGGTTCTTCCTTTGGCAGTCCTGGCTGTCACTGCACCTGCTGGCTCTGCAAACACCCAAGCAGCACCCAAAGGACACAGGGACTTTCCATGTCTGGCTGTTTGCTGTCAGGTGATTGGCAAAGCCAAGAGCTCGAAATCTGCTGCCAGAGCGAGCAGCTGCTACGCCACACACCCTCAGCTCTGACCAAAGATGCACCTGCAGCACCCTCCTCTCTGCTGTGAGACACCAGAACACCCTGAGCAGCTGCCTGTGCATCCCGGCGGTGCCACGGCAGGTGGGGATATGGCACATCCACCACAGGTCTGCCAGACCCTGTCTGTCCACGTCTGAGCTTCTCCCAGCATGGCCACAGACCTCAGCTGTCCCCTCCTGCACACAGATTTTATCCTCAGCTATTCTGCAGAGCTCCTCCATCAGCTGCCATCTAAATGAAGCCGCCCTGTGAAACCAGGCTGCCTCAGTGACAGCCTCCACAGTGACTCCCAGTGACCACACCCGTCACATGTCAAGTGACACAAGACAAGTTTTGGCACCCCCCTCAGTGAGGGAGTGAGAAATCTCCACACACCCAGAGGCAGGCAGGGGCAGTTACTCACATGTCAAAGGGAGCAGCAGTGGGAACAGGCCGCATATGTTTTCTGAGGCAAGGACCCTGTCATTTATGGAACAAATGGCACATTTATTGTACTATTCAGGAAGAAATAATAATTACAGTGGCCTCCAGTCTCCAGCTCTTTTAAATCTGTACTTAAAGAAAGAGCAAAAAAAGACCAAAGCAAACAAGGCTTCCACAAAACCCTCTGAACTGGCTTCTGGCTGCTGGACAAAAGCGTGGCAGCAGGAACTGCTCCGCATTGTCCCAGCTCATTCCTGTTTCGTAACAGCCCCGGCACTGCAGGCAAAGCATGGCAGGAACACAGCCCTGCTCGGTGCTGCAGCTGCCCTGACCTCCAGCCTCCTGCCCCGTGCCCCAGGTGTGCCCAGGTGTGCCCTGGCATGTGCTGCCTGCCGGCTTGTTCATCCCAAGGCAAGGAGCAGGGAGCCAGTCCAGGCACCTGTGATCATTTTTTGCCTTTTCTTCTGTATACCTTTTATGTATTCTCAGTGCCCTTAGCATGCATACTTGTAATTCCTTAAGTCTGATAATTTAGCATGATCCTGGTATTCTGTTAGGCCAGAAAAAGAAACATCCTAAAGGCCATGCAGTTGGAGGCTGGAAAGCCCTCCAATATCTTGGGAAACCAAGATCCCCTCTAGAATACATCCTGTAAACTAAAACTAAGCCCACCTAGAGAGAAATACTTTGAAATAGGAAGATACCATGCTATTCATTCAAGACTCTAATTGAGGCATCTTTGTTAGATATGCTAACTTGCAAGGTCTATAAAATTGTATATGTGATCTACCGTGTGTGTGCATTTTGGTGTGCTCCACCTTGGTGAAGTGCTACACCATAAAGATCCTTATTAAATACTGAGTTAAAAACCCTTTATCCCCTAACCTCTTAATTTTAAGACCAAGGAAAAGGCCATCACCTGGAGGGCTCTGTGTGCCCAGGGGCATTGTACAGCAACACCTGGGGCTCCATCCACAGCTCCAGGATGAGCTCCCAGGAACACATTCCCAGCACACATAACTCTCTGTCTAATCAGGCACTCAGCCCTGTTTCAGGGGAGATTTATGGAGAGGTTTTTTTTCTCTTGGAAGCAATAATAGATGGACAGCAGGGAAGGGAAGAAATTAATGAACGAGTAATCATTCCCAAAGTTGCAAATAGGAGTGATTCCTCACTCCGAGACAACTCTGGAAAACAAGATTAAAATGCTTAGGGGACATATTCTGAAAACTGCAGGTAATAGAACAGATAAAATGTATTTACACTATCTCACAGGGGACATGTACTTTTCATTCTGCTGAGGAATGTAATATTCTGCTCCTCATTGCAGAGCTAAAAGGGTGTCCTAAAAAAAGCAACTTAACAAAGCGTTTTTAATGGCAGCTGGGTCTGGTTCCAGGACACAGGCTCTCCTCTGCCCCGCAGCCAGCACGCCACGGAACCACAATCAGCACCTGCAGACACACCCAGCACACAAACATCATTAATAATCCATGTCAACAGCACCATTATCAAGCAGCAGAAGGGAGGTTGGGATGGCAGGGGCAGGTCAAAGCAACGCTCCCTGTGCTGATGTTTCCCAAGAGGAGGAGGCAGGTCTGCCTTCCTCCACGTCCCAGTGCCCGCGGAGCCGCGGCTGCCAGCGAACAGCCTGCGCCTCAAGTAGCCGCCAGCAGAAACAATTTGTCATGTGTCAGATCAAATAAACTCTTATGAGGCCACTGTGCTCCCTGAAGCAGACGGCTGCCAAACTCCAAAGGAGAAACCCAAGAAAGGAGCCGCCCGGTGTCAGCCCCGAGTGCCTGCGGAGCTTGTGGAGCCCAGCGCGTTTCTCGTTGTGAGACGTCAGCTTCTGTGCAGCACCCCCATGCCAGCAGTTCCCGTTAGGAACAACGATTTGGTGTTTAAATTATCACTCTGCATAGTCCAGAAAGTCCACATTCCTCATCCAGTGGCACGGCGCCTCGCTCATCCCAGGGAGGCCTGAGGAAAGCTGATATCTGTCAAGTGTCTGCAATGGGCTGCCATGGATTATCACTTGTCTGAGCAAGTGCTTCTTCCCTCCCAGCCAGCACATGCTCTCTTGCTACAGGAATTCCCTCAAAATTGAATTACAGATTAATAATTTTTTCCTTTTAAATGGTCCTGGAGCCTTTTATTTTGTTCATTCCCAAGGACCATTGCAGTTTCCCATGCACTGGGCTTCTGCCCTTGTGTTGAGGCCCCTCACAGGTCCCTGCAAGAACCACTAAAGCACAGGGCTCAGGCATGTCCTTCCCCGTGATTCTGCTGGGCAGAACAAACCCTTAAAACTGTTCTGGGCACTTCTATGAGAATAAATCATGCCAGCAGTACTGCGAGGATCTCAAATCACTCACTCAAAGAAGCACTTTGCTTCTGCAAAGAGCTCAAGCACTCCCTGGTCTGCACAGAGGGCACATCCCTCAGCCCAGGGCTCAGCCTCTGGCTCCAGGTGTTCCAGCAGACCCTGGAGCAGCCACCAGGGCCCTGCCATAGCCAGGAAAGCCACTCCTTCTATAGAACATGGATAATGGCCCCATAAAAGTGAGTCTGCAAGAGGCGTGAGGTTCCTGGCTGGAAGGAGGTTAGTTCATGGCAAAGTGAGAGCAGCCACGGACAGAAAGGCAGGAGATACAAAGGAAGGACAAGAGAAGCTTCAAGTCACCAGAAGGCAACCTCCTGCCCCAAACCCCAGCAACAGAACCTCGACACTGCCTATCAACAAAAAGAAGTGAGAAAATGGGAAATCTGACAGCCTAAAGCAAGGAACAAGGGAAAAGAACAAGGAATCAGGCA
This sequence comes from Picathartes gymnocephalus, assembly GCA_013390045.1. Classification (NCBI taxonomy): domain Eukaryota; kingdom Metazoa; phylum Chordata; class Aves; order Passeriformes; family Picathartidae; genus Picathartes; species Picathartes gymnocephalus. The sequence goes on from WEKY01032081.1 coordinate 302,303, forward strand.
CAGGGCATTCCCCCAGCATTAGCAGGGCCAGTACAAACCTCAGCTGCGTGGGGTTTTTCCAGTTTATTTAAAGAGCATCCAGTGCCTGATGAGGAGTTATATTTAGACACCCTTTTATCTGTACCAGGACTCCTCCCCAGCCACAGGGACTGTCAGGAAGCACAGGACCCCATCCTGGAGCCTTGGCCAGGATCCTTGTTCCCAGGAGCCCAGAACACAAGGCTCAGCCAGCCCAGGCACCAGGAGGGCTGTAAAGGGCTCCCGGCGCTGCTCCCAGCAAGGAGCAAACGCAGGCTGTGCCTGGGACGGGGGAGGTGTTACACGGAGATCGCGGGGAGGAAGAGGAGGTTACAGACTCCAGTCCGTCATTTCCAGCGGTGCTTTACAGGCCCTTACAGCTGCGCAGACATCAGGAGGCAGGTTACCGCAGGTTCCCAGCCTTTGCATATTCCCGTTTCCAGCCCAGCTCAGTGGGGGAGAGCAATGCCAGCTCCAGGCACGGCCCTTGCCCCCAGCCGCTGAAGGCAGGTGAAGCAGGCAAAGCTTTAGGCATCAACCCAGGACAGGGCTTGCACTCACGTCTCTGAATGGAGACTCGTCCTCTGAAAAATTCATGCTTTTTTCAGCTCTCTGCCTTTGAGAGATTTCAGGGAGAATTAAAGGGCTGGAGTGCAGTGGGAGTCACACCCACACCGTGCTCCGCAGCAAATTCTGGTTCTGTTCCTGAACAACGGCAAATTCTCCAGACACCTGGAGAAAACCAAATCTGCCTCAGGCACCCCATCTCACCCTGCTCCTCAAACCTGAATAAAGGAGCCCGTTTACAGCACCACTCAAATCTGAACAAAGGAGCCCGTTTACAGCACCACTGATTAATTTCTTTACCCCAAGAACACGTGTCCAAGCGCCACGCTGTGAGAGCTGGGATGGTTCCCAGCAGCCTCCTGCTGGTGGAACTCTCTTCCCCAGCTTCCCCACACGCACTCTGTACTCGATTACCCCACACTGGCTGGGAGCAAAGGAACGAAATGCACTGCAGAGCCACTTGCTGATTCCTGATTTGAGTACAACCATTCATGCAACACCATTTTGCCCTCCCTCTCCAAGGCTGGCACATGCCACGTCCAGCTCCCAGAGGCAGGAACCTCACACTCAGCCCTTCTCTTCTGTCACCCTGAGGAGGGCCCATCTGGAGGAGCCATCACACACTAGCTTACCAACATAGTAAGTCCAGAACAAAACGAAGTCCAGAACTGGCAGAAACACTTAGATCACCCATGGCTGCTGCTGGAAATTTTCCACAGCGTAACAGTTTATTTTGTGGGCAGGAAGAAAGCAAGAAAATTAATTAAGGCAGAGTAAGAAGAGAAAATTCCTCCTAAAGTGAGTTAACTACCCTAAAGCAGCAGTTGTGAGCAGGCCAAGTCCATTTTAAGGGCTATATATTTTCACTTCCACAGTCTTGAAAAGGCAAATGAAGAGACTTTGTTCTCTATGCATACTGTCCACCATTTGTTATTGTCTGTCTATTGATGCTTACTTGAAAAACAAAATTTAATTAAACCCCACAATACTGCATCGCCTGCCTTTGAAATATGCCTGCATTAGTGGATCATTACAGTAAATGAAATACAGCTTCATATCGGATTTTTCAAATAACGTCCTAAAACTGTTACAAATTAAATAATACTCCTGCAGAGAGAAATTAAGAGACAGTGTTTTTAGCAAGGGCAAAGAGATGTTTACAGATGAAGTCTGGAATGAGACTTGGGGACAATGAGGCAAAGAGGTGCCACAGGGCTCTTCCAGACCTTGTTGGGAAGGTTCTGTGTACCAGAAACTACACAAGGAAAGAGTGTGCCAGGGCCAGGCACATGGAAAGGGCAGTGTCCCCAACACCCCGAGAATGTCAGCATGAACAGACAGGGTTTGGGGGTATGCTGGCACAACCCAGAGAGGTGTTTCTGCATGGAGGAGAGCCCAGTGCAGCCACACACCCTCCACGTCCTTTGGAAAACTGGTCAAAGCAGCAGCAGCCATGGGAAGTGGAGCCTTGTAACCACTGGAAGCACTGGAAGCCAGGACACTGAGTGGCCAAGGAAAGGGATGCAGGGAGGTGCTGTTGTGGCAGGATGAGAAATACATACACAGGGAGGAGCAAAGCAACAGGAGCTGGGGTGAGTAAAAGCACAAGTGGGTCAGTGAGTCAGTGTTGGGCACAGCAGCAATGCCTGATGTGGAACACAGCAAAGCAGGTGAATATTGCATGAGCCTCACAGCTCTGGCTTCAAGAGATCTTCTCCCTAATAGCACCTGGGCTGATGCCAAGTGCTCTATGACAATTTATTTACTCCAAGAAATCATTTTCCCTAAATAAGAGGAGCCCCTTACTGCATCCTGGAAAAGGCTGTACCCTGCAGCTCCTGGGGCCTCATCTCCATGGTGATGCACCAACACACACACTGACTCCAGCAAGAAGGCAAACCATCCCAAAGGAAAGGCTGAACCTCCCCAAAGGAAAGGCTGAACCTCCCCAAAGGAAAGGCTGAAGGTGGCAGAGCTCTCATGAGCACAAACCCTGGGACAAGCTGTTCTGCAGGTGTTGGCAGGCAGGGCTTTCCAGAAAAGCAAAGCATGTCAGCCTACGAGCAGCCTGGAAATGAAAAAACACCTTACAAGGGCACCTCTGGATCCATTTTATAGGAAAACAGCAGATTTCCAGCTGCTGCCCATGCCACGGAGCAGCAACTGAGAGACAAGTTCCTGTAGTTCTCATCAGCCTCTGGCTCTATTATTTATAGGAAGAAGGTTCAGCATATAATCATTGAAAGCTGTCAACTTCCAGCCCACGCAGAGGTTCCTCTGCTGCTCTGTGGACCAGGGACTCCTCAGCCCTGCATGCCACAGCAGCTGTGGCACGAGGGGATCCATTACAGCACAGCAACAACGAGCACTGGCACGCCAAGGCACTAACAGCACACAGCAACATCAGGCAAAAACCACAGGAACACAGAAAATGCAGCCCGGGATCCTTCCTAAAGGAAAAATGTGGTAAAGGGACATTGGGAGTGATGTAAGAGAGCTGGCACGTGGAGCAGCTGGGGAAGGAGACTGACAGGGCTCTGTGGGGCCAGACTGTCGAAGGCAAGGCAAGCACAGCACTCGGGCCCCAGCCCGGTGCTCTCCTCACCCCCACACCACAGCCTCCATGGGGATCAACCACTCACAGGCACTCACCTGCACACCCCCAGGTGCTCTCCCATCAGGAGATTCTGGCTTTGTGCTTCCCAGGCTGTGGCAAAGCCTTCCCTGACAGTTAAAAGCAGCACAAGCAGCTCCAGAGGATGGAGATTGCTGAGACCCCGCAGCCTTCCACGAGTGCCACAATCATCAGGCAGTGGGAGCATGCCAGGAGCAGGACAGACAGAGGTTAAAAATGAGCAGGTTGCACACTCCCACGTATTCCAGGAAATGTGCTCATCCTCAGCTTGCTAGCATCCTTCTGAACACAGCCAGAATGAGGTCTGAACTTCTAAAACAGCCCAGAGTGCTGCTCCCTGTTTGCTGGAGGAAATAAAGGGAGTGGGGTATCCTCGACAGGGAGGAGGGGGTGCAGCACAGGCACCTCTGGAAGTGCCCTGATTCTGCAGTTCAAGGTTAAACACCTCCTTTGCACTCATTTCTGAATCTGCCTCTCTCTAAAGCTGCACCAGGTAATTAGAATCATTATAACTATTATTAGACCATAATATTATTATAGCATTTTTGCTACACTTGACATCTGTTGGCTGATAGATTTAACTGGTACATAAGAAATAACTGTGCAGAGATTTCTTGCAAATGAGCACCAACATGGAAGACACTAAAGCATTCTGCATTCAGAAAGTTAATTTTATGGAAGTATGCTTGAAATAAAAATTCTAAAATTAAGTGAAACCTTTAAAACCTCTCGTTAAAGGAATTATTTGGGTTTAAAGTCGGCAACCATTAAAAAATCCTGATTTTTATTTTGATGTTTAAAGGCATACATGTAGCTTGGTATCTCCTTCAGATCAACATATGCATCTTCTTCCCATCTACTCCACAGATTTCTAAATCATCCTTCCATCTTCCCTTCTCTCTCTCTGCAGCAGGCACTAGAATTATTTGGGCAGAGTCTGACTGCACAGGGAACCAGTATAATCAGGGCTCTTATAACCTGCTGTCTGCAAATCCCATAGAATTATCAGCAAACACACATCTAGAATAAAATACAGCTCCTTGCAGCCCATGAAGCCCAAAGGGCTTTACAAACTAGACTTGGGATGTAATTTATCCACCACTGAGATTCAGCTGTGATCCAGAGAGGAACACAACCTTTCTATCCATATTTAACTACAGCACACAGCCCCCTGGAGAAAAGTAAGGAAGAATCCAACAGAAGGCACAGGAATGTTTTAGGGAGACTGAATTTTCTCCCCTGGAATTGAAATTTGGTCAGGGCACCCACCAAGTTGGACTCAATGATGCTTGTGGGTGCATATTCCATGTTCTGTGACTCTACCACCAGCCATGGACCAATAGAGGAGAACAAAGAGGACACAGTGTCTCCATGCTGTTGATGGTGTCCCTGAAGAACAGCTGGAGTGAACAGCTGGGTACCACAAGTTACCAGCCTGGAGAGGAGGAAGAGATGAACACCACACAGGAACCCTGTGTTGTCCTTAAATTCAGTGGGCCCCAAATTTCACACCACAGTTAGGCCAACATGCAGAGAAAGATGGAATAGTGGGTGGAAGAACACTTTGGTAAAGGATCAATTCTTAAACTTCAGGCAGCTGAGCCCAGCAGCTCAGTACTCACAGAATTTGGGGAGGGTAGAGCTGGTCCTGCTTAGGCAGTGACGTTTGCTCCAGTGAAATCTATTTCAGCTCGAGCAACTCCTCTTCCTTAAGCAGTTGGCACTGAGGTGACAGCAGAGCCCTGGTGCAACGAGGTATCCTGCAACCACTCCCACAGTGACACACTATTTAGGAATAAAAATGAGTGTCATTAATTTCTTTATTTTTTCCAGACCAGAGCTTGGAATTCGGTATTGCTTGAGGAGAAAAATGTATTTTTGCTACGTTAGTCACATACAGACAAGCCCAGCTCTCATTGAGCAGAGACTTGTGGAGAAACAAAGGGGAGCAGGAGGTGCTGGACACAAGTTCCCCCCCTCCATGCACAGCCCCCTGCTCAGGCAGCTCTGAGTAGGAAGCAGGGCTGAGGATTGCTTCGAAGCTCTGCCAGCAAGCATTAGCAGGAAGCCCCAGGTAAATGAAGTTCATGAAAGCTCTTAAAACTCACCTAAGCCTTCAGAAAAAGAGCACAAATCCCCCACTGCAGCGACCTGCCCATCACACCTCTGACCAGCAAAAAGCAGGCTTTTCACTCCATCCATCTGATGCTTTCAAAAGCCACAGAAGCTGGGTCTGGGTGAGCTCACCTTAATGAGGCCCAGTGCTCATTACTAACTAAGAAAAAAAAGACCAACCAAAGCAACTTAAGCCCACACACTTGAGGGGTAGCTGTCAGCAAGTCCCTGTCACCACACGACAAATTCTGTGTATGGGCCCTGGGAGCCCAGCCCAGGTCTGCTTCTGCTCATCCTTTCCATTAATGGCCTGAACGACCAAAGAGAAGCACTTTTATGAAACCTGAAAGGATGCCCAGGAGTTAAGGGCTGGAAGCACTCTGGAGGTCATGATGAGAATTGATAAACTGAAGAAAAGTTCCCAAAACATCCACAAATCAATAGAAAGAAAAGCAAGGAAAACAATGCAAAGAAGCGCACTTGGAAACAGCACAAACAGAGATCAAGCACACAAAGAGAGTCCAGGGGAAAGCTCTCCAGACAGAGGGAACCTGGGGAAAACTGGGGACCACATTAAATGTGCCAATACTACGACACCACAGCTCCAAAGAGCTGAACACCACTCTGTGATCCAGGAACATAAAATACCCAATCCTGGGCTCCGTGCTGGGCATCACCTCTGAGTCACAGACAAACCAGAGGGTCTGGGCAACCAGCAGAGCAGTCAGCAGTATAAAACATGCTGCCCCACACCCCACGGAGGGGTTTCTCCATCCCTGCTCCCTCCAGGGCCAGTACCAGCTTCCTGATTTTAACAGGGTTTACCTACAAGGACAACCAGCCATGGGGCTCACCGTTCTACGAAGGCAAGAGACAAACTGGCGGCACAGTTTGCTGCAAGGGCAAGTTAGATGAGCTGTCGGGCTCTCTAAGACTGGGATTCCATCAAGGCCCAGAGGGAACTGGGCCCTATCCAGATCTGTACTACCATCCACCACTGTCCAGCCTGGAGCAGAGGATCTTCTCACCTGGCTCAGGACAGGGACATGGACAAGGAGGCTGTTCCAGCCCTGTATTTCATTTTAGCATCCTCCATCTGGCTACTCCTACAGTGGTGACAAAGCCAAATGAACAGCCTTCTCTTCCCCAAAATACAATAGAGCTGCTCATCCTGCTGAGGGGCACCCACACACAACACAGACCCACCACCACCGTAACCATTTCCATTCATGCCTTGGTTATCTCCCACAAACGAACTCCTCAAGCTCCCTTTGCCACCTCACTGCTGCAGCAGAGAAGCCAGCAGGGAACGGGATGCTGCCCTGGGGAAGGGCAGGGCTTCCCAGCTTCCCTCTCACCCCACACAGTCCCACCGATCTCTGCGGCTGCCTGAAGCCCACAAGGGCCATCACCCAGCCCTCCCTACCCCACACACCTTAATTTGAGGGGACAGTTATTGAAAGCCATCAAAGTCATTGCCACAAGGTGTTACAAAGCAGGTGAGAGCAGCTGGTGCCACCAGGACACAGCTGCACCAAACCCAACCAGCAGCTTGGGAGAAAGCCAGCAAGGGGGCAAGAGCTACAGGTCTCATGCAAAAGCAAGGCTTAGCTCTCAGGAACATTTCAGATTTCCCAAGGATTCAGAGGGATTTGGGATTTTGCTGAGCTGCCTCATGAACCGCAGCCAGAATGGATTTGACAAAGCCTGGGTGAGCAGGCACTGTCTCCCTTCACAGGGCTGCTTCCCAGAGATCCCCAGTGTTGTGTCACTTCCCACTTCAGGTGCTAAGAATATCTGCATCTTCCTAAAAAATAGCAACCAGCTACTGAGAACTTTTTAACAAAGCGCTCGACAAATCTTAATTAAAGCTGATTCACCTCCCTCACGAGCCCAAGTTGAGCGTTATTTCTCAGAGGAGAACGCTGTGTGTTAAGAGCTGAGGTGGGTTCTAAAAGCCACAGAGAGAGTCAGTAGCACAGAGGATTAGCACATAGAAAGGCTGACTATTATCCCTAAATTTATCCCAATAATCCACTGCCTCATGAATCTTCAAGGTATGGCTGCTGTGCTTTCAACTCCACCTGCCCAACCCAAGCAGACGCAGACAGAGACAGGTTTGGGGGTGCTGGAGTTTTCCAGGTGGTTTATTGCTCAGGCTAAAGGAATTCTCCACTGTAAAAAGGAAGGTGGTGGGCAGTAGCACCAGCACTGCTCTTGTGCTGCTCCATGACACAGGGACTACACTGTGGGTTCAAAGACTGTTCTGACAGTTCATTAGGAATTGTTTCCAGCTGATTTCTTCCGAAGAATCATATTTGTATCCCTTCAAATTTAGTAAATAGGTGGTCACACAGAGAGCAGCCTCCAGGAACTCACAACACTGCTCTCCCCTCTGGTAGTCGACTCCTACGCTGAAGTTTCTGGGACAATATTTTGGATACTTCCACCACAGAAATGCCCTAGAGGCTGCTGAAAAACAAAGTGGGATCAGACTGGGTCATTTTAAGGCAGGATTGCGGGAAAGGACAGAGAGAAAATTAGAAGTCCATCCCTCAACAGTGCAACTCCCAGAGAACAAATGAATTCAAAGGATCACAGGGAGCAGGAACACTGCGGCAGCACGTTCAGTAAATGACAGGGTGTGTCAGCGTCTTCTGAAGCCCTCTGGAGACTTATCTGCACTTAAAAGGCTCCTGCGGGGCTGTGCACAGCGCAGCCTCTTCCACAGGCAGCCCCACCACAGAAATGGTTCTGCAGATTCTCCTCCTTTGGCAGGCAAACTGAGCAGCATCGGAGCAGGCAGCTCTGCCTCTGCGCTGCACTTGGCCTGGGTTAGTTCTAGCAGAACAACACTGCAGAACAAATAACTTGGCCCTAAGAAACTGTCTATAGGACTTCTTGGTGTAAACCCAGACCCTCCCGAAGGTGGGCAGCGTCAGCGCTCTGTCAAAGATCACTCCTAATGCAAGTGTTAGTCAACCACTGAACTTATTAAACATTTTAAGGCAACATTCCAAACAGTGTTTATATACAAAATCCCATTTGCTCAGCGTTCCCTTCCTGGCCTTGTGCAACATATCATTTTACCAATTCTCCAGCCAGAGAGCCATATGCAAGCTTGTATCAAAATAATTAAAACAGTTTTAGAACTCAAGCCTCGTGTTACGGAGTGCACACCCTGAAAAAACATCCATTTTAATATCCCAGAGCTACTCCAGTGGTTCCAGCACCTTTTTATTCCACAGCAGCCTGGGCACAGAGCAGGTCGGAGGTCACCCAGCCCGGCCTCGAGCTCCAGGCAGGATCCAAACCATGCGCGCTGGTGGAAACGTACATGTAAATATTTATGTTTAAAACCCCTCAGTGTAAGGGATCCCTGTGCGCCTAAGCGTCACAAGGCCCGCGTGCTCCGTCACGGCCGCAACACTCCAGCCCCAGTAGCTGCCTGTCCTGCCAGCCCTGCCCGAGCCCCCAGGGGCGGACAGGCACCGTCCCTACGGCCCGGCAACGGCCTCTGACGGGAACCGGGGCGGCGGGCAGCCCCTACTGCGGCAAGGCCTCACCGCCGGCTCCGCTCGAGCGAGGGCAGCGCAGGGGAGGGGAGGGGAGGACGAGGCCGAGGCCGAGGCCGAGGCCGGGGCCGGGGCCGGGGCCGGGGCCGGGGCCGGGGCCGGGTCCCCGATCCCGGGTCCCGGAGCTGGAGGTGCGGCCCGATTCTCACACGCTCCCTCCAACACCTCCCACCGCGCTCCCCCCACCCCGACTCACCGCTCCGCACTGCGCACGCTCAGGCCCAGCCCCGCCCCCGGCCCCGGCCCCGCTCCAGCCAATCAGCGCCGGCCTTGGCCCCGCTCCTGTCCTTGGCCCCACCTCCAGCCCCGCTCCACCCAATCAGCGCCGCCCCCGCCCTTGGTCACACCCCTGGCCCGGCCCCGTCTGTCACCACCTCCCTCGGCCTCGCCCCCAGTCTTGGTCCCGCCCTCTCGCCCGCCCGTGCCCCGTGAGGCGGCGGAGGCGGCGCTGCCGTGGACCGGCCGTGTCCGGGGTCGGCTTGAGCCGTGCCCGGGGCTGGGTTCGCCGAGCTGAGCTGTGTCTCGGGTCGGGCTCCGGCAGCCGGGGCTGCGCTGGGCGGCCAGGAGCCCCCCTGGCTGTGGGAAGGGCCCGTTCCGGGCGGCAGCCCCGTCCTGGAGGATCTGTCCCTCGGGAAGGGACTGACGGGACTGCCCGGCTGGGGGCATCGTATTAGGTTGGACTTCAGGAGGAATTTCTCCATGGAAAGGGTGCTCGGGCCTTGGCAGGGTGTTGGACTGTCAATCCCTGGAGGTGTGCAAGGAAAGCCTGCAGGTGACACTCAGTGCTCTAGGCCTGGGACAAGGTGGGGATATCTGGGATGGGTGCTGGGGTTCAGGAGGGAGTATTCACAAGGATCAGGAGATGCTGGCCTTACACATCACATAGNCCCCGATCCCGGGTCCCGGAGCTGGAGGTGCGGCCCGATTCTCACACGCTCCCTCCAACACCTCCCACCGCGCTCCCCCCACCCCGACTCACCGCTCCGCACTGCGCACGCTCAGGCCCAGCCCCGCCCCCGGCCCCGCTCCAGCCAATCAGCGCCGGCCTTGGCCCCGCTCCTGTCCTTGGCCCCACCTCCAGCCCCGCTCCACCCAATCAGCGCCGCCCCCGCCCTTGGTCACACCCCTGGCCCGGCCCCGTCTGTCACCACCTCCCTCGGCCTCGCCCCCAGTCTTGGTCCCGCCCGCTCGCCCGCCCGTGCCCCGTGAGGCGGCGGAGGCGGCGCTGCCGTGGACCGGCCGTGTCCGGGGTCGGCTTGAGCCGTGCCCGGGGCTGGGTTCGCCGAGCTGAGCTGTGTCTCGGGTCGGGCTCCGGGAGCCGGGGCTGCGCTGGGGGGCCAGGAGCCCCCCTGGCTGTGGGAAGGGCCCGTTCCGGGCGGCAGCCCCGTCCTGGAGGATCTGTCCCTCGGGAAGGGACTGACGGGACTGCCCGGCTGGGGGCATCGTATTAGGTTGGACTTCAGGAGGAATTTCTCCATGGAAAGGGTGCTCGGGCCTTGGCAGGGTGTTGGACTGTCAATCCCTGGAGGTGTGCAAGGAAAGCCTGCAGGTGACACTCAGTGCTCTAGGCCTGGGACAAGGTGGGGATATCTGGGATGGGTGCTGGGGTTCAGGAGGGAGTATTCACAAGGATCAGGAGATGCTGGCCTTACACATCACATAGTCCTGCCACAGGCTACTTCACCACCCCCTTTATTTTTCACAGGTTTTGAGGAAGGTAGTGAGGTTTCAGGTAAATACAAGGGTGTAAATTGTCAGCCTTGGCACCCCTGGCTGATGCTGAAATGAGGTGAGAAAGTCAGAGAAGGCACAGGGATCTCACTGGTCCCTTCACCTCATTCACTCAAAGCACTCTGCTGATTAAAATAATGCCAAAGCATTTCCCACCCCTCTCCCGACTGCAACTGAGTGATGGCATTGCAGAAATAATGAAAAATCGACAGCCACAAACTGTGCAACCCTCCCTGGCAAGGGCTGGGCTGTGGCTGAGGGACAGGCTGTGGGATCCACTGCACAGCAGCCAAAAACAACCTGCCAGCCCAGAATTAAACCTTCAATACTCATTTATCCAGTGAAAGATGCTCAGCGACATCAGGGGGACCTGTCCCCACGGCTCTGCTCACTCGTGCTCTGGGTTTCACTGCTGGTACCCACAGAGATCCTGGAGGCAGGAGATTCACTGTAAGCAAATCTCAGCTCTCCTTGCCAGTAATTGAATATTTTCAGTCTTTCCAGGTTGGCTGTAAACATCTCAAAAACATAATCTGGAATTAAATCCCTCAAAGCCCATCAGGAGTGCACCAGAGCTTTATTGATGTTTATGATTTTTGTTGGGGTTTATGGTTTCTCAGGCAGCTACATGATTGCTGGCTGGGTGTAACTCCTGGCCTTTGGATGGGTGAAAGCAGTGCTGTGGTCCAACCTCTTCCTTCTCCTTTTGGGTTCCACACACCAAGCCCAAGGCTGGCAGCCAGGCAGGACTGGTCTCTTTACTCACAGCCCAGAAGCCAAATGTCAGCTGGGGCACAGGGAAGAGGATTTTCTCCCTGGGTGTCTCAGGGTGCTGGCACACTGGCCACCAGGCACTTTGGGAAGCCTCACTGAGATGCTCAGTCCATTCAGAGAGGAGCACTGCTGCATCCCTGGGCAATCCCAGCCAAATCCCACATCTGAAACCACTCCCACATCAAAGAGATAAGCAAATACACTCTGCATGTATTACCTGCTGCATCTCGAGTGCCTCTCTTTGGCCTGATGGGGTGGAGAGCTTTTTCCAAAGGTATTAGAGAAGATGGGTGTGCCAGAGTAATTTGGGACTGGAAGTAATTTTTCATCAGTATACTTAAAGCCAATCACAGTACTAGGAGGGAGGCCTAATTGTGGAGTTGTGTAATTAGTTTTTATGTCACTGCAATTATTCTGTTGGCTACATATAAAGAACATGGGAAAATGCAGCACTTAATTTTAAATCAAGACTTGATTCTCTTTTAGTAGGTAATTGATGTTGATCACATCACTTAGCAGCAACTATAAAATGTGCTATTTAGATTGTAAAAGGATGAAGAAAAGGACTAAGCGGATAGGTAATTGAGGAATCGCAGGCAGCATTGGTGGGAGGCAGCAGGAATCCTTCAGCTGGCTCTGTTTGCAGCTGCTGCTGGGCTTCGTTAGTGCCCAGGGCGTTAGGGAGCACAGAGCCCCTGTCACAGTCCCACAGCATTGCTGTCCTGGATCACAGGGCAACTGCACTTCATGGGACTGATCGGTCCTGTTAAACCCTTTCCTTTAAGGAATTTCAGATTTTCTTCAGGTTTTTTCTTCAGATTTTCTTCTTTGAGCATGCCCACATGCTCATCTGGAGCCACCAGGCTCCTCTCCTTAAGGCTGTTTGGCTTCTCCAGTAGCTCAGCTGTGGCAATGTGTCCCAAAGTTGGTCACAAATGAAATTACCTGACTGGTGCTAAACACTCCCAGACACATAATTGGACACTTAAGTCCAAAAGCAAAATCAAGTCAGAAGTTGCCATCGCTGTGAAGCCTCCCAGTGCTGCCCCTTGACAGGTAACTCAGTTTTTAGTGATTTTTTCATACTAAAAGTACCTGCAAGTAGTTTTGGTTGGGAGAAGTCTCAGAGACAAGCCATGGATGCTGTTTAACACAGTAAGGCAGGGACATCCAGAGAGTTCTGTTGCCCTTTTCCCTCTGGAAGGATGCCAGGACCAGCACCAGAGGTGTCTCTCCTGGATACAAAGCAAACTCCACAGGCTGCAGGAGACTTGTGAGGTTGCATTTCCAGATGGCAGGTCCAGGCTTTGCACTCCACGCTTGCACCAAAATGCATGGATTTGTGGCCAGACAAGCCACTGGATATAGTCTTACCAGGATTGTTGAGTGAAACGCTTTTCCCCTCCAGCCCTTCCTTCCCCTCAACCTTTTTTTGTTGTGCTGTGGCAAAATAGGAGATGGAATTTGGGCTCCAACAGGTCTAAGTGTTGAACAGCCTGCCCCGACAGGCCTCAGGGAGAGCTGCCCACGGCCACTTTCCACACTGACACAATGAAATGCATTTTTACAGCCCAAGCAGACAGTCATGACTCAGCCCGAGTTCAGAGCAGAGGGTTTTTGCAGTACATGTAACTCCAGAGAGGCCAGAGGGGAACCCCGGGCTTGAGACAGGATGGCATCACAGCTGAAGAGTTATCCCAGTCACTTTTAAAAACGCTTTTTCTCACTCCTTTTGTGTGCTGGGACAGGAAGGCTACTGCAGGACCTGTTCTGCCATGTCAGCACCAGCCTCTCCAAACTGCTGTGAGGATAAGATGGGTCTGACTTGCAGCCTCTGGTCACCACCAGCACAAATCCTATTTCATTCACTGCTAAAAAACAGACTCATCCAAGGGCTTTTGCCATCAGCCCCTCGAAGGCTCTGGAGCGGGGAGTGGGATGTGATGAGCCCAGGGGCCGTCCCTGCTCGCGGAAGGGCTCTGCTAGCGGGGGTGAAGCACGAAGTTCACGGGTGAGCTGCTGCCTGGCCAGCAGTGGCACAGCTCGGGGGCAGGGTCCCACTGGGTGACAGCCCCTGAAGGTTCCTCTCCCTCTGGGCCGAATCCACAGGACAGCTCTGCCCTCGTGGAGCTGCAGCCGCGTGACGGAGGGCGGGCTGTGCCTGGTACTGAGGCGGCAGTGCCGGGTCCCCCAGGCTGCCCTTGCTGGCTCCCGCCTGATCCCGGATCAGCATTAAATCAGCGAAGGCGACAAAGTAATCAATTCCTGGAGTGGGAAGCAGGGAGGAGAATAAAGCCCGGAGTGAGAGCACAGGGACCTGCAGCTACAGAAGGGGTGTGAAGGGAACCTCAAGTTTTCAGTGCCACCAGTTCAGCTGTGACCAGGTAGGGACAGCGACCCAAGGGATGCTTTCTAGAAGCTGTCACCCCAAATGACCTGGGCAAGGGCCTTTATGGGTGGCCAAGCAGGGATTTGGGTGAAAAATAAAGTCACCAGCAGGGAGGGCCATGCAGGCAGCAAGGGCACAGTTCAATCCCCTGCCTCCTTCCCATGGAACAGGCCCTGGTCACAGACACACAGTCCTGGTTATCCCTCAGCAGAGCCAGACTCCCTTGGCCTGGGGGCAGTCAGTCCCTCCCAGGGCTGGTTTCAGATCATTGGAAAGCCTATGGGCAGCACCCATCCCTGCCTCTCTGGCTGCCTCCCCCAGGAGCCACATCCTGGCTGCCACCTCCTCTTAGCTGGATTTGAAGCACCTCCACATCCCAGTGTGGGCTCAGGAGGAAGGGGAGGGACAATTAATAAAACGCCTCCCTAAGGTGGAAACACGAAACCATCCATCTCAGCAGTGTCACGCCGTTAAAGGAGAGGGGATGGTTATGAGCCATTATGCCCTGCAAAAACGGGCTTTAAATCATCATCCATCACCAACACCCAGCCCCGGATGTTCTGAAGGTGTCCAGCAAAGTCGTTGTGGCTCCTTTCCACCATGGCAGGGGTGACCACAGTGCCCATCACCTGGGGATCCTTATGGAGCCTGCACACCCACACTCTGCTGCTGCTCCGGGAAGAAATCAGCCCTGTGAAACATCAACACCATCAAACGTGCTGCTTTAGGGTCTCAGGTCCATCTCCCTGGGGTGGGATCACAGGAGGGCAGGGCTCCCCAGCTGCCCCACCTCTCCTGGCGTGGCAGAGGAATGGGGATGTTATGGAGCAGCAGTGCAGTAATTGAAAGCCTTTTATCTTCTGGCAGCCCTTGAGGCTGCCAGTCCCTTAGCTGAGGCGCTGCTTGCCAACACTTTTTCATTTCTTCTCTGTTTCATCTAAACTTTCCATTGGGTTCCTCATCCATATGAGCTGCAATGATAAATATGGAAATAAAGAGGCATTTACAGCCCCTCTTCTGGGTTGGTTTTGTGTATAAACAAGCTGTGCTCACAGCATCCTCCTGTCCACAGTGCTGGTTCAGGAGCAGTAGGGTCTGCCCAGGACTCAGTGGGGTGAAGGCTTTAGGGAAAATGTGTGCCAGCCACGTGGGGAGAAAACAGCAACAAAAGGGATGCAAGGCCCACAGGGATTTCTGTAAAGGATTCGAAGGGAAAGAGCAACAGCTGAAGAACTGGGTGTGTGAAGTATGAAGAAAGACTTTAATTTGCACAGAATCTCTTAACCAGTTAATCACAGGGACATTTGTGTATGAAAACCTCCCTCTCGCTTAATACTGTTTCAGGTTTGTCCAAGAAGGTAATAACTGTGTGGCAGGGGAGTGGGAGGGGTGAGGTGGGAGAGGCTGAAGCCGTGGGCTTGTTTCCAGGGAGAGATCAGCCCTTAACAGCATGGAGCCAGCACAGGGATGAGCGGGGATGATAAGCACTGGACACGGGAGCCCAGGGGTCACAGTGGCACTGGGGACACTGGCTTCATGAAGGAGGTGCCCCAGTGCCTCTTGGTTCTCTGAAGGTTGCCTGCAAAGGCTGGACAAGTCTGCCTGGGTGCCTGGAACAGAGGGTTTGGGAGTTTAAGAGCAGACTCTGACATCTTCCCCTCCACCACAGTGCCTTCCTCGGCATTCACACTCCAGCATTCCTTCCCTTGCCTCCAAAGAGCTGAGGGGTGTGAGGATCATCCTGGAAGCAGAGGGAAGCTCTGGCAGCATAGCATGGGCAGGATCCATCCCCCGATCTTCACCTAATGCTTCTTTCAGGCTTAACCTGTTCTGCTTTAATCCCATGTGCTCTCTCAGCAACACCAGCATTGCACCAGACCAGCCAAAGGCTCCTCGTGCCCCATGATGGTCCCAGGGATCTCAGCCTTTCCTGTCAGCCAGCGGGTGAACGTAATATCTACAAACCCAGCTGCCTTCCTGGAGCTGTTACCTGCATTCCTCAAGGGAGAAAAATAGGAAAAATTAGTATGCGGCTTCTTCCTCGAGAAATCAATGTGATCTCAACTCACTGTGAAGTTCCCTGACTGTTAGAGATGCTGCACTGGTAAAACTAACCCTCAGAGGAGAGAGGGTGGGGAAAAAAAGAAAGAAAAATAAATTCCGGTGACTAGACAAGTCTAAAATGTTGCAGAAGGCTAAACTGCCAGGGCTGGGGCTCGTTTGGAAGTCCCAGAGTAGAGAAGACTGCACAGTCCAGCTGTTTATCACCCCGCCAAGAACCAACTGTAATTGTTAATTCTAATTAGAGCTGTTGGGAAAAAATGTAATCAAGAGTTTCCATTAGGGGAAAAAAAAAAAAGACATTTCATCTCAATTAAAAATTTTGGTTTTTAAGAAAAGGGGTAAACGTTGAAAATTTTGTAACAACTCATTTCAGCATTTTCAAGATGAAAAGGCATGTATTTTTGCTGTGAAATGCATCATCAATTCAAATGTGTTTTATCTTACAGTCAGAAGAGCAAAAAATAGTTTTCAAATCAAAGCAAAAATGGTATTTTTAGGCATTTTCTTTAAAAAAGCCTATCTGGGGGTTTCTGTCCTAATTAAGAATGATTTTTTTTTTTTCCTTTTTTCTTAATGGAATAAGCTGTTCCTAGTTAGCTCTGCTCTAAAATGCTGGGTTGGTGCTTTTCTTGATGTGCCCACCCATCTGTCCCCAGCATGTGACCCCAGGTCTGTGCTCACACCACCCCTCTCTGGGTGTCAGCACTGCTTCAAATCCCTGGGATTCAAGTCAGGCTTTATAAAACACACAGAATTAAAGCCATTTTCTTGCTGCCAAGAGACCTGGTGGGGCACTGGAAGGACACAGGTGTGTTTGGTGGGCCTTGTGCAGGTCTGAATTCCTAAGGGGAGCTGGTTGTGGTGCCCACACTTTGGGCAAGGCAGCTGCAACATCCCTTGTACATTTGACCCTGTGGTTGATGCCATGGGATTGCCACAGATCCCAGCAGGGGTTTCCATCCTAGGGGATCCTCTCCACAGGATTAGCAGATCACATTTATCCTGCTGAGAAAGTGGTTTAGGATCTGCTAGATGAACAGCAGAGCTTGTGATCTGTCTTCTGGGTGAGAGCACTGAAGGAGGGAGAGGAGAGGAGAACAAAAAATGGGGGGTTAAATAGGAGCTGGGAGAAGAAAGGGACACCAGAAAAGACTGAGCCAGTGAGAAGCTCAGCAGGAGGAGAGGCGGGTGGAAGAGGAAGGGAACAAAGCTCAAGGGCTCTGCCAGAGATGAAATGGGAAAAAAAATTGCTGTGCAGCAGTTTCAGCCCAGAACAGAGGGAGCTGCACGGGCTCCTTGAGCTGCCCGAGTGCATCTTGAACAACAAAACCACCAGGTTCTGACAGGGCCAGGAGATCCGGGTGGGCAGGAGGGAGGGAAGTGGGGAGAGGGGCTGCAGGCCTGGGGGCGGCAGTGTCCCACAGGCAGAGCATGCTCCTGCCCAGCCACATCCAGAGTGGCACTGCCCTTGCTGCTGGTGCACCCACCCCTCTGGCAGGCTGATTGGGGGTTATATAACCTTTTCCGACTGCTCTTTCCTCCAGACCAAGCGAGGTTGCTCTCCAGCTCCACGGTGAAGGGAACAGCCTTTCCCTGAGCTGCCCAGAGGGACACAGCCAGCCTCAGCCTCTGAGACAGCTGAGCAGCAGAGCCTGCCCTGCTGCCGTCCCCGGGGAGCTGTGCTGGCACAGCTGGCATCCAGGGCAGGGCACATACCAAACCCTGGTGGGAGGCTGCAGGCCCTTGGCCAGGGAAGGAAATGGTTGGATCATGGGTTCTTCTTGCAGAGAGTAACTGGTGGGTGAAGCCTGGAGCACCCACTCACACACGAGGGATAACACACTGCACCAGGGCTTTATGCACCTAAGTCACAACAAGCTTTCTTTAAAAAAACGTATCTAGGAAGAATAATTTTTCTCTCTCTTTTTTTTTTTTTTGTTATTATTTTGAAGTTATAAATTATTGCAAGACTTCTCACTACTGTCCCAAATCATTCTCAGGCAAAGAAAAGGCCGTTCTACCTTTGACAATGCTTTGTAACAAAATTAGTCAGATTCATTTAGCTCATGATTTGCCCTTGGCTCCCTTTGTCCATGTCTTAAACTACTTCACGGCTCGGTCTGATTAGCAGTGTCTCCTCGGGGGCAGAGGAGGCCCTGCAAGAGCTGGAGGTGTTGCAGGTCAAGATTAAAGTGCTCTGCATGCCATTCACTGTCAAAAAATATAACTGGCTTAACTCCGTGCAATTAGATGGCTCAGAGGTTACAGAGTAACGGCGGCAGTGTTTCAGTGCAGGTGATTAAAGCCCAGCCCTGGCATTAAGGGATGTGATTAAAAGGCAGTGTCGGGGCTGAGACCTGCCAAAGGAGCTCAGCAGGCAGGGTTAAATCCACAGCTTCTTCTGCGGTTGGACATCCCAGGGCCCGGGAAAGATCTCTAAGTCAGTCGAGCCAGCTCAACTTTTAGGTCTGGAATGCCATCTTGTGATGGCAATGGGGAAGTGGAAATGGCCCTTCTGTGGAGTCAGAGGAGATCATGGAATCACAGAATGGATTGGGTCAGAAGGGACCATAAAAATAATTTTATTCCTCCCCCTGCCATGGGCAGGGACACCTCCCACTGTCTCAGGCTGCTCCAAGCCCTGTCCAACCTGGCCTCAGACATTTCCAGGGATCCAGGGGCAGCCACAGCTGCTCTGGGCACCCTGTGCCAGGGCCTTCCTGCCCTCACAGGGAACAATTCCTTCCCAATATCCTATCTCACCCTGCCCTCTGGCAGTGGGAAGCTATTCCCTGTGTCCTGTCCCTCCATTCCTTGTCCCCAGTCCCTCTCCAGTTCTCCTGGAGCCCCTTTAGGCCCTGCAAGGTGCTCTGAGGTCTTCCCTGAACTTTATCCAGGTGAACACCTCCAGCTCTCCCACCCTGGCTCAAGAGCAGAGGGGCTCCAGCCCTTGGAGCATCTCCTTGACCTCCTCTGGACTTGCTCCAACAGCTCCATGTCCTTCTGATGCTGGAGCAGCTCTGCAGGAGGGTCTCACGAGAGTAGAGTAGAGGGGGACAATCCCCTCCCTCACCTGCTGCCCACTCCTCTGTGGGTGCAGCCCAGCACAGGGAGGGTTTCTGGGCTGCTGCTGTACTTTGTTGGCTCATGTCCAGCTTTTCATCCATGAGAACCTCCAAGTCATTCTCTGCTGGTCAATGAGCTATTCTCCCACAAGAGCTGCACGGGGGATGTCCCACCCCGGGCTTGTAACACACGTATTTTGAAGCTTTACAGCTCCGTGCCAGTGCAGATCTCTTGAGTGGATGCACTGTGCCAGCAGACAGTGCTCATGTCCTGGTTTAACCCATCCTGCTAATTTATGGAAGCAAAATCACTCAGATGTGATTCCTCCTGCATGCTGTAACTGAGCATTCACCCCAGCATGACAAGGGTTACCCAGGCTTCTGGAGCCTGTTGAGTTGCTTTGAACACAAGCCACAGGGCTGTGCTGGGATGCAGGGAGCTCAGGGGAGGCTGTGTCTAGACTAGAGGACCTCTCCTGAAGGCTGGCTGGACTTTTGCTTTGTAGTAACTCATCTCTCTAATCTGGCTTGGAACACAGCATCTCAGTACCTTCAGTCCCCATCACAACACTTGCAGGAGAAAAGGAGGATCTGTTTAGCTGCCACCAAGCTAAGATGAACAACAGGGATTGGCTGCAGCTGATGCTGAGAGCACATTCTTGTGACAGAAAAGAGCTTCACTCCCACAGCAGAGCCGCTGTGTTTCATCTGGTTTGATGCTTTTCACCCAAAGTTCACAAATGATGTGCAGGCCTTTGTTGGAGACCCCTCTGAGGCCAGCAAGCAGAGGAAAAGCTGTGCACACACAGGCAATCTATGCTGGGAAATGAGAGGCTGGTCCTGGCACTTGCTGAGTTCTGGTATTTGGCATTCAGGAAGCTTTTGAGGTATCTCCCCGATCCTGCTGAAAATGTCTTATTAAAGGAGACAAAGCATATTAATTTGGGCCCCATGCTGTGCTAATGAATTAAACAGCGTCCAAACTGAAGCTGTGTCTTAGGGTCTTGCCAGAGTCATCATCCATCCCTGTCTGTGGGCACATGCCCTCGGCCACGGGCAGTGAGACCCCCAGGAACAAGAGCCTGAAGTGCTCTGTGTCTGCTCTTTCCTGTCCCTCCACCAGACAGCTTTTGCTGTGCTGCACTGGGCAGAGCTGGGAAACCTGTCCCTCACCAGGTTCATCACTGACAGGGGAAGCAGCGAATACCAGCCTCTCTCCCTGCACGCAGCCGTGTCCTGGGCACAACAAGCCCAGATCTTCCAGGGACCAGGCAGGATCAGGCCGAGCCAGGGAGGAGCACCCCACATCCAGGAAGAATAGCTGCCTGCCTTGGGCTGAAAATAGACCATGAAGCATTTGAAGAAGACAGAGCTGGAGCGGATGATTGCCTGAGGCAAGGCACAGCTCCAGGTGAGCTCATCCCTGAGATCTGAGAGCATAAGCGCATGAGGAGCAGGGGGGAGGGATGCCAGGCTAACTGAAAAGGCCTTGAAGTGTCTCACTGGAGCACAAAACCCAGAGAAAAATTTCTTTTGAATGGATCCCCAGCGAGGGAGGTCACAGTTACACGGCCGTACCCGGACACGGACACACAGAGCACTGAGCTGGTGTTAAGGCATCCAGTGGAGGCCAGGGAGGGTGTGGATTTGTGCTTCTCCCAGCGAGGCACTTGGCAGCACCACAACTTTTCCTCTGCCTATTTCAGGGCTGTGTTTTTTGCGGCTGGCAGCTGATTCTGAGCTGACACTTCTACCTCGTGTGCCTGAAGTGGGACACATCAGGGGCAAGCGCAGAAGCAGCTCACCAGCCCTCTGCTTCCCACGAGCTGGTGCTCGAGTTCAGTTTTCCCAGCTGCACAGATCCTGTGTTCCCTGCTCTGGCTCTGTCACAGATGCTGGAAGTGTCCAAAGCCAGACTGGACAGGGCTTGGAGCAACCTGGGACAGTGCAAGGTGTCCCTACCATGGCCAGAGGTGAGACGAGATATCTTTAAAGTCCCTCCCAGCCCACACCGCTCTGTGACTGATTATCGACGGTTTCTCCCCGCCCCGGAGGGAGCGGCCGAAGCAGGCGGGGCGGTGCCTGTGGAATCACTTCGGCAGCGCACAGAAGCTCGGCCTTTTTTGCCCCCGCCGCCGTGGGGAGGAGGAGGAGCGGCTCTCTGCGGGCCGGGCTCCCTCCTCTCGCCGCCATCGTGAGGGGAGGGAACGGCTCTGGGCGAGCCGGGGTCCCTCGGCTCAGCGCCATGAGGTGAGGGAGGGACAGGGGATGGGTGGCGGCGGCAGCGGGGCTGGGGACCGGGGCTGCGGGGACGGGAAGCGCCACCTGAAATACTCACATTTTTTAAATTTACTTGTTTCTGCCCGTCGGCAGGCGCTGCAGCCCGCGGTGCCCCGGGACTGGGAGCGTTGCTCGGCTGTGCCGTTCAACACTAATTCTTCAGTCTTTTACTCGGTTTGCTGGCTTTTTTCCTCGCCCA
This sequence comes from Picathartes gymnocephalus, assembly GCA_013390045.1. Taxonomy (NCBI): domain Eukaryota; kingdom Metazoa; phylum Chordata; class Aves; order Passeriformes; family Picathartidae; genus Picathartes; species Picathartes gymnocephalus. The sequence continues at coordinate 323,715 of WEKY01032081.1, forward strand.
CAAGCCAGGCCGCTGCTGTTGAGCTCTATGAATACCGATTGAATTAATGGATTATTCGCGATGTTTCTGCTGTCCTCTCTTTAGGCCTCCAGCCGATGGCGGGATCGCGGTGACCCGAACTGTGGGTGGCCGGAGCAGCCCTGAGGTGACCCGAGCCCTTCATGTGTGAAACCCCCGAGCTGTGCTGTGCTGTGCTGGGACAGCCAACGAGGCATCCCTAGGAGGGCACTGGAGCCTGCGGAGAGATGTGAAGGGATAACCTACCCCTGAGGCACAGGGAGAGCTTTAGAGCAACGTGGAATGAGGTGTGACCATGAGCCAACGAGGGGGAATGGGCAAAAATGTTTGCTTGGCTGTCTTAAATTAACTGAAAGGCCTCTGCTGGCTCCTGTGCTAGCCTCAGGTCTTCGGGGTGGAAATAATATGGTTCATCCAGCGCTAGGTTTAGCTTATCTATTCCTCTTGCTGGATAAAGCCCTGATGAGAGGAGGCATCACCAGAGAGATGTACTTTGTGCCTCCACCTTTTTTCTGCCCTATAAACCCCCCAGTTTGGGGTTTTTTTTCTCCCAGCAGTAGTCAGCTGCCCGTGGCTGTTCGGTGCCTGTGCCAGTGTTATGCTGCTGGGAGAGAAAGGTGCTGCCGAGTCCTCCTGGCACCAGCGGGGCTGTCCTGGCACTCGGTGGTGTCGGGTTTTGGCAGCACTCTGCATGCCTGAGAGTGGAGTAACTCCTGCCCGTGGAGTTAGAGCCTAGATTGGATGCAGACAACACACAGAAAATGGAAAAATACCTTGCAGATGTTTTAATGTGCATCTTTTATATAAAAATGAGTATCAGCTAATTAACTGGTCGGTGTTAAGGGTTGAATAGGACTCCTCCTTTCAACTATCTTTATTGGGGTTTTCTTACAGGCGAATGATTGGTGTGGGCCTTGCTGGAGCAGCAGGAGTGGTCAGAAGAAAAGCTGTTAATGCTGTTTTGAAGATCCTTGTTTGAAAGGTATTGGGAAGATGGAAACCTGGAGCCCACAGTTTAAACAGGCCACCTGGAGAAGAACTTGTTTTCAGGATGTGGATGTAAAAATTAAAAATATCAACGGTGGTTTGGGGCAAGGTATAACAAGAATTACGTGTACAATTTATTGTTAATCTCCTCTCACTGCTTATTTTAAATATGTTTTTATATGACCTCAATTAAATGTATTTATATTTAAGCTTGCTCAGTTCTTCATTATCTTACAAGGCTCTTAGGTGCAGCAGGATTTGAGAGTGGTGTTGAATTCTTGTGGGAGACTGGAGAAGCTGGAGTGAGGCACCAGCTCTCATCCTTAGGCCTGGGGGCAAGTGAGTCCACAAAGGAAGGCTGGAGAAGGCTGATTAATATGTAAAATACATCAAAACTGGTGGGGATGGGCAAGATGACCGTCAGGGATTCAGACAAAAATGGTGTTTAAATGCAAAAGTCAGAACAAAAGGAGTGTTTTACTCTCTCAAAGATGAGATCTGGATTCCATACAGTCTTCTGGGAAACCCTGTGTTTGTGAAATAATCCAGACTCCTTAAATGTCCCTGGCACTGCTAGTTTAGCCATGAGCCCTTCTGCCCATCTAAGCCTGCCCTCTGGCAGTGGGAAGCCATTCCCTGGCTCCTGTCCCTCCATCCCTTGGGAATTGTCTCTCTCCATGTTTCCTGCAGCTCCTTCAGGCCCTGCAAGGCCACCCTGAGCTCATCCCAACGCTTCTCCTCTGCAGGTGAACAATGGCAGCTGTGCCAGCCTTTCCTGCCAGCAGAGCTGCTCCATCCCTCTGCTCATCCTGGAGCCTCCTCTGGCCTGGCTCCAGCAGCTCCAGCTCCTTCCTGTGCTGGGCCCAGGGCTGGGGCAGCTCTGCAGCTGGGCTCTCACCTGAGCACAGGGGCACAATCCCCCCCTCCCCTGCTGCCCACACTGGGGCTCAGCCCAGGGCTCAGGGGGGTTCTGGGTGCTGGGGCATGTCTGGCTTCCAGCTTTGTACACAACTGGAAAATAAAAAATAGGGATGTCCTAAAGTAGTCAGCACAAGCAGAGAGGCTTGGTATGTCACCTCTAGCAGGAAGGGGACACTCAGGGCTGTGCAGCTTCTTCTGCATCACAAAGGAGATTGATAAAGGTCAAAATTATTCCCCTTGGCCCTGCTCTGGTGCCTTGAGTGAAGGACAGCAAAGGGAATTGGGAGAGAACGCATGAGGTCCAAGACTGGCGGTGAAATAAAGCCAAGAAATGGAGCAGGACCTGCATTCATACTCAGGAAATGCCAGTGTGATTTATGATTCTGTTTAAGAGCACCATACATTGTGCAATCTATGTATGACTTACCAAGCAAAAGTGGCTGGATTGCTTTACGTTTGCTCTGCTTTTACCGCTCTGCAGCACCACAGCACAGGAGGATTGTTAACTGAGATTTATGAGCTTGTTTGTGAGCACTTAATTGTTTTTTTTACCCTGAGCTTGTTAAGAGCTGGATTTCTTGTGATTGTTCTCTGAGCATTTCTATATTATTTCAACATGTATATTGTACCACCTCCATTTTAAAAAATACCTTATGTGCTATTGTTTCATTGTGCTGTCCAGCCACTTACAGAGAAGACAAATCAGCCTGTGATGAACCGAACAGGCAGATTTTTCCTTTCCCCTGGAGCTTTCCCTGAATTCACGTACACATCCTCAGCTTCATAAAGCTGCTGAACACAGCAGCTTCCAGGCTACAGGAGAGGCTGGTTCTTTCACCACAAAATTAGATAGGGAAGAAAGATGTTGACTATGGAAGAAATCCAAATAATGAATGGTACTTGCCGGGTTGTAGGAGTACTTTGGTCATAACTCATGGATTTCAGAAGGGCAGCGGCACAGGGACCTCTGCTCATCCAGCACACGGTGGCAATGTTGGATCAGAGGAACAGCACAGCCTAGCACATCGGCTGCACGGCCTTTTTGCCAGAATCTTCTGACGAGCCTCACAGCCAGCGAGAGCCCATAGTTTTGAATATTTTAGCGATGGTGACACCTGCTTTGTGCTGAGGAGAGTGGCTTTGGGCTGGGCGGGGCTGCTTGCCCGTGAGCGTGCCCTGGGACAGAGGGAACGGCGTGGGGACCAGAGGAAACCCTGGATATCCCGGACAGCCTGGACACCCCGGATACCTTGGATACCTCGGGTACCCCCTACAGCAGCACTGCCGGCGGTGCCGCTGCCTGGAAGGGGCTGAGGGGAGCCGCGAACTGGCGGCCCCGGGCTCCGCACCCCACCCGCCAGGGGGCGTGGCTGCCACCGCGTCCCGCCCCGCGCGCCTTCCCATGCTGCCCCGCGGGAGCGCGGACAATGAGCGGGGCGCGGACGGCGGGCTGGTGGCGCGCGGTGCAGCGGCGCTCTCGCGAGAGCAGGGTGAGCGAGCCTTCCCCCCC
>WEKY01032081.1:327660-355635 GCA_013390045.1 Picathartes gymnocephalus
CCCCCGCCGCCGCCGCCCGGGCCCGGGGACGGCGGCTCCCGCTCGGCGCCGCAGCCGTGACCCGGCTCCACCGCGGTTCCCGCTGCCTGGAGCTCTCCACTGCGTCCTGTGAGCGCTGCAGGCGCCAGCCAGGGCCTCGCAGGCGGCCTTGGTCCTCCCTACTTCCTTAACTCTCTGAAGGCCGTTAGAATCAAAAACTGCTGGTTTTGATGTTCTTCTGGCATTAAGAATTAATGAATTGAGCAACAAGAATCCTGACAGTGTAGGCAGCCGTTTGACCCCTCTTTCTACTCAGTTTCACTTTCATATAATTCAGGCTGTGCTTACAGATCCAGCTGCGGGGATCTTTTTTTCTTCCTGTAGCGGATTGATAACGTTCAGTTTTTTTTAATATACGTGCTCTGCTTCCAGAGTCGAAGTAAGCAGATGCAAAGCTCACCTATTCTGAAAACAAGCAGAAGTTGAAAAGAACTCTCTGGGAGCCTGAGAAACTGCTTTGTTAAATGATAAATGAGGCATTTACGCCGTTGAAAGAAAGCTGAACCATCCCTCAGATTCCAAACGTGTGGCTGTGTTCCTTTCCACGATGCAGACCTTTGGGAAAAAAGTATGAGATAGTGGTTCTAAGTGCTGAATGATCTTCATTCTTTTTACTCAGCCTTAAATTCTTCAAGTTTTTTTGAACTGTAGGTCGTCCTGACTTCCTGATGTCAGATAAGTAGGGAGCAGCTCTGGTGGAAAATGTAAGTTTCTTAAAGCAGTCTGTGACGTTTTCATGGGGAGAGGAAACTGGTGCCTTTTCAGAAACTTCTTTACAAAGAATCTATTGATCCAGTGACTCAGTCTTCTCATATTTTGGAACATGTTAATGTATCTAAGTTTTCAGTGTGCTAAAATGATAAATTGGATTTTTTTTAATGTAATGGAACATACTAACATTTTTACTGTATTTCCAAGAAATTAGTGAACTTTTGTCTAGAATTTTGTGAAAAAAAACTTCACAAAATAATTCACTGCTGAATTCTTAGTGAGAATACTGGCACTAAGGCCTTGGACGTGTTTATGAAGTGATAAGCCAATGTTTGTACTTCTGCATTGTGCACTTGGTGTTGCATACATTCTGGACCTAAATGGTGGGGAAAAAAACCCCAGAGAAATTTCTAAATGTGTCCTTAAAATGTGTGTATCCATGTTCTGAAGATAAAAACTGAAAATCAGTAAAAGTGGGGAGAAGAAGAGTCAGTGTTTGGGGCTCCAGACTGAAGTTTCATACAGTTGTTATATTATAGACACCTGGTTTATTCAGGACTGTACTTAAATAAAAACACTCATTAATTTAGTGAGAAATTAGGAAAAAGTGTGTGCTGCCCTTTGCTGTGACTTGCACATGTCTCTGCTGAGAGATTTGGTGAATACAAAGCCATTTTGTAATGTAATACTCTACAGGCTTCTGGGTGGCTCAGCAAATCTGGGGGAGAAGCTGTTGCAAGCAGAGCTGCAATGAAATTATTTCCATTCAGTTTGTCAATTTATGAGTGGTTTTTTGTCGCCTCAGTGCTGCTTCCTTTCTTCATCAGCTCTCTGAGTCAACAAGTCTTGAAAACAAAAGCAAATACTCCACGATATTTCTGAACTAATTTAGTTTGTGAGTGTTTAAGTACCATATTGTGCAGTCATAATTTCAACAAAAGGGTTTTTATTTTGAGCACTGAACCAGTGAAACAGTTCCTTGATTTTTCTCTGCAGTTAGACTACTTCTTGCAACCTCAAGCAGGATTTCAGCTGGGAAAGAACAGGATTTTATTCCTTCCCTGGAAATGCCTGGAGGCAGACAGAAATTCAGTTTACCAGATCAGAGCACAGAACTGTTCTGTGGGGGGTTTTGGTTTTTTTGTTGGGGTTTTTTTTAATGGTAAAATTTGGTCTGTGTTTGGATCACTTTCTATATGATCTGTTTATCAAATTATTGTGATTTGTTCTGTGGTTGCTGTCAAAAATTTTGGTGCCTGAGGGGCTGTTGGTTCCACACCTGCTGGGAATGAGGAGGGATTGTGTGCTGGTTGTGCATGGACACACAGGTCTGTTACCAGAGCTTCCAGCTGGGATCCCACACCATTCCCCAGAGATTCTGGTTTAGATTCTGGTTTTGGCAGAGCCCCTCTGTTAGTGGCTCCATGGAGCTTTTTGGAGCTTCGAGAACGTGTATGCATCTGTCTTACTGGAGAGCGGGGATCTGAAGGTGTCAGTGGGATTGAAAGTCGTAGAAAGGAATGGCTGGAAGCCATAGAGGTGATCCCGTGTTTGTGGTGTGGTCACCACAGTGACAGCAGTTATGTGTTGTTTCTTGTGTGCTACTTCTTTCACTTTCCAAAAATACATGGGTTTTGGCTTCTTTCTCTCCTCTTCCTTGGATCTTTGGTTTTTTTCCCCACTTCTGTTTCTGTAAAGGAATAAATGCACTTTTTAAATGCCCTTACAAAAGAGGGCTGGTTGAATATATTAAATTATATAATGAGCAGAAATAGGAAACCAGCTTCTTTTAGGGTTCCTTTTTGCATTCAGATGTTGAAAACTGTAAGTTCTTTTAAGATGCTTGATTGCTAAACCAGTCATTTTAATTCCTCATCTGTAAATAGGCCTCTTCGCATGTCACACTTCCCTGTTCCGAGGCAATCTTCTGTTACAGTCACTTCAACTCTCAGATTATTTTGTGCTCCTCTGATCAAGGAAGTCCCTGGGATGAAGCTAAACATAATCCTAAGAACTGAAACTCCTCCAGTTGTTGTGCCTGAAACAGACTGGCTAATCTGTACCCAGAAAAAGCCTGGTCCCTATGGCAGGTGCTCCAGAAGTTTCTGAGGGCGTGACCTTTGAGATGGCTTGAACAAGATGGGTGCTTTTCTTGCATGTGAAACAGCAATATTCAATAACCACTCTGACTACTGGGAGCTGAAATGAGCGAGAATCTGCATTTTCTCTAAGGCTGCTGGGCAATTCCTCCTTTGCCTTTGGAAAGACAGTGGCCGCCTCTGTATTGTCCAAAAGTTAATCCCTTAGATTTGAAATCCATTGTACTTGGTCATTCAGCAGCTAGATAACATCTGCTTCTAATTTCCTTGGAAGTTCTTGTTTTTACTGCCATTAATTCTCAGAGCAGCATGGAGGGCTGCCTGTCCAAATTCCAAATCTCTTCCCTCAATAACCCTTTTTGCCATGATGTGATGGAGCCAGTTTTGCCAAGAAGTAGAATAATTCTTCCATGGCTGAAGGGATTGCCAGACGGAGTATGATGTGTAAGAGAGGAGGAAGAAGACCTGTAGATGTTTATGCAAAGAGAAGACTTCCAAAATTTTCTATGAGACTTTTTTCCCAAGGGTGTATGGTCTGCAAAAGTGTTGTGGTCTTACAAAATGAGGGTGTGCTTTTCAGCTTGTAGATAATTTCATGTTTTTACCATAACTGAATTTATTTGTTTTAATTCAAGGTGTTTTGAAGTGAAAGTGAAACTGACTAGAAAGTGAAAACAGCTATTTTTCATTTTTAAAATTTCTTTCCTCTAAGTGGTGGAAGAAGAATGGGTAAAAGATGAGTTGTTCTAATTAACATTAAAATTACAATAACTGTGCATAGGTTAAAACCCCCTGAGGGTGACAGAAGGAATAGGCAGCTGGGGACTTATTTTCAGCCTGTTTGTGTTCCATAAAAGGTGACAAGCTGAGGTTATTGTGTTCAGCATGATCAATATATTCCAAGAATTCACTGAATTTAACCATTCTCAGGTCAAACTTAGTACTGAAGCAAGAGTTCTGTAAGTGTTATTGAAAAGATATGTTCACACTAAGAGAAAAACCTTCTATAGTGTTTGAAAATCAGGCTCATTTTGAGCTCTGTTTGATAACAGTGTACTCTGTAGGATTCAAATTCCTTATTTTTGTTGTCTGCCCTTATAGAAAACTCTTTTGCAACTTGTAGATACAAATTATTTTCATTGTCTACATTTGTCTGGAAATCTAATAACATTTTGACTTTCAACTTGTTTCAAGATATATATTTTCAGATCTTAATATGGCCGAATTTCTGTCCACAGATCTTAAAAAAAGGTGTATCTGAAAGCCTGTCTGTTTCCAGTGTAGCTGAAATTACACGGAGAACAATTAGCAGAACACTTTCAACTAACTCATGTCTGGCTCTCGAGGCAGCTCTGTTCAGTCCTTCCCATCTTGTTGCTGTGACTCAGTTGATGGCACCCTCTCTCAAAAGTTGGCCCTGCTCCATGGGAACCTGTCTCTATCAGATACTGGCATGGAATTATTCTGGAGTGATCAGCAGCGGAAGTGCTGCCTTAAGATCACACTAAACCTGACCCTGTGGAAGTTAAACATCCTTTGGTGTGAGGTTTGAGCTCTTCCCCCACCTCGTTCTGTTGTCTTAAAGGATGGGGTTGGTTAGGACTGAGTGCAGCCATTGCAAGGTGATTGGTGTGATAAATAGTTGGTTTTTGAGGATATTCAAGTTTAATACCTGATTGGGTGCAGGGCATTTCCTGACTAGCACCAACTGCCAAGGTGTGCTGTGTCTTCATCATACACTTGTCTTACTGTCCCACTTCATGCTTTTCCATAAGATTGTCCCTCTTTGTGTCTTTGTCTTGGTTTTTCTCCCATCTTTCCTATTTTTATTTTTCCCTTTGCCCCTTCCTTGGGTGTTTGCAGCTGCAGGAGCTCAGTGTGGTTCTGTAAAGCTCAGGTGTGGGGTCAGCATGGCACCATGGGGTCCTGCTGCCCTGGTCCTGTGAGGCTGGGATGCCATGGGATTTGTTCCCTGCTAATCTCTGCAGCAGCACACAGTGAGCTGCCAGTTTATAGCTGTGACAAGAGGATTAGGGAGCATTTGTTCAAATAAAAGAGCGTTTTGGAAAGGTGGAGAACTTTCCTGATTTAGTGGAAACTTGAATACTGTGGGTCCTTGCACTAACAGCAGGGCACAGCCAGCCTGTCCTGACCACAGGGGTATCTGTGGTATTTGCAGGGTCAGGCTCAGAAAGCCTCTGGAATACCTGATTTTATGAAGAACCCAGTAAGTTCAGCTTCAAACCCTTCTGCAAGTGTGTGAATGAACTAGGAGGAAATTTAGGTGTAAAAATGAAATGAGCAAGGATTAACTTGTAAAATTCTCATATAAGTACTTTGAGGAATACTGAATGAATGTAAGATAAAAGGATAATACCCAGGTGAATATTCGAGTTCCTCTATGTTTAAACTCAAAAGAGTCTTGATTTTTACAATATAGTTCTTCAGTGCTTTCTGTTCAGGTGTTCCCTAGTGTGGCCCTTTTCTCTGGGACATCTCCCTTGGAATTTGCCTGGTGTGCTCCCCCTGTGTTCTTGTGTTACTGTTTTCCTCTGAAGCTTTCTGCAGTGTTTTTCTGTCTTCTGCCTCAGAACTTTCAGACTTCTTTTCATCCCCATGTTTCTCAATCTCTTATTCTGAACAAATGTCACACAGTTAAGCTTCTTAAAAGTGACTCCAGCCTATGTGAATCTTTAAAACGTAGCTGAAATGAGTTTAGATGCCTTGATAACAGAGTATGTAGCAAATTTTATAAAGGAGTTACTTTGCAAAGGTGGAGTTGTGTGAGTTCTGTGCCTTTTGTGTATTTTTCAGGGAATCCATTATTTTTTGGCATAAATACGTAATTTTGTAACATGCTGCTACTGAGAAAGAAAACCCAAGTGCTTTTCAGCTTCATGCACTGTTGGAACAGGCTGTGGATTGAGCAGGCAGTGGGGATAGAGACCTATTCCTAACCTTGACCTTTTTCCTTCTCTTTCCAGTACAAGAGCCATTGCCTTCTGCAGAACTGGTCTCTGCAAGGAAAAGTCCTTGCTTTCATTTTGTCCTTTCCATTCCTCCCCAAATGTACCTGTTCTCTTGGGAGCTGACTTCATTTGCAGCTGTGCAGTCTGTGCCTGTTTCTTTTCCAAGTGATTCTGTGTTTGATGTGCTCCTCAGTGGCAGTGCTGGAGAAGCAGAACTACTGCTCTGCCCACACTGGAAAGGGCTCTATGGCTTCAGGACCCAAGAACAGATTATTCCTGCTGGAATATTGTCACATGTGTTGAATTGCTTTAAACTTTGTGTATCTGTCCCAAGGCTGGAGGAGGATGGGGTGAAGTATTACAGTTTATTTCTGCTCTGCACTAAAAGAACATTTTAAGAAATATATTCATTGCAACATGCTGTGGATGTTGATAGGCTGTTTAGTTAAAACTTCATGTTGAACCAAATATTTGAATGCTAGGTTAGTATTTTAGTGGGTCACTCTCTCTTCTGAGCAGAGTTTTAGGATCTTTAACTCCCACAAGTAGTCACGGTGTCAGTGCCAGCCGCAGGCAGGCAGTGCTGGTATGAGACAGGGCCGCTGGGATGTCGTGCCATCTCCTGACTCACTGGGGTCTCTTCCTGCAGGAGCAGGGTTTTCCTTGGGTCTCCCATCCCAGCTCTAAGCGTGACCTTGTTTAGTTTGAGGCCTGAGAGTACAGGCTGATGTCACAGCTGCCATGTAAGAGAGTAAAGAATCCCTTTGGAAATGCGGTTAGCAGTGTAACTGCAATTGGAACAAGAGGTCTTGTTTACTTCCTGCAAAATGTAAAACTTATTTTTCTTGTTCACATCTGTCTTCACATCAGTAATTGGAATTTTACTGCCTAAAGATTGAATATTATGTTTGGTCTTATTTACAGATCTTATAGCAGAAACTTTTTGCCCAAACTTCAGTTACTTTTAACTTCCTTTCGTCCTGTTCTGTGGTGGTACAGGTTTCATTTTCAAATATGTGTTATATGCCAAAGTCATCTTGGATTCTGTGGGCCTAAGTTTTTTGTGTTCTTCTCACAGACACAGTACAGTAATGTAGGGTATGAACAAAGCCATTAACCAGAGATCAAGGCTTACATGTCAGTAAACTTTATAGATGCTTTCAGACATCGCAAACTTCTGAAATTCACTTTTCTTCAATGTGAAAGTAGCTTTTTGTGGAAGAAGAGTAGTATGTATAGGAAGCACTACTGTATTTTTATCTGCAATAATATATGTAGGTTCTGGGTACCTCTTGAATCTGTTATGTGATAAAAGCCTTGTAAGATTGAGATCTTTAATGTTTTTTTAGATCAACATGATGCATAAGTTTAAAACTGCATCTGTTTAAAGGGATTTATGACTAAAACTGCTTGTTTTTCTACAGAATTGTCTGGTGTTTCTCAGCTTGAAGAAGATCTGCAGTCATTATTGATCCTCTTTCTTGGCGTTACCGTTTTTGAAGTGAAGTTTGCCTAGCTTTCTAGTGTGAGCTCTCTTTGCAGCCATCTTAAAAAAAAAAAACTAAAAACAAAAAGAAATTTTTTTTGATCCATAAAGTAGACAAGCTCTAGTTCTACAATGTCCAAGTCATTCCAGCAGTCATCTCTGAGTAGGGATTCACAAGGTCATGGGCGTGACCTCTCTGCAGGAATAGGCCTTCTTGCTGCTGCTACCCAGTCTTTAAATATGCCAGCATCTCTTGGAAGGATGAACCAGGGTACTGCACGCCTTGCTAGCTTAATGAATCTTGGAATGAGTTCTTCATTGAACCAACAAGGATCTCATAGTGCACTGTCTTCTGGTAGTACCTCTTCCCATAATTTGCAGTCTATATTTAACATTGGAAGTAGAGGTCCGCTCCCTTTGTCTTCTCAGCACCGTGGAGATGCAGACCAGGCCACAAACATTTTGGCCAGCTTTGGTCTGTCTGCTAGAGACTTAGATGAACTGAGTCGCTATCCCGAGGACAAGATCACTCCTGAAAACTTGCCTCAGATCCTTCTACAACTTAAAAGGAGGAGAGCTGAAGAAGGTTATGGTAGAGATGGCAGATCATCCACACGGGAACCACCGTACAGAGTACCTAGGGATGATTGGGAAGAAAAAAGGCATTTTAGAAGAGATAGCTTTGATGATCGTGGTCCTAGTCTCAACCCAGTGGTTGACTATGACCATGGAAGTCGTTCTCAAGAATCTGGTTATTATGACAGAATGGATTATGAAGATGACAGATTGAGAGATGGAGAAAGGTGTAGGGATGAATCTTTTTATGGTGAGACTTCGCATAACTATCATAAATTTGACAGTGAGTATGACAGAATGGGTCGTGGTCCTGGTCCAGAGAGATCTCTCTTTGAGAAAAAGAGAGGTGCTCCTCCAAATAGCAATATTGAAGACTTCCATGGATTCTTACCGAAGGGTTATCCCCATCTGTGCTCTATATGTGATATGCCAGTTCATTCTAATAAGGTGAGTTATGCACCAGATACTTCTATTTTCCTTTACGTTGTAGTATCTGTTCTGTTTTTACCTATTTCTTTAATTATTTCTATGGCCTGGTTGCTTTTGAAATGATCTGAAAGTTGGTTTGAGAGTGAAAAAGGCACTTGATTTATTTGCAAGGTAATTGTTGACAAACATTGTAAACCAGGGCTTTACATTAATGTATTTTATTTGCCCAGATTGCTTAACTTCAAGTCAAACAGCTATCATCTACTGGGATATCTTGTTTATATTTTACATCTACACGTTCTCTTAACCACAAACATCTGGCATTCAAGCAGTTTTGGGGTGGGTTTTGGTATTTTTTTTGTTGGTTTGGGGTTTTTTTGCAGTGTATCTACTGTGCCATTCTGGAAGCTAGTTTCAGCTCTCCTCCACATCTGTCTTGATTGCTGATTTATATGTAGTTAAGATGCATTCTTGCACAGTTCTGCTTTTTCCCTGTCCAGAGGGAAAGAGTTAATGTAGAGCCCTGGAACTTATTTGCAAAAGTAAAAACCACGTTTTAGATTAGCTCATTCTTGCCTTTTTAATTTCACTTTAACACTCTATCTCATACTATGGCTGAAATTTGTCGTCATTTTTCTCCTTTTTTCACAACTTTCTTAGAACACTTCAGACTCACTTTTTATTGTCACATGTTGCATCTATCCCTGTAGACTCTCCGAGCAATCAGTCTGCTGTTGCAGTATCCTGCTCTGTGTTCCTAGTAGTGTTCTTTACTTGGCTCACGAGTAGAGTGGATCTTCGGGTGTGTTCGGTGATGCTGAGACTTCCCTCTTAGTTATTTATTCACGCCTAGTGCAGCTCTGCAAAGGGAGCAGGTTACTCAAAAATGATTCAGATGGTGTTTTCAGAGCCTTCTCACTTACAGCTTTTCCAATGTACTCATCTTGCTGATTTCCAGTATACTAGGCAATTTAATTGGCTAATACAATGCCCCTCTTGTCACAATTAGTGGCTAATTAGCTTGAAGGCCTTCAGCTGCAAACATAATACGTGCTATTACTGTAAAATTGATACGATGTGGAATTGCTGTTACTAACCATTTCTTTACAGTTACCTCTCAAAAAGTGCTGTTCTGTACATCTGCTCTTTTTGAAACACGAGAATTATTCTGTCCCTGCAAGGAAAGGATCAAACCACTTCTAGAGCACACGCTGTATGGCTCCACCTGATCTGACAGTTTATGAACTTGTGTTGCTTTAATTACTTTTTATATAAAATACAGTAATCCAGGTTTCTTGTCTCCTGTATTTGACGTTTATTTTCACAAAGGTTTGAAGTGTTAACCTTTTAGCTGCCATGCTCAGTTCTATAAAAGGACTTCATTTGGTTAGATTGAAAACATTAACTTCTGAGGCCCTTGAAGATGGCAACCAGTAATCCTGTAAGTAGGGGTCTTTTTAGCTCTTTATTTTAAAGGCTCGTGGCTCTTAGTGTGCTTTGGAGTGCAGATCTAATGAAAGGATATCCACATGGAAATACCTTTCCAGGTATGAGAAATACCAAATTCTTTTAACGGCATAACCTTAGTGGCTGACCTCTTCTATAACATGTAAAACTTTTTTTTTTAGGAATGTACTTTGACTTTAAAACTGCTAGTACAGCATAAAATATTTGTGATTGGATCATCTGGTTCTTATGACCCAAGCTGGGACTTTGTTTCTAATTTCAGAAATCATGTCACCACAAGAATTTTTCTCTTTCTCTCCTTCTTTCCTCTGCTTTGCCTACCCAACCATTACAGAATTCCTTATTTTGTGTCTCCCACAAAATCGAATCAAGTAAAACATAACTTTTAAAGTAATCTGATTTGAACCGAAATTTATGGAAAGCAGAAAGGGAATGCTTTTCATAGCTAGGACTATGTAAATTTATTACTGTAGTAACAAAATACCATTTTCCCCACCTCCAAATAAAAATATTATCAGCGATTTTTAAAAGTGTTTGATCAAGCCATGTATATTTTAAGTGCAAGCAAGGTATTAACATCCTTAGTGTAACTTAAATTGGCATATTAGTCTTCGGGTGGGTATTTATTTTTTTTAGTGATATTCTTAATAGTTTCTTTAATTTGATGTGTGTATATTTTAAGACCAAGTTTATTTTCTGTCTGTGAAGTAAATTGTGCCCCGGTTACCTCAGGCATTTTGTCCATCCTGATCCCTTTATCACCTTTATGAGGTTTTAGATGTGGAGGGATTGTTTTCCTGACAGAGACAAAGGCTGATGCAACCCGAGCAGATGAATTTGGAGGTTAAACACGTGAACCTGGTAAATCTCAGAGGGAGAACCTGGCTGTGGCCCTGGGAGAGGGCTGGCTAAAATTAGGTACTTGAATGTGGCCTCATTTTCTCAGGAACAGTGTGTCCTCTGGCTTGCATCGACCAAGCCAAAGGGGAATCTGGGTTTTCAGAAACTCAGTTCAGGTTTTCCCTCAACCTGGGGCCTTTGTGTTAATGAGTTCCTGTAAATACAAATAACCTGGTGCCCCAGAACCTTGGGGAAGGGGTGCTTCCAAATGGGTGCAGGCAGGGAAGGGAATCCAGATTCAGATTTGTGTAATAAAAAGTTCATGTAGATGAGCAACCACTGTTCCCTGGGGGAGAAGAAAAATCCCCCTTTTTTACCACTTTAAACGCATTTGAATGAGAATTACATCTCCCAGACTTTGCCTGCGGAATGCAGGTAACTTCTACATCAGTTTTGTGTTGAGACGGATTCAAAGCATGTTATGTCTGGCAGAACCAGCCACTGAGGCTTTACTCACTGTGCCTCCAAATTTAGAGGGGTTTTGGGGTTTAAAAGGCTGATTCCTAGAGTATAGTGTTGAACTGAAGAAACTTCATATCTAATGGTTCACAGATTTTTTTTTTTGGTGGGTATTTTTCATCCTAATTGCCAGCCTATTTATAGTTGCAGAGCCTACATCTTGTGCAGTTAACAAGAAAAAGTGGTGCTCTCATTTTACATCTTGATAAAAAAGGATGATTTCATCTTGCTCCATGTCAGGAGAATCATGGAGTAATACTGTAGTACTTTATGAGAGACTTTAAATCCTGGTTTTTCTCCTTTGTAGGAAGTGTAGGGTAGGCATTTTAACATATGGAAACACTACAGTGAGCCTTGGGAATGTCTCATTGTATCCAGGATGGCTGTAGTGTGGCAGAGACCAAAAATCTGGAAAGATGAGGGATTAAGCAAAAGTCCTTTGTGGATGCTGAGCAGAAACAGCCATGTAAGAAGAGCCACATAAAGCAGTTGCCAGTGTACTTTGTGTTCATAGTTGAAAATGTGGCTGATAAGAAAATACCTTCAGTTGGAGAAATCCTTCAAGCCCCAAGGTTCTTGAATGACTCTCCCCCCTGTTTATCTCTGCTGGTTCCTTTCCTCCCTGAGGAGCAGCAGAGTGTAGGTCAGGCTGGGGCTCCCCGATGTGCAGCAGAGAAACTCCAGAGCTTCTGTCACTACACAAATGTGAACAAAGCACAGACTTGTGCTCTTGTAAGAATGTAAAGATAACAGAGATCAGGCACTAAAACAAATAACGCCCTTTGTAGTTAAAAACAGTCTGCAGAGAAAAAGTAGAAATCCTTCTTTCCTTTCTAGGGCTAAAACCAGAGCCAGGAAGAGTTTTACCTGGATGATTTGGTTTAATTTCATTATTTCTGCTTTGTACCATCTTGATTTAGATCTACTTTTTTCCTTTATTATTCCCCTCGAGTGCTCATATATTTTATATTTCATTATACTTGTAGTTTGTCCTAGCTATGCAGTTTGATTTCTTTTAGTCTTTCCT
This sequence comes from Picathartes gymnocephalus, assembly GCA_013390045.1. Classification (NCBI taxonomy): domain Eukaryota; kingdom Metazoa; phylum Chordata; class Aves; order Passeriformes; family Picathartidae; genus Picathartes; species Picathartes gymnocephalus. The sequence goes on from WEKY01032081.1 coordinate 339,823, forward strand.
TTCTGAATTCCGTGCAATTTCTTGGCCTCTTTATGGTTCTAAAAATTGGAGTGTTTACTTCGTATTAATCTGTAGAAGTCTGAGGAATGAAGCAGAGTAGAGGAAATTCTGAAACGCCTGAAGACAAACACTCAGCCTTGAGTTCCAAAGGCTGCCATGGCCCTCTGTGCCTGGGCTGGGTTTTTACAGGGAGCTTTGCACTCTGAGGCAGGAGTGAGCCCCATTCCCATCAGACTTCTCAGCCAGGTTAGCAGGGATGAGGCAGGTCCAGTGTCAGTGTCTCCTCAAAGCACCACCAACAGATCCCGTTATCCGTGGATCTGCAAAACTCCAGCTTAGCAGAGGAGGTACTGAGCTGTAGGCCATGACTTTGTGGGAAGGACTCCCGTGTGTGCCTGCTAATTGTGCCTTGTTTACTTTGCTGCAGGAGTGGAACCATCACATCAATGGAGCGACTCACAGCCGCCGCTGTCAGCTGCTGCTGGAAATGTATGAACTGGAAGTACAGTAACTGGGGAGGAGGGCTCAGCCTGGGCACAGCTCCAGCCCTGGGACAGCTCAGGCACAGCCTCGGGTGTCCTGTGCAGGGCAGGAGTTGGACTGGATGGTCCTTGTGGGTCCCTTCTAGCTCAAGATGTTCCCTGATTCTAAATAACTGTTCAGTTGCACAAAGCAGTTTTAGAAAACATACCGTGCCTTGTAGGGAATAAAAACAGCTTGGAGCATCTTCAGGACAAAAAGGGATCCTGGTTCATAGCTTTGGAATCCTACTAATGTATATGTAACAGCTGGATCTCACCAGCTGAGAGTATATAGTAATTGTAGTTACTGAGACCAATTTGTACCTTTCTGATGTAAAACCAGCAGTTCTGCAAACAGAGTAGGGAGTTGGTCCTGAAAAGCAGCATTTCTGGCAGTGGGTCTGGAGTGTTACAGCTGTGTTACACCTCTGGGTATCACCACTTGTGTGAAAAGTGTTACACAGTTAGAGGAGACTGCATTTTTCTTACATTTTCTTTTAATTTTGTTTCTTTTAAGATACCCAGAATGGAATCCTGACAGTGATTCAGGACATGGAATGTAAGTATTAATAATTTTTGAAGTATTTATAATTGTTTATTTGAAGCAAAGGACATTCCTAACATTTTATGTGAAACAACACATCTCCTTGGGTTCAGATGGATTCCTCCCTTTGTTTTCCAGTGAAGGGCAGCAGTAAAAGTAGCCTGAAGTGTCTGTATAGAAGCTCTGCAGAAATTAGGGTGTTTTGTGAATGAAATCGTCACAGTTTGTTGGTTTAAAATGACAGTGTGTTTTCCCCGTTTTCTAGGGGTGATCCCTTTATGTTGCAGCAGTCCACAAACCCTGCACCAGGAATTTTGGGACCACCACCACCTCCATTCCACCTTGGAGGACCTCCTGTTGGGCCCAGAGGTAACCTCAGCAGGCACCCACCTTCACCAGCCTTAACTTCTTGCTAGGTTGTTTTTCTCGGGTGTTTTTAATTCTTGTTTTAATTTGTTACCAGTGTTTTAAAACAGCAAAGGAAAACACTTTTCTGAGCAGTAGAATTGAAATCCTTTGGCCAGGGAGGGACTAAAGACTGGTACTGAGTTCCCACACTTCACTTTTCTGCCAGCTGCCAACTCCCTGTGGCTGGTGATTTCTACAGAGCTTAAGCTACACATGTTTAGCACTTGGACTTTTTTTTCCTGAGTAGGAGGTTTTTTCTATCTATTTTTCCAAGTAGCTACATGTTGGTGGAGTTTTCTGGATGAAACTTGGAAGAATTCAGTGTCTTAAGTGTTTTTCCCCTCTTAATTTCAAGAGATTTTGAGAAATAAATGGGAATAGCAAGTGAGAAGTGAGAAGATGGATGATGTAAGCCTCTTTTCTCAGGAAGGGAGGCTAAGAAGCAGATTCTTGCCTGATGCTCTTACTTCCTACCTTTAGATAGTTCACATTACTAAAAGAACAAAACTAATTCATTTACCTGGATATCCTGACAGAGTACAAGTATTTTAGACACTTTTTAGATGATGGATGCATTCATACTTAATTTCATTAAAATAACTCCGTTAATTTTTCAAAATACCTCAAATTTAACTATAAGCCAAACTGTTTGAAAGAGTTTTTTTGTGGGGTTTTTTTGTGTTTCGGGTTTTTTTTTTTAATGGGTATTGTGATTGAACTGGTGATCTTTTAGAACCTAAACCCTCAATTGTAAAAAGTCTTAGATAAATCTCACATCGTTTGTGTACAGAGATGTTTTCCTCTGGCAAATCTTACTTAAAACAGATTTTTTTTTCCAATGGGCTGTACTTAATCTCTGCTGTTCCTGAACAGCAATAAATGCAGATTTCACTAATGTCAGTGAACAGAAGGAGCAGGAATGAGGACCCCAAGTTGCAAGAGCATTGAAATAAATAAATTAAAAGCCTTTTTGCAATGGAATAATTAGTTTTTAGAACTTGATCTCATTCTGGTTTGGTATTACAAGTGACATATCTTTTCAGAATTCGTGATGAGACATGTTAATCCCAGTCTTACAGGTTGAACTAAGCTTGTTCATTCTTGTAATTTCTTAAAGGAGCTGGAAATGGAAATATGCAAGGACCCAGGCACATGCAGAAGGGCAGAGTGGTTAGTACTAAAATTCTTTTTTTTTTACTCACCTTTTTGTTGTATAATTTTTCTGTGCTTTCTTAAGGTGATGGGGGGTTTGTGTAGAAGTATTGAGGCTTTGGCATGAGATTGGGAGTTTGTTGTGTTGCTTACTCTACAAAATATTTATTCCAAAACTGTACAGAACGTTTTTAGACATTCTCTTTATGATGAAGCTGTGGGATGTGAGCTTACAGAAAGGCAGCTTTGGCATGGTAGGCATCGTGCTCTGGAAATTTCTAGAAATTCTGTGCCTTTTCTGGATGCATCTTGTTTTGGTCACTAGTGAAAATAGATGTAAAAAAAAATTTAAAATTTAAAAAGTTAAACCAGTAGAGGAGAGCCTTGGCAGCCTCTCCAGGTTTGCTTTACACAGGGTTTTCATGCTTTGTACATGTGCTTTGTCTTCAACAGGAAACAAGCAGAGTTGTGCACATCATGGATTTCCAGAGGGGAAAGAACCTGAGATATCAGCTGCTTCAGCTCGTTGAACCCTTTGGGATAATCACAAATCACCTGATTCTCAACAAAATCAATGAGGTAAGGGTGGGTCCCAGGGCACTGCTGCTGGGGCTGGCTGCTGTCTCTGGTGGGCTGCCTGTCACTATCTGAGCTTTGTGTTTGAAAATGACTTGCTCAGCCACTCACTGAGATGCCACATCTGTCATCAGGGTCATGTGGGAAAGGAGGAGTGTGTTTCCAGAAGTGCTGCACTGCTGCATTTTCACTCTAATATTGAAAAATCCTCCTGCTTGGTTGTTCATTGCTTTCTCAACACCACACTCTGGTCTTATTCTAAAACTGTCTGAAAACTTACTTGGTCTCAGTTTGTATTCTACAATGTGTCTTATTTTGAAGTGTGGAAACAGGCCAAACCGTAGAAGTGAAAAAGCAGGAAGCAATTGAATGTTTTGAATCCAAATCTAGGTGGAACGTAAACAAACAAAATAGTTCTGTTTGTGCACCTAAATGAAATATCTGAAATTCATGCCAAGTTCTGCAAGTCAGTTCATGTTGTAACCAAAAGCAGTGTTCTTTTCTGATGCAGAAAGCATGGAAGAACTTGGAAATTTGAAACAAAATTAGATTCCTGAAGGAGCGGCACTTAATTTGATTTTGTATGATTTCAGGCATTTATTGAAATGTCAACCACTGAAGATGCCCAGGCTGCAGTGGAATATTATTCAACAACACCTGCCCTGGTGTTTGGTAAACCAGTCAGAGTCCACTTGTCACAGAAATACAAGAGAATAAAGGTAAAAAACACTTCTGCTTTTTTTAGCATTGCCTTCTTTTAATATGGGGCAGGCAGTGTTATGAGGCTGCTGCATTTAAGTTATTCTTAATTTCTGTACTTTTCAGTTGCATCAAATTAATCAGAGGACGGACATATATATTTTATATATAGGTCTTGAAAAAATGTTACTCCCTTTTAATTTTAGAAACCTGAGGGAAAACCTGACCAAAAGACTGAGGCACCAAAACCGGAACTTGGTCGTGTGATCCACCTGAGCAACTTGCCCCACTCGGGCTACTCTGACAATGCTGTGCTCAAACTGGCTGAGCCCTATGGGAAGATCAAAAACTACATCCTCATGAGAATGAAAAGCCAGGTAACTGCAGGGGAACCCCCTGGGGCAGGGTTTGAAGGGGGTTTAACTGAAGGGTGTGTGAAATTACACACCTTCAGCTGGGGCATGTGTGGAATTTCTGCTCTGGCATAAGTTTGGAAATGACCCAGGGTCTGTGTGGGTTGGGGGGCTGCTAAGGAGCTTCCATGCAATCTCTTGGAATATGAGCTGTTTTAGAAACAGAAACAAGGTATTTTAGCATGGAGGCTTCATTATTAGATTATGCAGATTTGTTGGAGCCTTGGGACTGTTTTCTTAGGGCTGAAAAACCATTTCCTATGAAACCTAAACAAATATATTCCAGTGTTATATGTTTCTTTTAATTACTCGTTATTTTTCATGCTTTGTAACTGAACAAAAGCAGTCCTGCTGTGCTACTCTAGCTTGGAAAAGAAAGGTTTGAAGACAGACCATTGCATATGTATAGTAAAATGCTGTGGATGTGCATGGACAGGATTTCTGTAAATATACAGGAGTTTAAACTATTTAGCTCTAATTTTCTTTAAGCTTTACTGTCCCAGTTCATTGTTCCCTTGAGTTGAATAGGAAGTTCCACTGCTTTTTCAAAGAGATGGGTGCCTGAAGTGCCTGAATCCCCTAATGCCACACTTGAGAAGTGAAAAATTACTAGACTATTGTGTGACCCCTAGGAAGTCCTCCCTGACCTTATTTCACTGGAAAAACAAAATCCCTTGCTGTCTAAGTTGGCTGCTGAAACAGCTTTCAGTTTTTTGGCAAGGATCCTCCAAGCCAGATGTGTTTATTTAAAGCTCATTCAGCAACCTGAGCATGCCATAGGCTTGTTCCCAGGAGGATCTCCTCACAAAGCTGGAGGAGCAGCAGTTGCTGCCTGTCTCACGCTCAAAAACCAGAAATAAAATACTGGGGTAGTTTCAGAGCTCCCCTGAAATTCCCAGGTACCTAAGCACTAACTAAGAGTTTCATTGTCCTGATGCATTTTTATTTAAATAGTATTTTACTTTCTGGTGACTTTTTTTGGCATATTATTTAAATGCCTGTTTAATTCCAGAGCTGTCTTTGGGACAGATGTACTGAATTGAAAAGCTGGGGTTTGTAGGGCACTTGGGTAAATGTTAAAGTGTTTGGAGAGCATGGATGTAGTTGAACCTCATAATTTTGTTTTAGTCCTTGGAAGTGCTGTGTTTTAGGTTCAGTAGCTTTGTCTGGAAAAGTGTTGTGTGTTTCAGAGTCCTTTTTAATGTGTGTTTTACTCTTTTCAGGCCTTTATTGAGATGGAGACCAGAGAAGATGCTTTGGCTATGGTTGAGCATTGTGCCAACAAAGCCCTTTGGTTCCAAGGCAGATGTGTGAAAGTGGATTTATCTGAAAAGTACAAGAAACTGGTGTTAAGGGTAGGGAATGGTCTTAAATTGTAGTTGAAGATGTAAAGGGAAGTAGATGACAGCCATTGCTTATTGAAAAGTCAGTGTTGCTTGTAAAATGAAACAGTTGGCTGTATTATTTTCTGGCTCCTTGAGTGCAGTTACTTGGCATGAGTGTGGTGTTATGAGGCCTAGAACAAGTTAGAAGATATTCCTTTCAGATTAAACAAAACCCAAACAGTTATTATAATTCAGATTTTAGAGTAAATTATGTAGATTTTAATGAAAACTACTCCATTTAGAACATTCTGTAATGTGGGTTCCTTTTTTTTCCTTCCTCTTTGAAAATGAAGAAGGTTTGTGAAAACTTAAGATACATCAGAACTGCACCTCTGCCTGTGCAGCTCATATAAAGGAGGGAAAGGTTGACTGAACGGGATTTTTTACATAACACCAGGATAATATTGATGCAATTACAGGTGTTTCTTCATCAGACTGGGACAGTAGGTAGGAAACTGAGATGAGCTCAGCAGGTCAGAGCATGGTGCTGATAATGCCAAGGTTGTGGGTTCAACCCCTGTGTGGGCCATCCACTGAAGAGCTGGACTTAATGATCCTTATGGGTCCCTTCCAACTCAGAATATTCTGTGATAATAATAAGGTTCTGTGGGAAAAAAAAAAAAAAAGGCAGGAGAAATCTGAACTGTCAAGCTGTCTCCTAGAAACACTGGGTTTGTTGTGGAGCATGAAGAAGTCTTACTGTTGCACATAGTGGTGCAGCAAAATGAGCACATAGTGGCAGTTTGAATAGGTTTCCTTGTTACTGCCTACAAGTGACATTTCCTGCTCAGTAATCCATAAACAGGTGAAGTGGTGGGGGTCTGCTGAAGGTTTTCCACTAATGACAGGGAGAAAAGTACAGCTTAGGACTGATGTGTGCCAGTGCCTGCACTACATGCTGTGGGTTCATAAAGAAACCAGGAATTGTATGTGAATTTTCTGGAGCAGGATATCCCATTTGTTTTGTATTGAATAATTACTGTGAATAAGGACAGGGGATTTCTAGGTTGGTCAGGCCCTGTCTGACATAAAACAAGAGTTTGCTGATCAGTTCGTGGGTGGCATGGGCAGAGTCCCTGGGGGGTTAATGTAGCTGGAAGCACTTGGCTGGATTGGATTCTGTCTGAATTAATGCTGCAGCAGTTGTGTAAGTCATACTCTGCTGTGACTCACAGATTTTTTTTTTTTTTTAAATTTTATTTTAGATTCCCAACAAAGGAGTTGAACTGCTGAAAAAGGATAAAATCAGGTAATTTCCTATTGTTAAAGCAGAATGTTGTTTAAAAGAAATATGAAAATACCTTTTTCAGAGTATAGAAACAATACAAAAGAGTCAGGCAAGCTTTGAGATCAAATGATTGGTGGTTGTGCTCAGAGATGAACTGTTTCTAATATGCTACCCACCCTCTTCCTCTAATGATGAAGATTTCACAGCTTCTTCAGGCTCCTCAGGAAATCCTTTGCAGTCCCTAATTAGCCTTGTCTTCCTGCAATTTAAACCCACGAGCAGTTGTCCTGTCTTGTAAGGATAATTTCTCCCTGCAGCAACCTTTTGTATGTTTGAAGAATGGTGTCCTTCAGGGTTTTCCTCAGCCTTCCATTTTCTGAACTGAAACACAATGGTTTCCAGGCTTGGCTAGAGAAATATGATCTTTTCCTTTTCTAATTTCTGGGCTTGCTCCAGGTTTACAAGCAACAATGTTCTTTGTTCTTTACAGAAAGAGAACATATTCCCCAGACAGCAAAGATTCTCCCAGTGATAAGAAGTCCAAAACAGAAGCTGCTCAGAAACCTGAAAGTGGCAATGCAGAAGAAAAAGCAAAAGAGGAGAAACAAGAGGATGCTGCTGAGCCTTCAGGTGCCAAAAGTGGGGAACAGGCAGAGCAAGATGAGCCCAGTTTACTCCTGGAATCTGAAGATGAGCTGCTGGTGGATGAGGAGGAGGCAGCAGCACTGTTAGAAAGTGGCAGCTCAGCAGGAGAGGATGCAGATGTTGCCCATTTAGCGGATGTGGCCACTGAGGAAAAAAAGGACACACCTGATGATGCAGCTGTAAAAACTGAGGGGAATGTTGCAGCCACTCCAGCAGCCAAGAAAAAGCTTAAAAAGGTAATTCACACAATGAGGTGCTGAGTGGGGGAAGCCCAGTCTAAATTAGGTAGCACACCATGTCCATTCTGTTGCAGACCTTCCTCTGTGGGTCTTTAGAAGACCTGTCTGGAGAGGAATGGGTGTTAAAGCTCCTATGAAGAAAATGGAAGATCTCACTGGATGTAACTTGCACATGGATTTAGTTATAAATCCCTGGTTCTGACAGAAGCCTTTAACTTGTGGGCTTCTACCCTAGTTGCTTGCTGGGGATTTGCTTGCTTTTCTCTTCACCCTTTTTTTAACTAATACTTAGCCAGGAACTGTGTTCTCCCAAGCAATTTCTAGGAGAACCGGCTGTAGTTACCCTTGAGCCCAGAAATGATGTTAAAAAAACAATTTTCAGGGGACTTGGGGCTAATTTGGGCTTGGACAGAATTGAATGTACAGCTACACCTTACCCTGAGAGGCAGGTAGGGCCATCTTCAGTTACCCGGGGCCCCTTTCCCCCCTGAGAAGGAAAAGAATTGCTTTCAAGCTGTTTCCAGTCATAGGCTGCTTGCTGTGAATTCCCTTTTTCTCACCACATGATCCCACACTCCCATGGGTTTTATGTCCTACCTGCTTTGTTAATCATACTCAGTTCTTTAGTAATTTGTTGACTTGGAATGTTGTATTGCAAGAACGTCAGGCATGTTGCTAATTAATGAAGGAGATATGCATGGATCTCAGTTTTGGGAGATCCTTGTCAGGAACCTGGTTAATGGTGCTGAGATGGATACTGGCCATGCAAATGGCATTTCCCAGTTTTGTTAGTGGTCCTTATTAGTATGTGGGCATTGGTTGTGATAAACTTCCTCAGACTCAAAACTTCATTCCTTGAAGACCTGCGTTCACAAAGCTAACACTGCTTCAGTTCTACTCACAACTGCTGTTAAGTATGTGGAATAGTGATATCTCCATATCAGCAGGAACATTTCCAAAAATTCAGATATTAGACTGTCCTCCTTCTAATGAAACCTGGATTTTAAGAGGTCTTCACAGTTTGGGTGGTTGGTGGGTTTGGGTTGGTTTTTATTTGGTTTTGTTTGTGTATTGGTGGTTTTTAATATGTGGGTGGTCTAAACTTTCTACTGGTTGAAGAGCTGTTAGTTATTTTTAATGAGCTTTCATACCATTAGCGGGGACAAAATAGTTCTGGTAAGGTTTTACCTTCTGTTCAAGGATCTTATGGGACTCTCAAACAGAGACAAAATTCGTGCACTCCAAAATTACTTAAGGTGCTCATGTTAGAAGAACTTTCAGCTTGAGACTTTAAATGATTTTGGCTCTATTCTGAAGTTGAAATGTTGCTATGGGGAGACAGTGGCTCCTTGTGATGCAAAAAAAAAATCTGAAATGGAATCCTTTATTTGGGGCAGTGGGGTGCAGAAAGAATTGGTTAAACCTTGAGTAACAGCTTGAGTGAGTGAAGAGGAAGAGTTGGGAGAGGATATTTCTGTTGTGAAGCTCAGGAGGGTTTGGGGGGAGCAGTGCAGGCTGAGCTGACACAGCCCCGTTCTCCCCGCAGCGCTACGTGGGTGGCTTCCCGCGGAGCATGGAGGGCTTTGTCACCCTGGATGAGGTGGGCGACGAGGAGGACTCGGACCACCAGAAACTCCGCAAGTCAGGGCTGGCAGCCAAGGCTGCGGGCAAGAACGAGGACAGCCTGGCAGAGATCAAGGTGGACAAGATTGAGGAGCCAGAGCAGGAGAGTGAAACGTTAGAAAACGGAACTAAAAGTGAAGAGAACACCAAGGCTGAAAGCGTGGAAGTTTCTGATGCTGCCACAGCACAGGATTCTGAGAAAAACACCCAGGAAAGCACAGACCCACAGGGCGAGCAGGAAACAAAGAGTGTCCAAGAGAAGCCTCTTGTTCCAGATGAGTTCAGGATTGGGCCGTACCAGCCAAACATTCCTGTTGGTAAGGCTCTTTCCATTTCTTTTCCAAAATGTCTCTGTGCATTGCAGTAGCATTTCTCATTTCATCTGACTTTTATTTTTGGCAATGCATTGCCCCATAGCCTTTCATTTTAGGGCTTCCTCCTCCTCCTCCTTCTTCACTCCTGCCCTAAACCGAGTATTTTCTTTCGTTTTTCCTTATTTTCATTGCGTTTTTCATACCCTTTCCTTAGGCAGAAATTGAAAGAGGTGTCTTTTAGCAACACAGATTCAATTGCTAGCGCAAAGCACAACAGTGGTAATAGTTCAGAGTCATATTAAATACTCCAAAACTGACCACAAAACGTTGTGAGTTCTTTTGAAAGAACCATTAAAATGGACTCTTAATCTGAAGGGTTGATTTTTAAATGTAAAAAAAAAAGCCAAAAGCCTACACATACTTAGTTACTACTAGGCCCCTGCTTGACTAAACTAAAGCAGAGACTTTAAAAAATAAAGCAGCTTTTAATGTAAAGTGAATTATGGTTTTAAGATTTAGCTGAAATGACATATGACATGAAAAGAAATTATGTAGAGTAGATCTCTTAGTTTATTTTGTGGTGTTTACTCCTCTAGGTGTGAATTATGTGGTACCCAAAACAGGGTTTTATTGCAAATTGTGTTCCCTGTTCTACACAAATGAAGATGTTGCAAAAAAGACCCATTGCAGCAGCCTTCCTCATTATCAAAAGTTGAAGGTAAGGCAAAAACTTGTTCGTTTTAAATGGCTTGATTCTTTCTGGGGAATAGAGCTCAACAAGACTGGACTGAGAATAAAAACACCTTTCAGGCAGTGGAAATTGGCTTACTCTGTAACTTTTAACTCTAGGTAGACCTCTCCAAAACTTCATCTTGTGAAAATAATATGCAGAATACACAGTTCAAAGAGGGGCTCCAGCTTTTTTTTATTTTGTAAATTTGGATTAAAGAGGGAATTGCAATTGGAATAAGGCCAGGCTTAGAAGTAGCGATGCAGAGTAAATACAGATGGCCCAGATCCCTTCCAGTTGTCCCTTTCAGAGTGTTTTTAACCAGTCAACAAAGCTTAAGATGAAATTTTTATATGTTAAAAAAAACAAAAACCTTTGCAACTTCTGATTTTGTGAGCACTTTTTTCATTTTCTAACTGGATGAGGTATCACATGATTGCATGACATGAGTGACAATGCTGCTGCTGTAACCTCATACTGTGAGCTGCAAACATTACCTCCAGGAAAGGGCAATCCCAAAGGAATTCTGATAGTCCTGCAGTGTCACATTAATGCATTTCAGGGCAGTTGATCCCTGAGCTGAAAGCAAACCCCAGGGACTCTGCAGAGAAGAAGGTAGCACCCCATAATTCAAACATTTGCCTTCTTGCAGTAACAGGGGAGCCCTAAATGAACAGAGGCCCCAGGAAGGCAGATGGCACAATAGTTGTCCCCAAACAAACAGTAAAGGAGTAGATCAGAAAATCAGTTCCCATTCAGGATCTTGTAGGAAGAAATCCCACCTCATCCATCACCATAGCATTTTTTCTTTTTTTTTTCCTTTGAGGTATCTGCTTATGGAACATTAAAGCCTTGATGTAAAGGGGGGGGAGGGGGGGAATTATACCAATTTGTGAGCTTTATTACTCAAATGAAACATGATTTGCTTTGCTTCCTCCATGATAGAAATGGTCACTGAGCTGCTTGTGGGTGATTCTGACAATGGTGGGGTTTGGAATTGGGGAGGGAAGGGGGGAATGCAGCTTTTGTTTCGCTTCTGGAGCTGGGAATTTCCTTCACTTGGAAAGCGGGAAAAATTAAATAGGTGAATTGATGTTGCTACCAAATGTCATCAAAGTGGTAACAAATTCCTCAAATTTCCAAATGAACCCTTCTCCAGGGAGGGGAGGTGTTGTGTCCCTGCCCTCTGCAGAGGGCAGATTCCTCCCAGGTAAGTGGCACAATGGCTGTCACAAATCCATGACAAAATGGGAAGGAATTCCCTTGGCTTGCCAAGGTGAGCTCCACTCCAGGGCAGGGAGAAGTGCAAGCCTTGTTAGTTATGACCTTTGCACTTGCAATTAATGTTCACAGATTTTAAGCTTGGAAATTGGATTTATGTTTCTGTTCTTAACGTTGTGCCTGCGAGAAACTCTTTAAATATATCCCAAATATAACTGCTTTCTTTCAACAGAAAATTCTGGATAAAATGGCAGAAGACTACAGGCAAAAGAAAGAAGCTTAAAAAGAAAGGAGGATGTAAGGAAAACGTGGCTTTGTTTTTAATGTTAATCTTTTTTAAAAGCAGTACAAGTAGTAGATGGAAATACTATATTCTTTTTTGTTTTAGTGAGATACAGTAGGCATTATAGGTCTGTTCATGTGTTAAATGTTGTAGCAAAAAGCATATGCAGTTAAGTTAATGACAACAATTTGTTCTTAATGTGAGAATGGCAACAACTTTTCGTTTTGACACTTTGAGCTATTACAGAAAAAAAAAATCTTGCACCCTTGATGGAAAGCTCATGTAAGAGAAGAAAACTGCGTTTGAATGGAACTTACTACTTTCAAGCTTCAGAAATTGTCTTTCAATTCCATTCTGAATAAAAAATGAAAAGTAGCACTGTATTTTTATTTTATCTAGAACATTCCATATTTTGGTCTGAGCCTAGCAGCTATTTAATTTTGAGTGTAAGGCTGTCATTGCATTTCACTTTGGAAAAGTCTTTAAATGTAAGTTGCATTTTTAAATGTTGAATTGCAGTTTCTTTTAATGTCACTGCTGTTATCTATAGCAAATAGGAAAATTAGTGATTAGTCAGCTTTACAACTTTGTGATTCTTTTTTTCTAAGCTCTTGCTAGACTTTCCTATTCAGCTATTCCGTGTATTTTTAGTGAGAAGTAAATGCCCATTCTCTGACCAGTATTATTTCCTCGAGCTCTTCCTGCTTTTACTTGAATCTCGTCGCTGTCCTACATCTCTGGTATATCAAAAGCAGCATTGGAGTCCTGAAAAGGACAAAGGTATCTTTATATTCTTTACGTGGAAGTTTTCATACTTGCATTTTAACACCATTTTTTGTTAAAACCTGATTTTGTCAAGACTCTTTAGAACTGTGCTCTTAATGTACCTGCACATGTGAGATGTGAACAGGAATTTGCATGTGTAACCTGTGTTTATCTGTAGTTTTTGTTATTTACTGCTTATTTGTGACTTCAGGTTACTAAAGTGATTCCCAATAAACAAAGCTAGGCCACAGCGATTTGTTATAGATGTTTGGCATGTTAACCAGTGTGTCTGCTGAACTCTTTATCCTGTGTCCCGTCACCACACCAGAACTCGAGCTCTCTTTTTAAAATGTGCATGTTTTTAACACCTGTGCTTCAGCAGCTTCCTGCATAACTCTTCTTTCTCTTCCCTAAACCCTCTTGCGTTTCCAAACAAATTAAAACATCACTTGTTGAAACACTGGTAGGTATATCCTGCTGACACTTTTATTGCTGGAGTTTTGGGGTGTTCTCATCAAAGCTGAAATTGAAGCCACATCCCATTCACGTAGATAAAACAGACTGGGTCCAGTTCTTCCAACCTGAGCCTCCACCAGTGAGGATTTGGGATTTGGGAGGGGTTTGGGATGCAGGAGGCTGAGTGTTGATGAAGTTATAATGTCGTTAAACAGACACACCCAGCAGACACAAGACAGGGTGTTGTGTGCAAGTCAAGCCTCGAGAACGTGTTTTTCTAGCCATGACTTGTGTTGTACCCTCACCCGAAGGGGTGCAGTCCCTCACCGAGCTTGAGCCGCCTCCAGCAAGGGCAGTGGGATTCTCTAGGGCCCCTGGAGAGGGGAGAAGTGCTGAGGAGTAGCTCCAGTGCAGGGTTTGTTTAAATAACACGTCCCAATTAAATCTTACCCTGCAGTGACTCATCCCTGTACAGAGAGCAGTTACTGCTCTGTACACGACACTCATTAGTGTGCAAAATGTTGTTTGGGTTGTAGGAAATGGATTAAATGTCAGGCTGTGGTAGAATCCTAAAGCTTCCTGAGGCCCCTGAAATCACAGGCACCAGCAGCCCTGCACTTTGAGCAGAACTAAGTCACAAGGAGGGGCTTGGAGTCCCAGTTAAGGTGGCATTTGTTGCTCATCTGTCCCTCAGCCAGGCCCAGCCTTGGCTGCACACCAGGTACCGCTTCTCTCTGAGGGTGGCAGATAATTTATTTCAAAGGTCTTTTATCTTCCCAAGCATTACATTTCCTTACACTGTGCATTTAAGATTAATATATTGAAATACTGCATTTCACTTTTAAATATTAGCTGATACGTGTGCTGATCTTGTACCTTGTGTGAGTGCTGATGTGTGTACAGGGTGAACATGTACATTAGGTTTAGTGTTTAAACACAAAGCATTCCCAGGTGTGATTGTGGCATAGGCCAACTTCAGAACCCCAGAATTCCTGGCTTTAGTCAAACTCAGTTGCTGGCAGCAGCAGCAGTTAGTACCTAGTGCAAGTACTTCAGACCCCTGGTCAGCTATGTGTGAATCTCACCTGTCCATGTGCACCAGGATGCTTTTACTCACCAGAAATTAAATCAAACCCACTGCTTCTGCCAAGTGTCTTTGCTCCCATGCAGAGGTCAGGGAGAGTACAGCCATTAGGGTGATTTCTGAGGAAAAGGTGCCAGAAAAACCTGATCTTGAGGACCGATGCCAGACACACGTGTTGGTACCATGGGCTGCTTATTTGGGAATAATTGTCTGCGCTGTGAAGGGGTCAGGGAAATCCCAGAGCACAAGAGTGGGTGTGAAATGTTGGGCTCTGCGCTTCGGGCACCAGTTTCGGTTGGGAGGAGTAACCTGGAGGCTGCTGTCCCATTGCTGTGAGAAAAGAGAAGCCTCTGTTAGCGATGAGAAAACCACATCCTGCTGCATTTGTAGAGCTGGAAATTGTGGAAATAAGAGTAGCGAGATCACCGTGTTGGTTTTTTTAAGGATGATGCTTGCAGGCGTATTTTGCAGTGTGTGAGGGACTGGAGAAAGAACAAGTTGGTAATGGTGACTAATAAAATCACTATAAACTAACACACACTTGGACCTTTGCATTTTCCCACTGCTTTTGTGCCACACGTGTCTGCAGCTGGGGCTGCACATTCTGTTCCTCGGATGGATCAAAGGGTTTTAACCCTATCGGTGTCCGGTTTCTGTGCCCCTGTGAGGTTGTGAATGGGAGCGGGGCTCGGCTGTGGGCAGGAGAGGCCTTCCCACCTTCCCCTGAGGAAATGCGGGAGGAGGAACAAAAGAGAATAAAAATGGCTTTTTGAACCCATTTCGTAAATGGGGCTGAAGCCTCGGCACATACCCAGAAAAGAATATCTGTTATGTCCCATTTCCTGCTATAGAGCCTTAAAAACGCACGAGCCCCGTGCGGGTACACCACTTTGTGAACAGGACTGTTGCTCCCCCAGTGCTCCATTATCCCCTTCCTCGGTGAGGCGAGGGATCAGCAGCTCCCGGGTCAGCCGCTGTCCCGAGGGAGGCTGGGGGAGCCTCGGGGGTGCCCGGGAACGGGGATTGTTCGCAGCCCCCTTCTTGAGCACCAGGGGTGTTCGGCCCCCCGGCCGTCTCACAAGATGGCGGCCGCGCCGCCGGACTGCGCTTCCCGGCGTGCCCCGCGCCGCCGCACGAAATGGCCGCCAGGTGCCGTGTAGGACTACAGCTCCCGGCATGCCTCGCGCGGGGAGGCGGAAAAAGACTGCGCGTCCCGGCGTGCAGCGCGTCACCGCTCCACCAGTGCTGCGGCCTGGCGCGCGCCTGCCGTCACAGCTCTCGAGGGAGAGGGGGCGTGGCCGGCCGGCCCCGGCGTTGGCGGAAGTGACGTCAGGTCCGGCAGTGTGTGGCGGAGCGGGGTGGGCCGGGCCGAGCGCGGAGCGGGCGGAGCGGAGCGGGGCCGGTGGGTCCGGTGGGGTCCGGGCGGGTCACGGCGGAGCGGCGGCTCCTCTGCGCACCGCAGGTGAGCGGCGGGGGGCAGCTCCGGGTACGCACCGCCGGCACGGCCGCGGGGGGTTCGAGGGCGCC
>WEKY01032081.1:355729-376271 GCA_013390045.1 Picathartes gymnocephalus
GGTTCGAGGGCGCCGCCCCCTCCCCTGAGGCGGCGCCGGGCAGCGGCCTCCACCCCCCGCGGCGGGGCCGCCCCTCGGTATTGTCTGCGGCGCCATCCGGGGCCTGCGGGGGCGGCTGGTGCCGAACAAAGCGGGGGCGGGGGGAGGCGGCCCTCTGGCGTTACCGCCCGCCCGGGGCCGGGGACAGCGAGCGGCGCGGCCCAGGGTTACCGACAGCCGGCATTACCCGGGATAACACCGGCTCGCATAGCCTTTGCCCGGCGGCGGCTCCGCTGTTACTGAAACATGGCCCGGGAGCAGGTCCGGCCACCCGCCGAGGGGCCCCATCCCTGCCCGGGTGCTGCTGCCACAACCCCCGCCTGGGCCCCGCGTGGAGGAGGCGGCTGCGTTCGGTAACCTCCAGCGCAGCGTTTGGAAGCGTTTATATCAGATAGCGCTGGCGTCCCGCGTGAATTTGATTAAGAAATCTGTTTATTGGCGAGTATAATTATTAGACGGTTGTAATCAGCTCCGCTGGTAAGAGCCGTGTGCTAATCTCGATAGATAAGGAGGAGCTGGGCCGGCGCTGCCGGCTCGCAGGAGGAATCCGTGGGTGATAAACAAGTCACTGACTTCTGCCCCAGCTGCTCTAAAACACCTTTTCCTAATCATCAGCTCCCACTAAAACCATCACGTGGTGGTTTTGGGTGCTTAAGTCAAATATCGTAATTTTTTTTACTTGATTGTTCTAATTTTTTTTTTTTGCGACGAGTAAGGACTTGGGGTTGCTGCAGGGAATTAGGCCTGACCTCACCTCCGGAGAAGGCAGTACATAATCTTCTTTTGTGACTGGGTTTTAAATTCAGACTCTTCAGTCACAAAGCTCTGAATTTTAATGATGGTCGGTCAAGGGCTCTTCATGGCTGTAACTGCAGCAAAATTCAGGGAAATGGGTGAATTAATGGGCTTTAGTGATGTTCTGGAGTAACAAGCTCCACACTGCACACAGAAAACAACTCAGGGTTAATTGAAAGCCTGTTGTTACAGGATTTTTAATTTCTGACTTCATTCCCAAGATAAAAATCCTAAGTTTTTTCGTGTCTTTCTTTATGCACTTGCAGTGTGCTTGTTCCATCACCCCCACTCCACACCAAAATCCCAGAGGAGCTTGGGTCAGAACCTTAGTGTGTCACCGTGGCAGAATTCTCCCTATTTTCTTTTCCTTAGCACTTCCAATGTTTTATTTCCTCTTCTAGAGTGAGGAGCTTTGAGCTCTTCTACTTCCCACCTACTCCCAGATGGAAAATGGGTTATTTTTATTCCCAACAGCAGTGTAGCCTGGCACTGGGGCTTGTTTCCTGCAGCAGCCTGCTTAGATTGGGACTTTTTTCAAGACTGAAGTGGCATTTGGCTCTCCCCCTCAGAATTCCCTGGCTGTAAAGGTTGTACTCAGTACTGGTGAAATCAGACTGAGCTTGTCCCCATACGTGAGCACAGAAACCTGGTCTGTGTCTTGAAGTGGAGAAATGGGAAGGTTTATTTGTTCTGGAAGGTTTATTTGTTCAGTTGGAAGCTCTAGAAAATGAAATTGGGAGTGCTGCAAGTGAGGGACCATCCTGGGGCTCTCTCAGTGCTCCTGCAGGGTGAGTGAGTGTTGGCAGTGGTTCCCTGTGGGAAAGGCATGGATGGACTGAGGGCTTCATCAGATAAACTTCAGATATTCAGACTGAGCCTGGGTCCTTCTTGGAGATCATCCCCATGATCCTTGGGCAGTGGTGGACAAAGCTGGTTTGGTCCAAGCTGGACTTCTCTTCCCTCCCTCCTAAAGCTGGAGCTCCTGTCCAGTGGGAACGCTTCAGAAATGGAAAAGCCAGCCCATGATTCAACAAATTAACCTTACAAGCTTTGACACAAACAAGTAGGTTTGGTTTGTTGGGTTGGTTTTTAAATTATTTTTGCCTTTCTGGACTCATCTGGTTATGGTCACCTTTGTGCAGAAGCTGCCTGAGTTCCTCACTGCTGAGGCAGTTGCCTTCAGGAAAATAGTAATAATCAAGACTAGCTCCATAAAAGAGAAGGTGAAAATACATGCCAGTGAGAAGGAGGAAAAGAAAAGAAATTAGGCTTTTTAGGCTTTATTTCCTGTACTCCATCCCATGTGTTGGCTTGGGAACAGCTGAAGTGGCTTAAAGCACTTTCAAGCTTGAATTGGGGTCTTTTCCTGTTTTATGTAAATACTGCCAGTAATCCTCAGCAAGCCTGTTTTGAAAGAACATCAAAAAGAACCTGTTTTCCCTCCGTGGAATACACAGTGGAATACACGGGATCTGCTCCCATTTGTGGCACTTCCCAGGGAGCTGCAGTGACTTCCGTGCTGGGGTTTGCCTTTGATTGAAAAACCTGCAACAGAGCAAGCCAGGCAGGTTCCTCCTTCTTGGTGCTTTTCTTATTTGGTCACCTTGATGTGGCAGGTTTTTAGCTGATATTATCAAGAGTTTTAAACCAAAACTTGCATTAATTCCCTAGATAATAGGATCAACTGGAATGCAAAGAGAAAATGTGAGGTGCTGGGTGATAAGCCCTTGTACTCTAATAGCAACAAGGCTGTATTTTGATGCCCTCCTCTCTGAAGAAGTCACTCTTTGATATGCAGACAATGAGCTAAGTGTTGTTTTGATAATAAAAATATTTTCACCTGCTGCTGCAACTTTCGTTGTGAATTTTAACATGAGAAAAACATACGAGTTTGACTTGAGTCATGGATTTTTTGGTCAGGTTTTTTTAGGTCTTTTTTTTTTCTGAAGACATTTCCTCACTTTGCGTACTGTTTAAAGAAAATTGATACTGACAGTATTAGCATCCAACAAATACTGAGCTTTTCCAGTGTTGACCTGTGTGTTTGGGCATGGTACAGGAAGGGCAGCAGTGTTTTGTCACCTCAGAACACCCAGATTTCCAGGTGGGCCTGAGCAGGGTCAGTTCCTTGTGGTTTCTGCTCCCTGCAAGGTTTCCCAGTGGGAAAGGGCTGTGAAACCTGGCTCATGCCATCACACACAACGCTTGAAAGTGCTTTGGGAAACAAATTCTCCTTCTGAATGTTTAAATATTTTCCTGCTGTGCTTCTTGTTTCTTCCTGTCACTTCTCATTGGCTGTGGTGCTTGGCTTTGGTGAGGTTCAGTTTGGGAAATTAACTTGTCCCTGGAATCCGCTCACAATGGGAACGGTGCTTGTGCTGCTGTTCCTTGCTGTGATCTCAGAGCTCTGCTGCAGTCGAGGCAAGGCTGCCTGGAGCCCCCAAATCCAGGTGCAGCCTCCCTTTCCTTGGGTTGGGCTCATGCAGAGGCAGAGAGTGAGTAATCTGCAGGTGTTTAATTGCTGCCCTCCTCAGTTGCAGGTTTGGGATTGGAGTGGCAGCCATGAAGGACCCGAGTCGCAGCAGTACCAGCCCCAGCATCATCAGTGAGGATGTGATCATCAACGGGCACTCCCACGAGGATGATAACCCCTTTGCCGAGTATATGTGGATGGAGAACGAGGAGGAGTTCAACAGGCAGGCAAGTCATTCCCTGCTTTCAGTGATCCCTCTGTCCTTTGTCACTGCCCAGCTGAAGGGACAGCTGGGATCTGACACTGAAAATCCTTTGGAGAGGAAGTTTTAGATGAACTCTCTGGAGTGATCCTGGGGAACAGATTGGTCTCCCTTTCTCTGGCAGTAAATCCTGATCCTCTGTAGTCCTGCTGGAAAATACAGGAAGTGCAGCAGGTTCTAATGTATCCATTAATTCTCCACTTCTGCAGGAGGGAGGGGAGAAAAGGGAGTTGACAGATGTACGTGGCACTTGGGAAGGGCAGGCCTGGGAGTGTTCGTGTATAGACATGCTGAGTGTCCCAGTGCTGAGCTGGGAATTCCAGGTGCACACCTGCCTTGGGAACAGCACTGCTGCTCCTCAGAGCTGCCAGGTGACAGGCCTGCTCATTTTAATACTTGAATCTCACAGCTCCCTTCTCCATCAGGTGGGAAGGAAGCTTTACCTTCCTCTGCCACCTTGCATCTGCACCCTTTTCTCTCCTGCTCCCCACCTCTTTCCACGCCCCTTTCCCATTCCCAGCTTGCTCTGAGCACTCCAGAGCTGCTGCCTGTGCTCCAGGAGCTGTGGCTGTGCCAGGGGCTGGGCCACCAGCATGGGATCCTCAGGATGTCAGCAGCACTGAGCTCATTCAGAGTCAGGTTTGCTCACAAAATCTCAATTCTCTCGTGCATTGTTTCCTGTTTGGTGGCTTTTTCCCCCTGTACAGTTGGCGTACAGGGGGTTGAGAATTCTGCCATGACTTTTCAGGTACAGATTCCGTTGTCCTAGCAAAGGAAAGGTGGGGGAGTGTGAGGAGAGAAGGGTCATGCTCAGACAGACAAACACCTTGGGCAGCCTGGTCACCTGCTGCTACAGACACAGCCCTCTGGGAGCGTGAACAAGTTAAACTGGAGCTGGAAAATACAAACAGGCAGTCCTAATTTCCAGCTGTTTGGGGAATTAAATGTTATTTAGTACTGCTGGAGCTGCCATGGAGGCACCTGTAGGGGTACGGGCCTGTAACCAAGCCCCTGTAGCTGGCCAAGCCCTGTGTAACAGGAGCCTGTGGCTGTGTGCCCACGGCAGGAGGGAAGCAGTGCCTCCTGGAGGTGCCATCCAGGCTGGATCCTGCTTTGGGGAATCACTGAGTCAGCCTTCCATGCCTTTGGAGTGCCTGGGCGGTGCATCAGAGCACGTGGGGATGAGTCCCTGTTCTCCAGAGCACCAGGTGAGCTCGTGGGTGTGTTTGCCCCAAGGGCAAGGACCGGATTGCACAGCAGTGCTGATACCTGGTGTTAGTATTTTTGATTTGGTGTTTGTGTCAACTGAATTTCCACTCCAGAGCTGAGGAGGTGTTTGGTTTCAGAGCGAAGGATAGATGGGAAAACTTGTTTGAGCTTCCACTGAGTGAACTTCTAAATCTGTCCTGAATCATTTTTCCATTCCCTTGTGTCTGGGCAAGTCATTCACAGCAGCTTCTGTTTCTCTGCTTTCCACTCTTAAACACTCTGATGCAGGACATGGAAAATTTCTAGGATGAACTCCCTCCAAAGCTTGTTTACTGAACAGCCGAGGAAAACTGCTTTAATCTCTGCACTGCGTGTCACTTCTGCATGTGTTGGTTTGTCCTGCTCCCAGGACAGCAGGGCTGCATTCCTGACAGCTGCTGGGATCAGGTGGGGTTCCCAAGGAGAGCACAGTGGGTGAGCACACACGGACAGCCAGGGAGAGGCTGCTTGTTCCAGGTGACAGGCAGGGGTTATTTTTAACCCAGAAGTCCCACAGGACACTTTCCTGGGGAGTGTTTCCTGGCTGTGTGTGCTGGCACAGCTCCCTTCTCATGCTTGCAGCGAGCTCAGTCCAGACTAGTTGGTACAGCTGAAAGTTTTGCTTGGGACCAACATTTTCATTCTCCTTTAGATCACAACAAGCTGCAAACAAAACAGCTGGGGCTGGAGGGGTTCTACTGCCATTCTCTTTCAGCTGCAGCCCCAGTCTGTGGGACAAAGCACTGATGTCCTTCCTGCTGCATGGACATGGTGCTGGGCTGGGGTGCTGCTGGATAGCTGGGAAGGTCAGCTGGGTGCACACACCTGGTAATAAAAACCCCCACGAGCTCACAATAGATTTGTTGCTGAAGCAATTTCTTTTCATTGCACAGATCGAAGAGGAGTTGTGGGAAGAAGAATTTATCGAGCGCTGTTTCCAGGAGATGCTGGAAGAGGAGGAGGAGCATGAATGGTTTATTCCAGCCCGTGATCTCCCACAAACAATGGATCAAATCCAGGACCAGTTCAATGACCTTGTTATCAGTGACAGCTCATCGCTGGAGGATCTGGTGGTAAGCTCAGCTTCTCATGCTATTTCTAAAGCCTGAGTCTTTGTGTGGGGCTGGGACTTACTGCTGCTAATGGCAAGAGAAAGTCCTTTCCAGCAGGAAGGAGCCTATTAAACCCTGTGCAGGGTGGGTGGGAAGGATGTGTCCTCATGGGATGGGACCTATTTGGTGGCTTTCTTCATACTCACATGGAGCCTTTCCCAGCCCCTGGCATAAGTTCAGGAGTGGGCGGGATGTTACGAAAGAAGGGCACTGAGTGGAGCTGTGAAAGGGTCACTGGGCATCTGCCAGCACTGACACGTTGGGCTGGTCTGAGCCCTGTCCCAGGGTCTAGTTGGGACTCGGAGAACCACAGCAGATCCCTGTAGCAGTTCTAGGGAAGGGGAAAGCAGCCAAACTGTGATTATTTCCCTCTTTTTGCCATCTGACTTCTGTCCAGAGCTCAACTCAAAGGAAAGGGCAGCGTGTGCTTATTTCCCTCACAGAATCCAGAGTTCCTTGTACAGAGCACAGACCCCACACCATCCTGTCACACAACTGCTCTGAGATTCAGATGCAGACCTTGACTTTTCCAAGCTGAAGCAGCTTCAGGCAGCAGTTTCAGACTCAATGAAGATGAGAAAAGCCTAATCCTCCATTTCTTTGTGATAAAGAGCTCCTTTTGAAGGTGCTGGTACCCACCTCTAACTGCAGGACATGGAGCAGCCACAGCTTGCCAAGGGGGAGGACAGGAGAGTCACAGACTGAGACATGTAAAAAATCAATAGTGCTCATACACATGGAATTCCCAGAAGTGGCTGAAGTTCCTGGAACAAGTCACCTCTTGCTTAAATAAGCAAAATTTTAAAACCTCATGGCACGTTTTAACAGCTCAACTCGAGAAAAGGCTATTTCAGCATGAGGTGAAGCTGCTGTGCTTGGTGCATGCCTGTGGTTTGCTGCTTATTCCCTGAGCCCTCATCCAACTGCAACTTCAGGTGGAGCTAAGGAAGGTTGGATAATTCAGGGAGCAGCACAGAGGAATGGGCTTTTCTAGGGATTATAGACTGCTGATAAATGTAAGAAGCCTATTGTATACCTGATTGCTACTCTAAATCCATAAACCTCTAATTGTCTTCAGCTTGAAAATGGAAGCTGAAAATAATGATTCACCTCAATTTCTGTTCTTCCCTTCCTCAGGTCAAGAGTAATCTGAATCCAAACGCAAAGGAGTTTGTTCCTGGGGTGAAGTACTTAAACATTTGAGTAGACTGGGCCCTCTTTTGGTGGATGTAGCACAATTTCCACACTGTGAAGCCAGTATTAGAAGATTTAATTGTAAAAGCTCTCTCTTCTTGTCACTGTGTTACACTTATGCATTGCCAAAGTTTTGTTAGTCTTGCATGCTCAATAAAAGTGCTGAGACTGTTATTAAGTAAATCTGTCAAAAGTTTAATGGAAACATAATTGGGCCCTGGCTCTGTGCGAAGGAGGCAGTGAGGTAAGAAGCACCAGTCAAGTTGAGACAAAGTACCACGTTAATAAAACCTTCTGCAGACTCTGACTTTTTAAACAGGACTTGGAATTTGTGGGGAATGGTCTGTTTTTAACTGGTGCTAGCCTGCACCTGATAATGCCTTAACTTCCAAGTGAAAGTGAGGAGATCAGATTGTTATGCAAATTAACTGACTTTCCTTTGAGGTATCAGTGTTGTTACTAATGTTAATTTCCCCCCTTAAAAAACATTGTGATCCTGGGAAGCAGCCGAGCTTAACCCAAATCTCACAGACCTGTACAGAGTCGTAGATCTCAGCTACTGAACTAACATCCAGGCCATCGGGAGGAAGCAGTCCCCTGTCCTTTGCAGTGTGTGATCATGTTAGAAACCTCCCCCTTCCCCTGCTGTTCAGGGAGGTGTGAGATCCATCACAGTTCCTTCCAGGAATGGGCGCCCTACATAGCACTGCCTATGGAACCCTTAGCATCCGACTTTCCCACAGCTGGATTTAACCCGGCAAACCCCAGCATTAGTGATTTGAGTGGTGCTTTTCCCTTGCTTTGTTTAATCATCACTACACAATAGTCTACAGCACAACGACTCTTTGGTTTTTTGGTTGGTTTTTTTTTTTTTTTCTTTTAATAAAGCTAGAACAGTTTTGGCTTCTTAAACTTCATATTTGGGTAGGTTAAGCTGCCATACGTGTTCAGTGTGAATAGTGTTTAAGTTGAAAATATTGTAAAAAAATTATATTTTTTCAAAAATATTTAAAAAAATAAATAATAGTAGAACTGATGTGGTGGCTGTCTCATAACTGGGCATCTGGCAGGGGAACTCGACCCTGATGGCCCGAGATCCTGGCTGAAGCTGGATTGACTCTTCATGGACTCACAGACTGCTCTTGGTTGGAAGAGACTTCAGAGATCCAGTTCCATGGCAGGGACACCTTCCACTGTCCCAGACTGCTCCAAACCTTGTCCAACCTGGCCTCGGACGCTTCCAGGAATGGGAATTTATTCCTCTCCTCCCACTCCATGCTCTCCCATCATTTTCCCTGTGGCTATTCCCAGCCTGGCCCTGCTGGTAGCCCTGGGAGCAGCTGCTGCCTCTCAAAAGCTGCTGCTTGGCACGGAGCTGTGGAGTCCGGTGCTGAATGCAACAGTCCCTGCAGCCCCTTCCACTCCTGCTTCATGGGATCTCCTGAGCTGGACCCAGAAGGACCAAGCCCAACCCCTGGCTCTGCTCAAGCCCAGCCTCGCTGTTATCATTGTTTCCTTTTTAAACTCGGATTAAACCAAACGGGAACAGCTGGAGCTGCGGGAGGGCAGGGTGAGGCAGGGCCTTCCCGCAGGTGCTGCCCTGCAGCAGAATCTCCTCGCTGTGTCAGCGCTCTGCTCGGGGAGGAGCCTCTCCCTCCTGGGGGAGCTCAGCTGCACCAACCCCTTCTGCTGTCGCTCTGCAAAATGGTCATGGAGTTACCCCAGCTCCGTGCTGGGCGCTGCCTGCCCTTCCCGTGCAGAGAGCTGGCAAAACTTCTCCGGGATTTCCACGGACCTGGGGAGAGTTTAGACTCGAGCACCTAAAGAAGAATGTCAGCAAATAACACACAGCTGATTTTTATCTGCAGTGGGAGTTCCAGCAGCGAGTCCCGCGGTGGCTGCAGTTTGCCCATGAGCTTGGGCCTGGCCACCATGAGCGTGGGGTGGTGGCAGCTGAGGGCAGCAGCCGGGTGCCAGCGCGTGGAGCAGCCAGCCTGGCCAGGCTGCCCTCCTGGTGCCGGCTTCATCCCTCTCGTTTCCCGCGGCACTGGGATGTTTTGGGGAGGAGCTGGCACTGTCCATGGCAGCCCCTGCCCTGCTGGATTTGGGCGTGACTGGAGCAGAGGTGGTGGCAGCTGATGCTGAGCAGCACTGGCACAGCACCCAGGCTTCCTCTCAGTCCTGCTGCTGTCCACCGTGGGGCTAGGAGGACAAGGAGATGGGAGGGGACCCAGCTGGTCAGAGAGGTGTCACTCACTGTGACACTGTGCTGGGCACCAGCACGGGGCAGCAGCTGAAGACGGGGCTCAGAGCCTGGCTGGTGCTCGTGGGAGGTGGGGAGTGGTTGTGTTTGCATCACTTGGGGTTTATTTTAACTTGGGATTTTTTTTCCCCCTCCTCTTCACTTTTAACAGATTTTCTCACTTCTCTCCCTGCTCAGGCTGGGGAGCGAGTGTGTGACGGTGCCACCACGGGCTGTCACAGGGTTGTGCAGCGTTGCCTCAGCTCAACTTTGCTGCTAAATCCAGGCTCAGAACTGGCCTGACCTCGCTGCATTGGGAGTCAGCCACCTCTGTGCCTGCAGCTGAGAACACCCCGGTGGCACAGGGCAGTGTCACCAGCACGGCCGGGACAGAGCCAGCGCTCCAGAGCTCCCAGAGCACAAAGAGTTTGCCGAGGGCTTGTGCTGAGCTGCCTCTCCCGCTGCACCGGGTTCAGGCAGAGCTCACCTGAATGAAATCCAACGTGTCTCCGTGTCCAGCAGCCCAGGAGGGAATACGGTTAAAGGTGCACAAAGGACGAGGGAACTGTGCAGGAGGCAGCAGAGACACTGGCAGGGCACGTGCGCTTGAATATTTTATCATTTTAATGTATAATCTTAAATTAGGCATCCTAACGCTGGTCTGGACACTGCCCCGCACGGAGCCCGTGCCAGCTGCTGGGTCACCCTGCCGGAGCCGAGGGCACAGCGGGAAAATCCGTGGCCCCGGGTGGGAGGTGGTGGCCCTGGGGCTCTGGCTGGCTCCGATGTGGCTGACGGGCTTCGGCGAGCGCCGGACGAGTCTCAGCCAGCTAAAGCTTCAGGCGGAGCATGGCCCGGGGTGGCGGTCCCCAGGCTGTACCCCGGAGCTCGGCATGCCCCCGAGAGCAGCGTTGTGTTTCCCTATCCCCGCGTTCGAGCCGAGCACCAGCAGCCTTGTCTTTGGCCTTGGTGGGCCCTACCGAACCCCGACAGCCCCCGGGAGCTCGGCTCGGCTCCTCCGCGCTGGGGTGGGACCTCCCGGGACCCTCCCCTCGCTCAGACCTTGGTGCACACCGAGCCCCGGTCTGTGCCGTCCGGGCCCTCTGCGGCCGCCGTGCCCCTGCCCCTGGCCAGGGCCCTGAACCCGGTGAACACGGGGCAGATGGGCACGTTCCTCAGCCAGCGGCTCCTCCGCACCGCGCCCATCCCGAAGGGGAAGTCGTAGCTCCTCAGGCTGGCGCTGCTCGTGCTGTCCGAGTGCGCTCCTGCCTTCCACTGCACCAGCCCTCGCTCCTCCTGCGTCCCTGCAGGGATGTCCGATGTCACCTCCCGGCCCCGCCATCCCGTCTGGCAGCTCTAAACCAACAGGAACCTGCCCCAGCCCCGCTGCTTTCCCCTCCCCGTCCCGGGTGTTGCAGTTACCCGGGATGGTGTTGTCCAGGACGAAGGCAATGGTCCCCCCGACGAACATCTCTGTGGTCAGCAGCACCGTCAGGATCTGGTCCAGCTCGGGGACACCTGCGAGAGGGCGGGACGAACCGGGGGTGCTGCGAGGAGCCGGATTTCCCCGCTGCTCCCCCGGGGTGGGCGAGCGCCGGGAGATCTACCCTCCTCTCTCCCAAACGCCCAAAATTGCAGCTCTTGGCGGCGGGCGGTACCTGTGTTAATGGCCCCGGGGTGGGAATCCAGGTAGTTTGGCAGCGTCAGCCCGAAGAACATGGCAAAGCCCAGCACGAAGAGGTTTCGGGAGGAGTTCATGTCGACGAACTGCAGGTTGGAGAGGCCGACGGCCGTGATCATTCCTGCCGGCAGAGACGCGGCGATGCAGGCGGAGGTGCCCGCGCTGGGCCGGGCATGGGGGGCTGCCCCAGCCGCGGTGAGGGTGCGAGGAGCTCCGGATCCCCCCCAAACCCGCCCTGCACCCTCGGGCTTGCCAGCCTCCGAAGCTGCGGGGACGTGGCCCAGGGCTGCCGAGAGCAGCGCTCCGAGTTTAGAGGGGAGAGTTACCGAATAAAGTGCAGAACATCCCGCCAAGCACGGGGTCGGGCAGGGAGGCGAAGAGCGCCGTGAATTTGCCGATAGTCCCCAGCACGATCATGATCCCGGCACCGTACTGGATCACCCTCCTGCTCCCCACCTGCACAGAGACACTGCAGCAGGTGACGGCGCCTGTGCCTCCCGGCCGAGCCGGGACCCTACCCAGGCCCCGGTACCTTGGTGATGCCCAGGACGCCGATGTTGGGGCTGGAGGACGTGGAGCCGTTGCCGGTTCCCAATAGCCCCGCGATGATGCAGGAGATGCCCTCGGTGAAAATGCCCCTGGGGAACGACACAGTTGGGCTGGTCCCCATCCCACTGTCCTGCAGCATCCCTGACCGGTGTCCAGGGATGCCGCGGTGCCAGTGAGGCACGGTGGAGCGGGGAACAGCCGGCTGTACCTGTTAATGGCGTGCACAGGGGGCGGAGGCGCTCCTGCCAGCCGGGCACATGAGTAGTAGTCTCCCATGGACTCGATGATGCCCGCCAGCGTGGCACTGAACATGCCCAGCACGGCTGCTGAGGTCACCGTGGGCAGCCCCCACTGGCCTGCCCGGCGGGCAGAGCAGGTCAGGGTTGGGGACATCCCAGGACCCCCCACCCGGTGCTCACCGGTGCCACTTTGCCCCCCCCGGGTCCTGCACCAGGTCCCCACGTCCCCCAGGGCAAAGGGGCATCGGGGGTCCAGGGCGCCGCGGGGCTGCCGGGCACTCACAGGGGTAGGGGACGCGGAACCAGGGTGCCACGGAGAGGATTTCCCCGCGGGCGTCCGTCCTGGCCTTGTATCCGTACTCGTCGGGCCGGCTGGGGAATACTCCGGTGCGGGTCAGCACGTAGCAGATCAGCCACACCAGCATGATGGCCAGGATGATCTGCGGGGCACACACCGGCTCCCTCCCGCACCGCTCCCGAGCCCACGAGGGGATAAAGGGGGAGAGTTTGGGCCGCCCCAGGATGCTCTCAGCCGGTCCCTACCGGGAACATCTTGAAGATCTGGATGCGGAGCAGGACAAAGCCGTGGCCCCGCCGGTAGCCGGGCAGGCAGATGGGGACCTGCCGCAGGTACTGGGCAAACAGGACAATCAGGACGATGGTCCTGGGGGGAGAGACAGACGGGATCCCTTGTGCCCCTGACATCCTCCTGGCTCCGTGTTGGACAACCCTGCCCCCCTGTCCCCCGTGTCCCCACGCCATACAGCACGGAAATGCCCCAGTGGGAGCCGGCCCGGTCACCAGCCGCCTGGAAGACGGAGAGTCCGATGAGGGACACGGTGGGGGTGACGGTCAGCGGCCCGATGTAGCTGAGCAATGCCCCGGGGAGCCCCAGCAGCCCGATGACCACTTCCACCAGGCTGGACACTATGATGGCCCCCTGGATCTGCAGGGCACGGAGAGGCGCAGGAGAGGGCGTCAGCAGCCTGCCCGGGAGCCTGGGTCCCGCGGGGAGGTGGCAGGATGTACCTCTCGCATGCGGGGCTGCCAGATGTGCGACGTGTTGAGCGGCAGTGACCAGTTGCCGTAGATCTGCTCTGGGGATGAAGGGCCGTGAGGTGGTCCCGCGGGGCGGGGAGCAGCCGGACAACCCCTGCAGCCCCCTGCCCTCACCTTCAGGTGGGCATCGCCACTTCTCCAGGGCCAGGATGGATTTGGCAGGGACAAGGAAGGCCAGTGCGCTCGCCTGGAAGAGGGGCAGCCTGGGGGGACAGAGGGATGCCTGCACCCGGGCCCGGGGCTGGGCAGGGGGGCCCACCGAGGCCGCGGCTCTACCTGATGCCCACGGTGGTCTGGATGAGGGTGGTGATGCCCACGCAGGTGAAGATGGTGCCGATGAGGTAGCTGACGGTGAGCTGGTCCTTGCCCACACACAGGCTCTCGGCCAGCAGGAAGGGGACGGCGATGGTGCCGCTGAAGCAGGTCAGGTAGTGCTGGGGAGCGAGGGGGGGCTCAGCCGGACTGGGGGGTCCCCGACACCGCGAGGAGCGGGCATTTGGGGTCTGCTACTTTCCAGGCTGTACCTGGAAGCCGAGCAGGATGCAGAGGTACCAGGGGGGCACGTCCTCGATCCTGTAGAGCATGTCCACCTCCGGCCGGGGGGGTCTGGTGCCCGCCCCGGGGTCCTGCTGTGGGGGCAGAGCTCAGCCGGTCTCACCCGGGGCTGCGTGCAGGGACGGGCACCACACCCTGCCGATGAGAGCCCCTGTGCCCACAGGGATGGGAGGGGTCCCGGCTGGCCGGTCTCCATCCGCAGGTGTGTCACAGGTGGATTTGGGGTGTGGGGTGTGGTGCTGCCCGCGGGGTGCCCTGGTATTCACCCTGCCCGCCGCAGGCAGCTCCTTCCCGGGGGTCTGCGGGGAGCCCGCGGGGGCCAGAGCCAAGTTCCCATTCTGGCAGTGAGGACGAGGTGGGAGCTGGGTCAGTGTGGACCCAGGTGTCCCACGGGACAGGGGCTGGGCTCTGTCCTGGGCCACACGGGTGACACCGGGCCATGGCCCCAGCATGTGTGTCCCGTCAGTCCCACCCGGTGCCTGCTCTGACACCCCAGAGGGGTCTGGGCTCCCAAACCCACTGCTCCCTACGTGGTGGTTTGCTCCTGGAAAGTTTGGAGGGGGGTCCCCACTGCCGGTGCTGGGAAGGGTGGCACAGCCAGTCCCAGCGTATCCCCTTTGTCCCGGGATTCACCGCCGTCCCCAGGCTCACCTGGCCTTTGCCAGCCCCAGCAGGGCATCCTGACCCTGATCTGGCCGTCGCTGGGGTCAGTGTCCCCGGCCACCAGCTCCCTCCCCACCGCCCTGGGATGACACCGAGGAAGGGATGGGGATGGGGACAGGGACGGTGCCTGCATTCACCTGGGGCTGAGCCAGGTCTCCTGAGCGGGTCCCCATCCTCCGGCGACGTGTCCCCGGCGGCAATGTCCCTGCTCGGGGGGTTTTATTGCCGTGGGAAGGACTTTAGTCACCGGCCGGGCGGTGGCGGTGGCAGGGGCGGCGGGCAGGAGGGCGGCCATTGGCTGGGGGTTGTGAAACCGGCGAGCGCAGCCCCGGCACGGATCATCCATTAACTCCTTTAATTGGGGCTGCACCCGCCCGGAGCACGGCCGTGGTGAAACATTAGAGCCCGTGGGTTACAGAGTAATTCCCAGCTCGCCCGGACGGAGTCCGCGCTGCTGCCGGCGCGGCCGGGCCGGGCGTCGAGCGACAGCGGCGACATCGGTGACAGGCGACACCGGGAAGGCGCGCAGCTCCCGGCACGTGTCGGCTCCCGCTGGGGACGAAGTCGGCTCCGAAGGTCACCGGGGCATTAAGCATTAACCGCGCCGGGCTACAGCTCGTTCTGCGGCGCCTTGCGGGGGTCCGGGCGGTCCTTGCGGCCGGCACAGGGTCCCTTGTCCCCGTGGCACAGCAGCTGCCGCAGCGCGGCCGGGCCCCGCCGGTGCGCGCCGTAGATCTGCGCCTCGTCCTGCTCGCCCACGTAGCCGTGGCACAGCTTGGAGAGCCTGCGAGGAGCCGCGGTGGTCACCTGAGGGCGAGGGGACAGTGCCCGGACCCCCCCTGCGCCGCCAAACCCCGGCTTACCTGCCCGGCCACGGTCCCCCCGACACCATCACGCTCAGGAGCTGCTGCCTGGGCAGCCCCGGCCCCGACAGCCGCTTCTCCCCGTCCAGCTCCAGCACCCCGTAACTGCGGCGAGAGGGAAGTTGGAGGGAAAATGGTGTCTGGGGACACCCCTGTCCCCGGGGCACGCTGATCCCTGGGGCATCGCCATCCTTGGGGACATTCTGACCCCTGGGGACAGCCCTGTACCTGGGGACATCCTGATCCCAGGGAACATCCCGTTCCCAGGGTAATCCCGCTCACCCTTCCCAATCCTGCGAGCAGCTCCTCTCCAGCACCTCCATGTACTCCGACTCTTTCAGCGCCTTCTTGCCCACCTTCCCCTCTGCCTTGCGCAGATGCTCCTCAATCTGGGGTGAAAAAAGGCAGAATCCGGGCAGTGAGGGTGGCAGCCTGTCCATGGCCCTGCTCCCGAGCGGGGCTGGGGTCTGCACCCCCTTCTGTGCGGCCCCGGCAGAGCGAGCACATCTGCCTGGGTTAGAGGATCCATGAGAAGCCCCGAAGGGCTTTTTTAAGGTGCCGACGGGGAATATCCATTTATGGGGTGCCCCAGGGGAGCCGGCAGCATCTCCCCAGGCTGAAGCCTCCCCACGAGGGTTCTCCCTGCTGCTTTTGGGGTGCCGTGTCCCCTGTCCCCACCTGGAAGGCGATGGCGTGGCAGGCGTCGCAGCGCAGGGATTCGGGCATGTGGGGCGAGAGCCGCTCCTCGGGGCTGAGCTGGGGCGCGGCGGCGGAGTGGGACGAGGCTGCGGGGGGTTCCCCGCACATGTCCTCGGCCCCTGTCCCCCCCAGCAGGCTCAGCACCAGCCACGCTGCCAGCGCCGGTGGCATCCTGCGCCGCTCCGAAAGTGCGGGGCGGAGGCTCGGAGTGGCTCTAAACCCCCCCGGGGAGGGCTATGAACCCCTGGGGCGGGCTGTGAACCCCCCGGAGCTGGCGAGCGGCGCTGAGGCGCGGCCAGCACACACCTGCATCCGGCTGGGGCGTTCTGGGTGTCACGGCAGGAAGGGGCGGTGTGCGTGGGGTGTCCCCGACCGAGCGACCCCTCTCCATGAGGTTTTTGCTGTAACTCAGTCCTGTAATGCCTGATTTCTTCTCCTCAACCTAAATCCTTCCTGGGATGGTGTGGACCTACAGGGGCTGGGGCTGGATGGGGGTTTGGGGCTCAGGGCTGGGATTTGGGGTTAAGGACTGGGGTTCGAGGCTCATGGTTGTGGTTTTGGGGTCATGCTTGTGGTTTAACACTCAGGGCTGGGGTTTGGGGTTTAGGGCTGGGGTTTGGGGTTTAGGGCTCACTGCAGAGTCCTCTCCTGCTCCCAAGGACTGGGATTTACCTGGTGGACACTCCAAGACAGACAGATGGACTGCAGATTCCAAGTGCCTCAGCCCCTCGCCTCCCTTTACAGACGACAGAAGCACAGGATGAATAAGCAGATCTAAAGCTGTTTCAGCATTTTTATTACTATTTTAGAGTGCTGCAGCCGTGGCTGGAGGGGCTGGGGGTGGCCAGGCCATCACCCCTCTGTGCCAACCAACCCGGGTCATCCTTGGGATGGGGCTGGCAGGACAGGGGGAAGCAGGGCCTGTGTGGTCCCTTTGCTGGCAGGGGCCCACACCTCCATGTCCCCCTAGGGCTGCCAGGTGCTCACACTGGAAAATACCCTAATACCCTTTTTGTCCCCATTTCCACGAGAAGCCAGTGAAGTACAGGCAGCACCTGCTACCCCTCGGCGCTCTGCCAGCTCAGCCGTGGGCAGGGGGGCTCTCCCAGGGGTGATGCTGACTTTGGGCTAACCCCGACCATGGGAGGGGACATCCCCGCGGGTCCATCCCGTCACATCGGGAGCAGTGACCCCTTCTCGGGCGCGGCAAGGCTGGCGCGGGCCGGCGGCTGCTCGGGGCCAGGGCTGGCCCGCATCCCCGTGGGGATGTAGTACAGGCTCTCCAGGTAGCCGCAGTCGGGACCCCCGGCAGGGGACGGCCCCTCTCCCTTGGGAGCAGAGCCGGGGGGCCCGGGGTTGTCGGCAGCCGGCAGCTCGGGGTGCGGCGGCGAGGGGGCGGCGGGCGGCGCTGCCGGGAGCCCCGGGAACCCGCTGTAAGGTGTGTAGGGTGGGCCATAGACCCCCGGGGCCATGAGCAGCGGGTTGAAAGGTGCCTGGTAGAGCCCGGTGTGCGGTACCACCGGTGGGACCAGCACCTCCAGGTAGTGCCCGGTCTCGGGGTCGTAGAGCGTTTTCATCTGCGGCTGCCGCGGCGGCTCCATGTAGTAGCACTTCCCGCTGCTGGGATCCACGAGCATCCTGCGCTGGGTGGGCAGGGGGGCGTGGAAGGGCTTGGGGGGGCTTTGCCTGCTCCTCCCACTCGGCGAGGGGCCATCGGTCCTCCTGAGGAAAGGAGGAGCATCCTCCAGGTGGGGCTGGGCTGGGGGATCCACAGCAGCTGGGCCCTCGGGGGGTCGGGGCAGGTGGGGCTCAGGGCTGGGCTTGCTCCAGGGCACTTCTCCGCCAGGAAGGGGATAAGCACCAGGTCCCAGTGCAGCGCTGGCTGGGTTGGGGACAAACGGGGATCCAAAGAAAGAGCTGGCCACGCTGGAGACTGATGGGTGCCCAAGGGAAGTGGGGACGGGGTTGGTGACCATGGGGGATCCAAAGGATGAGCTGCCTGGGGCGGGGATCAAGGGGTTCCCAAAGGATGCACTGGATGGATTAGGGATCAAGGGGGACCCAAAGGATGCACTGGATGGATTAGGGATCAAGGGGTTCCCAAAGGATGCACTGGATAGATTAGGCACCAGTGGGTTCCCAAAGGACACACTGGATGGATTTGGGACCAATGGAGACCCAAAGGATGCACTGGATGGATTGGGGATCAAGGGGTTCCCAAAGGATGTGCTGCACAGGCTGGGGACCAGAGGGGCCCCAAAAGACTTGGGGTTGGAAACCAAAGGGGTCCCAAATGATGTGCTGGCCAGGCTGAAGGCTGATGGGAAGCCAAAGGACGAGCTGGTCACATTGGTGACCATGGAGGTCCCAAAGGATGCACTGGCTGGGCTGGGGGCTGAGGGAGTCCCAAAAGAGGTGCTGGCTGGGCTGGGGACAAAGGGGGCCCCAAAGGATGCACTGCCTGTGTTGGGGACCGGGGGCAGCTTTGGCATCAGCGTGGATGTGGGGGTTCTCTCGGGGATTGCCAAGTAGTTGGAGTTCTCTGCCGGGCCAGCAGGCGGGTAGGGCTCCGTGGCCAGCGGCCACTGCGGCGAGCGCTCCCAGGCCTCCCTCCGCTCCGGCAGCCGCCCGGGGGGACCTTCGCTGCCCTCCGCGGCTCGGAGCGGGGCGGCGGGGCCGGTGCCACCGGCAGAGCCCCCGCTGCCCACCGACACCTGCCGGCCGCCGGGCTGCTCCTGCCTCTGCTCGCCGGCACCGGGCTCTGCCGCAATTCTCGCTGCCGGCTCCGCAGGCCGCGGGCGGGCGCTGCCGCCGCCCGGGGCTCCGGCTCGGGGATCCCCGCTGTCACCGCCGCTGTGCCGCTGCCCCAGCGACTCCGCGCCCTCGGCAGCGTGGAGGGCTCTGGTGCCGCCACAGCCGCGCACCTCCTTCCCCTCCGTGGGACTGGTCGGTGGCGGAGGCAGGAGAAGGGTCTTCTCCGTCCGCAGCACCGCGTGGCTCTGAGCCGGGGAGCTCTCCCTGGCCACCGGGGACGGCCGGCCCACCAGGACGTGCAGATGGGTCTCCACGTGTGGCACCCGCTCGGCCACCGGCGCCCGTGGTGGCACCCTGAGCTCGCTGCGCTCCCGGCGCGGGGGCGATGCCGGCGGCGATGCCGTGGGGGCCGCTCCCCTCCGCGTGGCCTGGACCCTCGTGATGTTGATGGGGGAGCTGTGGGAGGGCACGGGGCGGCTGCCGGGGGGCTTTGCGGGCCCCTCGGCACACGCTGGCTCTCGGCCGGGGGCTGCCAGCACCTCCTCACCCGCCGGCTCCAGCGCTGGCTCCCGACGGACCGAGGTGCAGTGGATGACCAGAGGGGTGGCCGGCGGCGGCTCCCCGCTGCCTGTCGGTGCCACGGTGCCGCGGGAGGTGCCGGCAGTGCCGAACTTGAGGCTGTAGCTGCTCTTCACCAGCTTGCGCACGTCCCGGGGCTGCGGGACGCGCCCCTTCCCCTTCTCTTCTGGCTTGGGGGGCGCGGCTGGCGGGGACCCCCGGGGTGCCGGGATGCCGGGGCTGTTGGGCCGGCGGGGCACCGCTGCTGGCTTCTCTGGCTGGCTCTGCGGCGGCGGCCTCGCCTCCTGCGCCCGGGACGAGGCGATGCGGCGGCGCGGCGGGGTGGCGGGGAGCGGCCGGCTCTCGGCCTTGAAGGGGAGGGTTTGGGAGTGGATGGGGCCGATGGCTCGCTCCTTCAAGCTGGGCCACGGCCTCGGCGCCCTCGCAAACCGTGGAGCGACATCCAGCACCTTCCCCACCCCGGGCTGGGCTTCGAACAAGGCGCGGGCCCGCTGGTAGCAGATCCTCTCCGACGTGTGCTCCTCCGCGGCCGCGGGCAGCCAGCGGCCCTCCAGCACCTCCTGGTACTTCATCCTCTGGTTGAGCTCGTTGAACGTCTTCCTCAGGTTGCAGACAGTCTCCCTCGTCGCTTCGCTGAGCACCACGCCCTTGGTGGGATGGGTGGTGGTGGTGGTGGTCCCCGCGGCCGCCGTGGCCACCGGCATCCTGCCGCCCCGCAGGTCCTCGGCCGAGAAGCTGCAGTCCGAGCGGGACAGCGAGCTGGACTTGCCCTCCAGACCATCCCCCAGCAGGTCGGTGCCAGCGGAGGACGGCCCCGAGGAGGTCGAGCTGCCCCGCAGCCCCTTCTGCTCCATCTTGATGCGCTGCTCGTACTGCATCTTCTTGGCCAGGACGTTTTTCACCAGGCACGAGGCCGCCCTGGTCCTGTCGGTGCCGGCGTCCAGGGAGGCCACTTTCATGAACTGTTGGTAGTTCAGCCTGAAGTCCTCGCCGATGGCTCTGCCCTTGCTGGGGGGATCCTTCCTGGCAGGGGGCTGGGGCGCTGGGCCATCCCCCCACGGGCCAAAGCCCGTCTCCTTCCTCTCCTTCCTCTTCAGCAGGATCTGCCGTTTGGGCACCGTCCTCTTCTTGCCGTGGCCCTTCCTGGCCTCGACGCTCTCCAGCTCCACGTCCACGCACTCGAACTGCTCCTTTCCCAGCAGCTCCCCGTCCACGCCGGCAGGGAAGGGCCAGCCGACCCTCCCATGCAGAGCTGTTGCTGCTCCCCGGGACTCCCTGGCGCTCGCCGGCCACCGCCGCGGCCGCCCGCCGTCCTCCGACAGCGAGTTGGAGAGGCTGGAGGAGGTGTGGGAGCTGCACATGTCGAGGCGAGCTCCGGGGAGCCCCGAGAGGCTGCGGAAAGTCCTGGCCGTCAGCGCCTGCACCTCGCCGTCCAGCTCGTCCGAGTCGCTGGGAGTCCCGCCGAGCATCGCCCCGGGCTGCCGGGGCACGGCCGCCTTCCCGCCGGCGGCCGCGGCCGGCACGGGCTGCCGGTCC
>WEKY01032081.1:376328-454642 GCA_013390045.1 Picathartes gymnocephalus
CAGCTGAGCCCGCTGCGGGCGGGCGAGGGGGCCGGGCAGCGGGGGGACGCCGGGGGCCCCCGCCGGAGCCCAGCGCCCCGGGGCAGCCCGGCCGGGCGATCCCTCCTCGTCCAGGAACTCCAGGCAGTCCTTGAAGGTCTCCGTGCCGTCCGAGCACAGGGCGGAGTGGTAGGAGGACACGGAGGAGCTCGACATGCTCTTGGTGAGGTCGTCGCGGGGCAGCCCCAGGAGGTGTCCGTCCTCCTCCTCCTCCTCCTCCGCGGATCGCCGGCCGCCCCCAGCCCCGCGGGGACCCTCGCCCTCGGAGCCGGGCAGCTCGGCGGGGGACAGCAGCACGGGGTCCCTCTTCCCGCGGGCCATGGTGGCAGGGAGGAGCCCGGGGGTTCCAGCCGGTGCCGGGGGATCCTGCTCGGGGCTGAGGCCGCTCCGCCGGGGCCGCTGGCTCGACCTTCTGGCTCCCTCGCCGTCCCGGCGGCTGGACCCGGCGGCGGCACAGAGCGAGCCCCGGATCACATGGACTCAGCGAGCGCCAGCCGGGGCAGCCCAGGCCAAGCGCATTGCAGGGATGCCACCGCCGCCCCCAGCCTCGGGGACCTGCCGGGGGCCGCCGGCTCATCCCTGCCCCTCAGTCCGCCTCCCTCTCCCCAAACCTCCGGAGAGGTCCCTGGGCATCCCCGCACCCCATACACATCCTGGGTGTGATCCCGTGCGCTGGGCCTTCCTGGAGCTGGGGGACCTGCAGACCCCTCTGGAGATGTCCCATCCCCGCTGCTGAGAGCACAGCCGGATCCCGAGCTGCAGCTCCATCCCCACCACAGCTCCTTTCCTGGTGCCACTGCCCACCTGGCCACATGCTGGGCCTTCCCCAAAACCCTCCCTACCCCAAGCAGGAACTCCCCCATAGCTAATCCAAGCAGCCAGGAACAAACTCAAGGTTTGGAATCAACCCGGGCATGGAGCACTCATGGGATTCACAGGAACTGACCAAATGCACCATGTGTCTTTCTTGGGGAGACCCCAAGCCAGTGGCTGTGGTGGCACGAGGGTCTCTGCAGCTTGCCCATCCCAACTGCTGCTGGCGCAGCCCAGTCCCACGTTTTGGGGGAATTTTTGCCATGAAACAGCAGCAGCAGGTGCTCCCCAGCACTGCCAGTCCCAGAGCAACCCGATGCCCAAGCCCTCTGGATTCATGCAAGGACTAAATTTAAACCTTGGCAAAGAGGAGAGGAAAACTTCCCGCAGAGCTGGGCTGGCACTTAACCCTTCACTGCTGAGCTGTGCCGGGCTTGCAGGTGCCATGTGTGCCCACAGGGACTGCAGGGGACCTGCCATGGGCAGTGCTCACTGGTGTGGTGGCCTTGTACAGGAAAGAGCGTGTATGTGGGATTTCAAACCCCGAAATCCCACCCTTTCTTCACGGAAAGGGTGGCCAGGTGCTGGCACAGACTGGCCAGGGCAGTGGTGGAGTCACCATCCCTGGCCCTGCTTCTCCCTGGAGCTCCAGGGTGTGTCCGGGGCCATCCCACCTCCTGCTGCACCGACAGCGGGTGCTGGGAATTGGAT
Source organism: Picathartes gymnocephalus (assembly GCA_013390045.1). Classification (NCBI taxonomy): domain Eukaryota; kingdom Metazoa; phylum Chordata; class Aves; order Passeriformes; family Picathartidae; genus Picathartes; species Picathartes gymnocephalus. The sequence continues at coordinate 377,892 of WEKY01032081.1, forward strand.
GGACAGCTGATGGACAGTGGATGGACAGCAGAGGGACAGAGGAGGGACAGTGGAGGAACACTGGATGGACAGAGGAGGGACAGTGGAGGGATAATGGAGGGACAGTGGATGGACAGTGGATGGACAATGGATGGACAGCGGATGGACAGTGGAGGGACAGTAGATGGACAGAGGAGGGACAGTGGAGGGACAGTGGAGAGACAGTGGATGGAAAATGGACAGCGGATGGACAGTGGAGGGACAGCAGAGGGACAGTGGAGGGACAGTGGAGAGACAGTGGATGGACAGTGGAGGGACACCGGACAGACAGCCGGGTGTCCGGTGCTGCTCTCCTGCCACCCTCGCAGCCTCCGGTGTTGTGTTGCTTGTTGCAGCTGTTGTCACTGTGACCATTGTGGTTTCAGCAGGACCTGGGTGTCACAGGAGCAGCAGCCTCAAGGACTGTGCTGAGCACAAGTTTTGGAGTGAGGCAGGGAGAGCTGGAGGTGTTCACCAGGACAAGAAAAGGGTCCAGGGAGAGCTCAGAGCCCCTTCCAGTGCCTGAAGGGGTTCCAGGAGAGCTGGAGAGGGACTTGGGACAAGGGATAGAGGGACAGGACACAGGGAATGGCTTCCCACTGCCAGAGGGCAGGGATGGATGGGATATTGGGAAGGAATTCCTCCCTGTGAGGGTGAGGAGGCCCTGGCACAGGGGGCCCAGAGAAGCTGTGGCTGCCCCTGGATCCCTGGCAGTGCCCAAGGCCAGGCTGGAGCAGCCTGGGACAGTGGGAGGTGTCCCTGCCCATGGCAGGGGGTGGAATGAGGTGGTCTTTGGGGTTCTTTCCAGCCCACACCAGTCTGTGATTCTGTGATCCCAAGGATGCCAAGCACAACCCATCTGGGGGTGCTATGGGATGGCAGCAGAACTGGCTGGGCATTGCTGTCACTGCCCTGGCTGCCACCAACTCGCCCAGCCCGGCCACGGTCCAGCACCTGCACCTCGTCCTGCTGCTCCGGGGTTTGTCCCTCGGTGTGCAGGCCAAGGAGAGACCCCCGGGCTCCTCCTGCCACACCAAACCCAACCAGCATCTCCCAGCACCCTGAGCAGGCCGGGCTGTGCGTGGGAGCAGCCTGTGGGGCACAAACACGTTACAGAACAGCGCGCGGACCCCGGCCGAGCCTGACTTGCTAATTAAACACCGATTTATGTTTAAGCCAGTGTGATGCTGCCTGCAGCCTCACCTCTGCATTTGCTTATTAACCTGGATTCCGTGCCAACTCGGTGCACGCTCACCTCAGTGCTGGCAAGCCTGGCAGGGGCAGGGAGGAGGAGGAGGAGGAGGAGGAGTTGGAGAAGGAAGGCTGCCAGTAGCTGTCGAAAGCAGGATGTGCCTCTCCCACGCCGGAGCTACTTTTTGCAACTCCGGAGGAGCAGGAAACACCGGCCCAACTTGGCAGGGACTTTCAGAGCCGCCCCGGGGGTTCAGGAGGGATCTGGGCATCTGAGAGCTCAGGCACCGGGACACCCCAGGGTGCTGTGTGACACAGGGACCCACCGCCTGCCCCCGTGCCAGGCCGTCACAGCGCTGTGCCGCTCCCCACGGCACCACCTGCGGCACAGGGCCGTGCCCGAGCAGGAGCCAGGGCTGCGCTCCCAGCGCCACGGGCCACGCTGCGGGGCCGGAGGGTCCTGCGGCCACACAGCGCCGTGTCAGGGCCAGCCCCGCTCCCAGCGCCCTGCGCCGCTCGTTCCCTGTTCCGTTCCCAGCTCTCCCTCCTGTTCCCAGTCCCGTGTCCCGTTCCAAGCTCCATTCCCAGCCCCCTGCCCCCGTTCCCAGTCCCCTGTTCTGTTCCCCGTTCCCTATTCCATTCCCAGCTCCCTGGCTCGTTCCAAGCCGCGTTCGCAGCCCTCTGTCCCGCTCCCGACCCCATTCCCAGTCCCGTTCCCAGCCCTCGGTCCCATTCCCGGTCCCCACGGCTCCCACGTCCCGTGCAGGCCGAGGGGCGTGGCCCACCCAGACCCCGCCCCTAGCGGGAAGGCGGGAGCACAGGCCCCGCCCACAGAGAGGCCCCGCCCACAGAGACCCTGCTGCCCCTCAGGCAGCGGGGAGGGGTCAGTCCCGATCCCGATCCCGATCCCGGTCCCGATCCCGATCCCCAGGCCTCGGCCGTGTCCCGCACCCCGCAGCAAATGGCGGCCGCCTCCCCCTCCCAGTCCCCCGCTGTCGCCGCCATCCCCCACAACCCTCCCGGCGTCACCACCACCCCTCCCTTCGGCCAGGCTCGGACCACTGCGGACACGCACAGCGATGTCACGTCTTTAATTTAAAAATAAATAAATATATACACACACACAAACCCATGTCCGAGCGCTTGGTGCACGCAGGAACACCCTTTCCTCCCGTCAGAGCCCCACAAAGAAGAATCCCAAGTGCCCTTGGGAGGACGGCGATGCATTTCCACAGCAGGGGCTCCAGAGAGGATTCTCCTTTTCTGTACAAACACAACTTGTCCTGTTTGTCACTGCAGAGGTCCCAAGCCACACACCCTCCCTCACAGCACACACCGGGACCAGCACCCTGACCCTCCCTGGTTAGGGACAAAACACTTATTGCTTTTGGGGATGTTTTTACCTCCCTCCTGCATTTCCTAGCTGATTGTGCTTCCCGCAGGAGGTCTCCATCAAGTACTCAAGATCTTTGGACGAAAGGTACAATCTGGTTTCAGTGCAAAATGCTATGGAGGAGTTCAAGCTCTGTGCAGGACACTGTGAGTCCAGGAAGCCACTGGATTTGGTCTTCCTACCTGTATCCCTCTACAGTCACTCAGGAATGACAGGGAAGATCCCAACCCTGGAATGAAGTCCAACCACTTAAATAAATTTCTAATATATTCTACAAGCTATTTAATATATAAAAAGCAACATTATTTTCGCCTTTTGTACACACTCATGTGCTCAAAAGTGGGAAATAACCAGAATTAAGGCTGCCTCCTCTGTCAGCCACCAACCTGGAATGATCATCCATTCTTGCCCTTAAACTCTGGCACTAAGAATGTTCTACACCAATCCCCTCAAAATGCCCTTTTCACTGGTGCTCATCCTATTCCAAAAATTCTACTCAACTTCCCCACAGGTTCCTACAAGATTCCTACAAATGGGGCACAAATGTCAGCATAAAAATGCAACTTTGAGAGTCACTATGTTATTTTTTCCCTTTTATGACACCCCACGACAGCAGTGCTGCTGTATCTGGAATGTTTTCCTCCCAGCTGGGATGTTTAGGGCTTGTGTGCAGGAGCACCAGGCCTCAAACCAACCCCTTATCCTAGTGCAGACCCCAGAAAAGTTTTTTTTTCCCAGCTTTGTCTGCTGCCCAACCTCCCAGGTGGGAGGGGACACGTTGTGGTACCAACATTCCCAGTTCCATCCAGTGGGACTTGTACACCACTGCACCAGTGCCCAGCACACGGACAGTCTGAGCTTTAGAGGCAGGTTTAATCCTGGCACTTCCCAAGCTTTTGAGCATTTGCTCCCTAGGTTTCAGCCAAGGCCACCTGTGAATCCTGTGTGACTCTGAGTTTCAGGAATGTGGCACCAGAAGAGCCTTGCTCGGGTCTCACTGACCCCCATTCCCAAGGTCAGAGGGGAGCAGTGCTGGTCTGTGAGCCCCCACCCCAGGCAGGTATTCCCTGGAAGAGCAGCTCATTCCATGCAGGGCATACACCAAACTGCCTCGGGGGGTTAAAGGTGCTCAACTGGAGTGACACTGGTCTAACACTGGTCTAACACTGGTGTGCTGCTCACAAGGACAACCTAGCCCCAATCTGCCCTTCAAGGCCTGGCTGTGTGAAGGAGGATCAAGAAAAAACAGGACATAGCCACACGGATCTTTTTCTTTGCAATATCATGTCTACAGTGAAACATTCATAGCTGCTCAACAGAGTAAAAATATGCTACATGAGAACTGTACTGGGAAAAGCAGGGCCCTGGGAGAGCTGGGGGAGTGTGCAGATAAAAACCAGAATGGAATAGCCAGCCTCAAAATATGCCACTGGAAGCAGACGAGGGAAGGGCCACACTTCTGCTTTCCCAACAGTCTGGCAGACACTGGAATGGGTGCAATTCCCAGACTCCCATGTTGGTGTCAAGACGGGCACAGCCCTCCCTTGGAGCAGCATGGGACACGATCCCTGGGACAGCAGGAGAGCTGGGAATGTGTTCAGTGGCTCCCCTGGGGCAGGGACTGTCCCTCCTGCCCTGGAACCACCCCAGCTCTGTGGCACGGAGGGACAGGGGGAGCTGACACCAGCCCTGAGCACAGCACTGTCCGGGGATCCAGGGAGCTGCAGATCCACAGGAAACAGGGAAAGCTGGGAGGAGGCTGCTCTCCCGGGAAGCACACATGGCCTGGATGGCAGACAAACCACCCACACAGCGGGTTCTGAGCTCAGAGTGTGTCCTGGGGAATTAATTTACAAAGTGCCAGTGGTCCTTGGAACCAAATCTAATGTACAGGATATATTACAGCAAACAGCAGCCCTGCAGCTCATGCTAGCCCCTCTCTGCACTGCCTGCAGGAGGACTCCAATATCCAGACTCTTTACAACAGACCCTTTTCAGATGGAGGAAAATAAAAACATAAGTTAAAACAGCAATAAATAAAAGTACAGAACGTGTGCGTCCTGGTCAGCCCCCTTTATGCATCCCAATCAGACTGGAGAGCTTCTCACAGTGCTCAAGTTTCAGGGACTCTGCTTTCTGTTTTAACCTCTCATCTCTGTAGAGCTTGGCCAAATTTGACAAATCAGACTCTGAAAAATGAAAAAAAGAAGATGTATTAGGATGAAACCGTGAGCCTCCTTTAAAGAACTGTTTCTCAGTGCTTTGTTATCCTCGTGGCACTTTTAAATTTTAATTTTGGTGGGTATTGAAGTCAGGGAGGTGAACAGGTACCCAAGGGACTCATCTGAAAGGCCTCCCTGCCCTTCCATTAACAATCTCAAATGTACTTTGGATTTTGTTCCCCTTCTTCTCAAAGCTACATAAAAGTGAAATAATCCCATTGTTTAAATTATTTCCTCTCAGTAATTCAGAGAAGTTTCTTTTGCTGATTAGCTGAGGAAATCTTAATATAGGTTTCTCCCTGCAGAATAATTTGGCTGCAGGATTAGATGCACCGAGGAGAACAGCAGTAATTTACTTCTGAAAAGGTCAACATCTCCGTAAGCACGGCCTACCTGATGACACTCAATTTTTCAAAGAACTTTTATACACCTTACAAGCCCTTCATTTTACAAAATTATTCAGAGTGGAAAGAACTTCAATAGATCCTTTCATGCCTTAAATCCTCTGTCCCTGTACCACTGAAATTTAAAGCCATTTAACCCTCCTCCCACTCACTGAAAAGCTTCACAAATTGACAGGCAGGAACAGTTCGTTTTAGAGCAGGAATCCATTTACAGGTTTATAACCAAAATGCCACTCAGGCAGTGCTGGGCACAGCCTTGTCAAGCCTCCAGTAAAAACCAGGCTCAGGTAATTGTCCCTGAGCCCAGAGTCCCTCGAGTTGTGCAGTGGAGGATCTCAGTTTACACTTATCCAATTGGGGAAAATTATTCCCTGCACTTTTGACAGCATTCATTAAGTCACATTAGTTCCTTGTGGCTTTCAATCTTCTACAGAGTAGTTCATTTGAAGCCTTTTCTTCAAGGAATTCTAAAATACTGAATTCCAACTATATTTACATTGGAGATACAGAAGAAATTCCTTCGTCTGAGGATGGGGAGGTCCTGGCACAGGGTGCCCAGAGAAGCCGTGGCTGCTCCTGGGTCCTTGGAAGTTTCCAAGGCCAGGCGGGACAGGGCTTGGAGCAGCCTGGGATAGTGGAAGGTGTCCCTGACATGGGACGGGAGGAATGGGATGAGCTTTAAGGCCTTTTCCAGTCCAAACCATTCCATGATTATGTGATCCTTATCCTAATTCTGTTTTCAGTTGCCTCTTTGTGACCCTGAGCTCCTTGCAGCCTCACTTTACAACTGAGCCATCCCAGCTGAACCACCTCCTGTAAAACCTGGGATGTGCTTTCTGAACTTAACTGTGCCAAAGACTTCAGAAGGCCCAAACCCACAGCACAGCCAACTTTCACACACTGTTCTGTTGATAGTCTGGTACAGCACCATAAAACCAACTGACTGAACAAAGTACCAACCAATCATTATTTTAAGGTTGTTGGACACCAGGTAATACTTTTCAAGTCACAAAATCAAGGACTTTAAAAACCAAACTGGTCCTGAACTACTCATCTCTGTCCCTTTTGCTGGTGCTCAAGGGAAACGTGCCCTCAGTAAACACAACAAATGTCCTATAAATAGACACTCAACTGACAAAAAGCTCATCACACCAAGTCCAACACTTCAGAGCAAGGATTAAGGGACCAACACTGTGCAGCAACAGCTGAGTAAGAACTGGCTCAGCATCTGCAGAACCTTTCCCCAGCACTCCATCCTGTATTCAGAGTTTATTTTTACAAACATGACTCTCCTATGGTCAGCCCAGTCTCAGCTATGACCTGGATGGGAAGCACTCTGAAAATGGTGAGTTTTAATGACAGCAGTGTCCTCAGGCCATGCTAACTGTGGCTGCTGTAAATGTATTTGCAGCTGGTGACTAACACAATCCCTAAGTATACACGGCTCTGGGTTTGGCAGGCACTTGGCAATCCCTGCTGGATCATGTCCCCTCTCTGGCTCCTGGGCTCCCTCAGACTCACAAATCCTGTCCCCCTCTTTGGGGCTGGGCTCTTCGCAGCTCCAGCTCTCTCTGTGAAAGAGACAATGTGGTGACTCTCAGCTGTACAAGGCCAGCTACAGGGGTTTTTCTGTAAGAAATGAACTCGCTCCCTGTAGCAAGCCTACATTTATGAGTATGAACAACCACATTATTTCTGGAGGCTGCTCCTGCCAGCCACAGATACTCACAAATCAAACACACCAAAAACTTCAGGATTTTATGGTCTTATGTGTTCTTTTCCTTTTTAACCTTGGAGCCTACATCTTTTTATTTCTCTTTAAAAGCAGGATTGGTAACTTTTGTGTAAAATAAGCCACAATAAGCCTTCCCATCAAACACCCGTGAAGTGCCTGGAGTCAGCAACACTACTGTTACCTCTCCTTTAGGATCAAATTAGTCTTCTTTAGATAAATTGGTAAGAAACTGAAAACAAGTGCAAAGGCACTTTTTAGCATTTTTTTGTGCTGAGGACCGTTCTGCACAGAGCAATTTAAAAGCCCCACCAGTGTGTGAGAGCAGCTTGTCTGCTGCTACTGAACATTCACACAGACACAACTTGTTCCAGCTTCCTTTACACACAGCACTCCTAGGTGTTGATTCATTTGAAGGTGATGAACTCTTCAGGTGAGTAAAATCAGTCACAACATCCTAGCCTAAGCTACTCCTTGTGATTTGATTTCTGTTATTTCTTACCATCCTGCAAGCAGCAGGGATTTGCTGTCTATTCAATGAACCAGATTAGTAGCAATTAACAAGCAATAAAATATGAGCTTAACATGCCTTTATTTGTGCCGCTGATCCACTCAGGGCTGAGTAACGATTTTGAATGCTCACATCTGTGTTCTCCCTTTCTGCATTCAATTCTTGTTTTTGAAAGACTTGAAAATAGTGAAAAACATGATCTCTAACTCAGCTAAAGATAGAAAATGCAAATAACACCCAAACCACAGAAGCATGCTCTGAAAACTGATACCCAGAGCACAGCCCACAGCAAGAGAGCCAAGAGCACCTGGACACACTCTGGACTTTCCTGGAGAAATTTTAAGGAAAAAGTTACAGAAACTTCTTGTGGAGCCAATCAAAGCAAAACTGGTTCTGCTCCAGCAAAGTAAACATGGAATAGGTGATGTCCCAAGATCTTTTCCAGCCTAGCAATCTGTCAGGGCTGGATAAATGTGGTGGGTTGTATGTTTAAAACATCACTAAGGGTTATTCAGGCATAAAACCTGAGCGGAAAAAAGTGTCTCAAACGGTGAAGTCTACTTTCCACTCGTCTTTCAGAATCACTTAAAATGGATTTTGACAGACGTCAAGAATAACAAATTCAGCATTAAGATCAGATGTGAGACACCTTAAACCAGTGCACGGCTGAGATCTTACAAGGATTGGAAACTGAGGCTAAAAAGAGCAGAGCTTTGTGAAGCACAACCACCCCCCAGCCCCTGAAACACCCCTGGGACAGAAATAACTTACTTTGCTGTTTCTCCTTCCAGCAGCTGGTCTGAATATAATCTATGTAATCTTTCTCAACTGTTTTCTCAAGCTCTTGAAGTTCTGCTCCTTGATAATTCTTTTCAAAGTTTTTATCAACATAATAAGGCACCTGCAAGTTCTCTGTTTCTCTGCTGACAACGTGGCCTATGGACCTGTGAGAGCAGCAGGGAGAAATGAGATGTTTCAGAAGTCCAGACCTCAAGAAATCAAGAGCTGTTTCTCCATATTAGCACTTCCAGAGGCCAATATTTACAGCAATGTTTGTACAGTTCATTTCTGCAGGATTATGGCTCCCTCAACCATCCAGTTAGGAAATTACAAGTCTCAGGGACAGCAAGCTGTGCAGTACAAACAGAATCCACGCTCCTGCTACAACCACAGGAAAATATCCCAGATGGAGAGATATCAGCACAGGTCCTTCCAAACACTCTGTTTGTTCCCAACAGTTCAGTCAAGACACTTCTAAAACATAAGAGCAAGTTTTATCTATGAACTCTGCAAATACTTTGTTCTGTTTGCTGGTGATTTCTGGCAAGCTTGGTCCAGAAAGTCATGGGGATTGGTAACAAAGGTAGAGTTTATAAGAACTTAGGGCACAAAGCAGTTGGATTTGGATTTTCCCATTTTTTTGATCCTTTAGCAGAAAGAAAACTTAGCAGGGGAAATACTAGTTCCACTTTTCTTCAGGGTTATATAATAATCAGTAAGCAAAGTGAGGCATGGAACAGCCTGGAAAATACCCTGTAGGAAGAATCAGCCCCTCTGACACAGTCACTGGATTAAACCACAGTCCTGGAGTGAATTTCCTTATTTGAGCAAAGATACCCAGGCCTTTGCTCAAATCACTGCCCACAGAGAGAGGCAGGCAGCCAAAACACAAAGGTTACACTCTACTCAAAGGAATCCTGTTTGCCCCTTTTTGCTGGACTCCTCTTTTCCTTCTCTTTCCCAGTGTCTCAGTGGTGTTCCCAATTTCTTTTAGTTTTCAGGCTGTTCAGTTGTTTTAAGCCTAACTCTGAGCCAGGCTCAGGCCTGACTATCTCACATCACCAGGAGAAGGGGAGGCAGTGAAGAAAAGCAGCTCAGCTGCTGTGGGGGCAGCGTGGGAGGTTTCACATGGGACTGGCAGATAGCAAAAACACTCCCTGGAAAAAAAAACCAACCACCCCAAAAACATCCACCCTCCTGTTCTTTTCTGAAGGCTTCACACTGACATCGCGTGCTAAAATGATGAGAGGTGTTGGGCTGCTCTGGCAGAGGAGAGGAGGGGAAGGCTGGACCTGAGCAGTTTTATTGCTAGAAGGGAGCAAGGAGAGTGTTTGGAGCACTCTGCTGGTGCCCCACACATGCCAATCCCACTCCTCTCTCAGTAAGGGCCAGCCCAGATCAGCTCCTTCCCTCCTCCAGCCCTGGATGTGAGAGCAGCACGTGGGTTTTCCTCTGCCCCACAAGCTCCCAGTACAGCAGCTCTGGTGGGGTCCTTTGCTCCCAGAGCCCACCAGCCCCCAGGGCCCTGCTTCTCTGCAGAGGTTAAACCAGGGCATTTCAAAGCTTTAATGATTCCAGAGCTTCCAGTGGAATTCACACTCCAGAATGGATTTGGATTCATACTGCAAACCACAGGTTTTATTTTTTAGTTGCTTTCCAGAGGAACCTCAGGGGTGGTCCACAGATTCTGGGCTGGGCAGATCAGAGGCTGATCCACACCCACATTCCCCATCCTGTCTCACTGTGCAAAAGCATTTCTTACCAGTTGAGGAAGGTTTCTGACCCTCTCAGTCCAGCACCCTGTGCACTAAAGTTCCCCAAGGTAACCTCACAGTGCTCAGATCTCACCAGTGCAGGCTGTTGGTATTTCCTTATTTACAAACTGGTAACATTTGCTATAAAGAGCAGAACATTGACATGCATTTTGTTATCAAACCCAACTTCCATCTGCCTCCACAGTGCAAACAGCAACATCAGAAAAACATGGTTTTAAAGGACTTACGATTTGTAGAATAAGCTGTAGGGTGGGTTGGTGGCCATCAGCTGGGTTATAACTGACACTATTATGATGATGAAAACTGGCATCAACTGGATAAACGCAGAGTATGAATTCTGAAAAGTACAAGGATTAGCAGTCAAGAAAATACAGAGATGGAAAAAGGCATCTGTTCACAGAAGCCAGGCTATCAATCACAGATCAACAACATGTTACATGTTAGAAGAAAAAAGAGGAAGGACTTTGGGATTTTGAGAGGGATGACACTGTAATTTCTGAAACACCTTTATTAATAATATCAGAACACTCCTGAACACCATTTTCTTTCCATTATCTTTTCCTCTGCCTCCTTCCTTCACAGTGCCCACACCACTGTAGCTGTGCAGTGTCCAACCCAGCCTGCAGGGACACCCTGCAATTCCCGTGTGCCTGTGGCTTTCCTGCACCCTCTGAGTTTGCTCTCCATTGCAAAGATCTCAGCCTCTGCTCAAGCCCTGCATTTACTGCTGAGTAGTAGAGGGTTAAGAGCTCCCATGCAATGTAACTTCAGATAGGATGCAGGCACTGGGGCTTTTGTTTGGATTCATTTAGCAGAACAAAAGAGTGGAAACATTACTGAAGAGAAAACACTGATCTTTCCTTCTGCTCTTCCATTTCTTTCTGAACTGGCTTCTATAATGCTTTTTCTCATGCTGAGGAAAATATGACATTCAGCTATTTAGGTGTCCCCCTCTGTCCTGGGACAGCAACAAGGATTCCTGATGCAGTAGTAGGTGGGATTCACAGGATCCCAGGACCACTGAGGTTGGAAAAACTCTCCCAGACCATCGAGTCCAAGCTGTGCCCCATCCCCACCTTGTCCCCAGCCCAGAGCTCTCAGTGCCACCTCCAGGGATGGGCACTCCAAACCTCCCTGGGCAGCTCCTGCCAAGGCCTGAGCACCCTTTCCATGGGGAAATTCCTGCTGCTGTCCAAGCTGAGCCTGCCCTGGCCCAGCCTGAGGCCGTGCCCTCTCCTCCTGTCCCTGTTCCCTGCGAGCAGAGCCCGACCCCCCCCTCACTGCCCCTCCTGGCAGGGAGTTGTGCAGAGCCACAAGGTCCCCCCTGATCCCCCTTTTCTCCAGGCTGAGCCCCTTTCCCAGATCCCTCAGCCTCTCCTGGGGCTCCAGCCCCTTCCCCAGCTCCATTCCCTTCCCTGGACATGCTCCAGCCCCTCAATGTCTTTCCTGAAGTGAGTGGCTGGATTCACTTCCCCCAGCTTACCTGTTTGTCAGCTGTACCAGGTTTTTTTTCTGAGCCTGGGACTCACAAGGAAAAACTCGTCTTCCTTGGAGAATGATCCCTGGAGGTTAATAGACTGTCTCCAGAGGAGGATTTTGCCAAGGCAGCTGGCAGGTGCATATGAGCACTGACAACAAAGGATACCTTGTGTCTCACCTGGAGGTCTCAGTTGGCAGAGAAGTGTCCCACACCCATCCTGTCCCCAGTTGGAAGAGGCCTGTGCAGTCCCTGGGTGCTCATTTACTGAAGGATTAAATACACCTTGAGGACAAACCACTACTTCCACATCCATTACCAGCCCCCATTTGGACTAATTGTTGTTGGATTACCAAGCACTGGAGCTTGCAAAAAGCAAGCAGCAGCAAAACCCTCAGTGACAGGAACTGAGGGCCTGTAATGCTGTAAATACAATAGATCTTTACAGCAGAGATTAATAAAAGCCAATCCAGTGACATAGAAAACATCCACTGTGGCTGCAACCCTTGAGGATAAGCACTGAGCACTCAAGCATGGGAGGGTTTGTCCTGGCTTTGGAAGAGGATCCCTCACCCTGCTGAGATGTTTCAATATTTAAGGTGAGGAGCTCTCTCCTCCTGGCTACCTGTGGCCTGTGTTCCTCCTCCTCTGGCTCCTGTGTCCACGCCCGCTCGGCCCGGTGCCTCCGTGGGTAATAGTGAGCATCTCTGGCTACATTGGAGAACATGTGGATATTCCCTGGAAAACAAACCAGGACACACTCACATTTAACCCAGCTGCTGGTACTCACCTGGATTCCTCAGTGTCTATTTAATTATCCAGGTTTATACTCCACAGCCTGAATTACAGCTGGGAGATTTCAGAGTAAAAAGTACAAACCACCTCAGAATTAAACACCACCACAATGTTATTCCAAAAAGTCTACCAGAGAAACTGGAGTGTGCTCCAATCCATCTTAATTTAAATCAAACTGCAGAAACATGTTCTGATTTTTATGATTGTATCTCATATTTTAATGCTGTTCTTGTCACATTCACTTGCAAGGCTGGGGCAGGAAAATGAATTTGTTTCACCAGGCTCGGGCTGTGAATTATGGTCTCCCATAATTACTGAATGTGGTCTTCTACCCTCATTTTTAAATCCTCTGCCTTCAAGCCATTAATAATTCCACTTAATTATTTTATAATAAAGAAAGAGATTTTAAAAAGAGTGAAAAAGGAGAACAATTCAGGATTTTCTTTCTTGCACACGGAATGTGGTTGATTTATTTTTAAAAAATCTAAAATGAGGGAAGAATTGCATTTTCTGCTTCAATTTGAGGCTCAGGATCTGATTTTATCACCATATGAATATCTTAATAATAGCTGTGCTCTCCTCTTTTGAAATTCAGAATGTCTTTGTGTTAGAGAATTGAAATCTGTGGCTTATCATCACAACAGAAATGCAAAACTATTTTTAAGCCCTGGGAAAGATGTCACATTATTTTATACTCTTATCCTGTCCTTTTTCTGAGTTTCCCAAAGAATTCTGCAAGAAACCTGAGCAAAGGTGACCTCTGCCATTGTGTCAAAACCTCTGTTTCACTGCTTGTTCAAACATTTTCCAGGCTCTAGGCATGGGTGCAGTCAGAGCTCCAACAGTGAGCCGAGCCAGGCTGGCTCCAAGGAGGAAAATTTCTTTTAGGAAAGAAAAGGAAGTTTATTTCTATCCTTCAACATTGCTCAGATAGGATTTTATCAAGCTGTGAAAAGAAGCAGCCAGTGTGGGAAAAGAAGAAAGGCTTTTATAGGGGTGCCTAGAAAAAAAGTTTCCCCAAATTTTATGTTTCTGTAAAAATTTCTGACAGCAGTTTCTTTTGTTCCATGTGCATTTATTTTTTATGAGAAGAACTTGTAGCCTCTCTTTATTACAACTGCAACACTCTGCCACGTGGAGTCTCCTTTGTGTATAATCACATTTAACATTTTAAATTTAACTATTTTTCCGTTGAATAACTGTATCTTCCATTGAATAGCAGCAAGAAAACTGCTCAGTAAAAACAAAGCCATATCCCTTGCCCTCAAAAGCCCAACGAGGAAACTCTTGTTTACTACCAACACCCACTACTACAAAATTGTATTTTTAATAAATTGTATTTTTAATTTCTTACTCTTCACTGCTTTGCTAAAAATTCCCATTTTCTCCTCCATGCCAGCCTCCCTGTTAAACCCGCAATGCCCAATACCCAAACTCCTCCCACAGCTCCTCAGTTTCCTGTCCTCAACTCCAAGCACCCCTGTTCCCCACAGGACCATTCCATGAGGGTGATGTCCCACAAAAGGCACATCCAGGTGCAATTCCTTGCACAGTCAGAGATGGAATACTGGCAGACTCCAGCTGGAATTACACCAGGCTGGGATTGGCTCACTTTGCAGATCTGCTGCAGTTTGGGGTCTGAGGTCCCCTTAGCTGCAAGATGCACCACTCACAGCAAGGTTAAGTAACTACTCATCTGTCTGTCTCTAGGCTGTGGTAACTGGGGTGTACCTCACTTTCTGTGACACCCTGGAGGTGAAAAGTTCCCAGCAGTGCTAAAGCAATTCCTGAGATGCTGCCAAGGAAGGCCCTCAAACCTTTCAGATTTCCTTTTAATCCACTGATCTTGCAGGATCTAATTTTCCTACAAATCCAAATGCCAAGGCTGGACTGAGAAATGCACGGAGCTACTCCAGGTGCAGCTCCACTGCTGTGTGACTGATCCTGCACATCCACTGGATCCTGGATCCTCTCCTGGCAGGCAGCACTTGCTGAGCTCCCAGGCTGTAATTTCATTACAGCACAGGCTGCTGTGAGGCACAGGAGTTCCTGTCTCCCCTGAGATCACAGCTCCAGGAGCTGGGCCATGCTGGCCTGGAATGCTGTCAGGTGTCTCAAGTACAACCCAATCATGGAATTGTTCATGTTGGAAAAGACCTCTGAGGTCACTGAGTCCAACCAGCACCAAAAACACCTCTCATCCCTCCTCATTCATACCCTATTTTACCTCCCATACCATTGCTGGCTTCAGATGATGGAGGGAATAAAAGAAAGGCAGAGATCAAATGCGAAAATGTTTCTGCTCTTCTCAGATGTATCATCAACTCCCTGAGCAGCCCCAAGGGAAGCTGAACTTCCTCATGGTTCCTGGAATCACAGAATACACTGAGCTGGAAGGGACCCCCAAGGATCATCCAACTCCTGGCCCTGGACTGACCCCCCAACAATCCCACCCTGTGCATCCCTGGGAGCAGTGTCCAAACGCTCCTGGAGCTCTGGCAGCCTCAGGGCCGTGCCCATCCCCTGGGGAGCCTGGGCAATGCCCAGCACCCTCTGGGGGAAGAAACTTCTCCCAAAATCCAGCCTGACCCTGCCTTGGTGCAGCTCCAGCCTTTCCCTCCGGGTTAGTGTCAGTTCACTGCCCTTCAAACCACTGCAGACAGGTACTGACCTGTAGGGAAGTGCCCACCAAAAAACACATTAAATATTTCTTCTGGTGTGATGTCTGCTTCGAATTCCGTGTAGTAGCTGTAGTGCCTGGCCTGGCCGGTGCTGGTGTGCTTGTGGTCACTCCCCAGTTCATCGTAGCGGAGCCGTTTCTCGGGGTTGCTCAGAACTGCAAAAGCATTGCCTATTGCTGGAGAGGGAATTAAAACCAGTGTTATATTCCCAGAACTCACACTTTTATAAGTGGAGCAGCAAAAAGTCCCAAACAAGCTTAAGAAATTTGTGCTTGACCTAAGATTGAGCTATTACAAAAGATGTGCAACAGCTCTGGCATTACCTTCGTTGGAACCATTTCCTGCTGTCACTGGTGCCAGGAGAAAGACAAAAGTGTCCAATACTTGAATTTGTAAAACTGACGTGAAAGTTCACTTCAGCAAAGAAATTGGGTGAGAATGGAGCATTTTATCAGCTCAAGACAAGTGCAAGTTTGGTCTGAGTGCAGCTTCATATACCACATACAATTAACACAAAGTTAATAACTGCAGAGACCAATCAAAATGCAGAGGGATAATATCCCAAGCTTTTCCTGCTGGCAGAGGTGCTCCTGAAGCTGTGTGGCACATCTATTCCACACCTCACATCCAACCACTCAGAAGTGTTTATTTGGCTCATCTTCTTCTCTGATCTGACAGAACAAGTTCATAGAGAAATACAAACCAAACACAAGCAAATAAAGAACAGCCCATCAGAAGCTCCTTGTTTTAACAGACTGTGAATGAACCACTGGTTTTCCTTGTGCTGGGATGCATGGAAAGGGAAAATATGTACGAGTTCAGACAGTAACACTGCAGCCTAACTGAGAACTCCAGACACAGCATATTGGATTAAATTTCATATTCCCATACTTACATATAAAAATTAAAATTTATTAATTACAAGGAGCAGCTATTGATGATAAACACCCAAGACTCCTGCACGGGCAGTGTCAGTTGCAAGTTCTGAACTTTCTGCAGCATCATGGAACCCCAAAATGGTTTGGGTTGGAAGGAACCATAAAGGTCATCTCACTCCAATCCCCTGCCATTAGCAGGGACAGCTCCCACTTAACCAGTTTGCTCCAAGCCCCATCCAAGCTGGCCTTGGACACTTCCAGGGATAAGACAGCTACAGGTTCTCTGGGCAACGTGTGTCAGGGCCTCAGCACCCTCACAGGGAAGAATTTCTTCTAATATCTCATCCATTCCTGCCCTCTGGCAGAGTAGAAGCCATTCCCCCTTGTCCTGTCCCTCCAGGCCCTTGCAAAATTCCTCAGAACCATCTGAGAATGAGACCTGGGATGCACTTCCCACCGTTTCTAAGGGAGACGCGTATTTCGCAGACGGAAACGCAAACCCTGCCGAGCCGCAGCGAGGTTCTGTGAGGACGCTGCTGTGTCTGTAACCCCGCCCGGTCCCGTGGGGCGGCGAGCGCCTCTGCACCGGCGCTACCCCTCACGGAGCCCCCCGGGCCCCCTCACCTTTGAAGGCCTCGGTGGCTCCGGGCGCGCGGTTCTTGTCGGGGTGGAACCTGAGGGCCAGCCTGCGGTACGCCCGCTTCAGCTCCTCCTCGCCGGCGTCCCGGCTCACCCCAAGGATCTCGTAGTAATCCCGGCACCGCTTGATCCTGAGGGCGCACACGGGGTTATCCCGGGGCTCCCCGGCCTCGCTCCCCACCTTTCCCCGGGCTCCACCCCGCGGCTCCCCGCCTCCCTCCACGCTCCCGCGGGCCCCCCGTTGCCGCTCACCGCCGCACCCCGTCCAGCTGCTCGGCCGTGTAGGTCATGGCGGCCCGCGGCCGCTGCCGCCCCTCGCTCACCGCCCGCCGCCCCGCGCCGCCATCTTCTGCGCGGGGGCTGCTGGGAGCGGGGCCGGCGGGGCCGTGACGTCACGGCGAGAGCTGTGACGTCACGAGGGGTTCTGGGGGGAGGCCATTGACTCATGGGGTCATGGAAGTGTGGAATGTCCCGAGCAGGAAGGGACCCACAGGATCATCCCGTCCAACCCCTGGCCCTGCACAGGTACCCCAGCAGTCCCCCCTGTGCATGCCTGGGAGCGGTGCCCAAACGCTCCTGGAGCTCTGGCAGCCTCGGGGCCCTGCCCATTCCCTGGGGAGCCGGGGCAGTGCCCAGCACCCTCTGGGGGAAGAGCCTTTCCCTGCTCTCCATCCCAAACCTCCCCCTGCAGCCGTTCCCTCCTTCCCTGAGCTCTGCCCTCAGCTCCTGGGCTGCAGCTGAACCAGCCCAGTGCCCTCAGCCGCTCCTCGGGTGGCCCCTCCAGAGCCTTCCCCAGCGCCGGCTCCCTCCTTTGGACCCTCTGGGACAGCTTTGGAAAGGCCTTGGGGGTGCTGCTGACCGCAGCTGAACACGAGCCCAAGGTGGGCAGGAGGCCAATGGCACCTGGGGTGGCAGCAGGACCAGGGCAGTGCTGTCCCCTGTGCTGGCACTGCTGAGGGACCTCGAGGGCTGTGTGCTGTTCTGGTCCCACACTGCGAGACACTTCCCGGTTTCCTCCATCATTGCTAATGCTGTTGCTGGTTTCCCCTCATCCCACCTGCCAGGGACACCTTCCAAGGTGCTCCAAACCCCATCCAGCCTGGCCTTGGACACTTCCAGGCATCCAGGGACAGCCACAGATTCTCTGGGCAACCTCAGGGCCTCCTCACCCTCATTTTAAGACCCTCAGGAGCCTGTGGGAAGAAGGAGGTCAAAGGAAGGAAAACAAAAGCAGTAGTGAGATCCTATGGGATCTCAAAGGTCTGGGGAGATTTGTTAAAACTTTATATTCACTAAAAATCCACTTGTAGTGCTCCATGTGTGGATTCACAGGTGTCTGGGAACTGGAGCTGTCTGGGTCCATCTAACTGGGAATTACCTGGGATTTTGTGTTCACTGGTCTGGTGGAGCCTGGGTGAGTGACAGCATTTTACTTTTCATGAATGTTACCAGAAAAGCTTCATTTATTAAAAAAACAACTTATCAAACTACCTGGTGCAGATGTTAAAGGTTGAAAGTGTGTTGGCTCTTACCAGGAGCTGTGAAAATATTACATTTATTTTGCTGAACATTTCCTTGCCTGCTGCAAAGCACAGCTGCCTCTTGCACTGCACAAGGGGATGCTCCTCTTCTGGCCTAGCAGGAATCTCTGGGAAAGCAGTGATGGAGAGGATGAAAGCTTTCCTGGCAAACTTGGGCTGCCACACTCTGGGAGCTGAAGGAGCTCAGCATTTTACTTGTGGCTGTTCATTTTATACCGAGATAAACCCCTGTCTATGCAGGGACTTTGTTCCTTACACTTCCCCGGAGTTTCTGAGCATGTATGGAGATAACGATCTGCCTTCCTGAAGCCCCGTTATTATTAACAATAAAAAAGTGTCTAAGATGGCAATTTGCATTTCAGCAGCACCTTTAATTCACGGCTCTCCAAATGCTTTACAGACAGGGATTAACAAGGCCTCACAACAACCCTGTGAGGTAGGTGGATGTGACCATCCCACTGCTGTGGGGACAATTGGGGGCACCAGGGATGAGGGGCTTGGAGCAGTGGTGCTGGGATTTGACCTAGAACTTGGGCGTTTAAGTCCCATCAGGCCTTCAGCTTTGAATCAGGCTTTCCCAATGCATGTGTCTGGCTCGACGTGGGGCTGTGCTGATTAACGAGCCCGTGCCTGCCTGGCACAGACTATAAAGGCCATCAATCTAAGGCAGGGGTTTATTAGCAGAGTGGATGGTGCCTTGGTGCTTCTTGCTGCTGGAATTATCTGAGTGTTTGAAGGCATATCAAAAACAGAGTTAGGTATCAACCACTGAGCATGGCAGGCTGTAACTGGAGAAAGCCCCTAGGCGCCAGGTGGGGAAGCTATGTAGGACATTACTGTAAATGTACTAGTCAGAAAGGACATAATAATTTATATATAAAGTCCACCCTTCCTCTTTCCCTGAAGGAAAAAAAACAAACAAAAAAGAACCTAGAAAGCCACTGCTGGTTGTCACGTGTCAGCTTCAAGCTCTGGGCTCTTGGCTTCATAGCACCTGCCAAAAGAACAAAACGTGGAACATCAGTGGCCTGGCTGGGCTGGCAAAGGGAGTAGAGCGATGTGTTCTCCCAGACTCAGTCCCAGCTTTAAAACAACTGAAAATGAGGTGAATTCCTCGTGTTGGGATGGACCTGAGAGCACTGATGGAGATGTGCTTCAACCACCTGTGAGGCAGGAGTGGCTGGGCTGGAGGGTGAGACCTTGATTTTGCACAGACCTCTTCATTTAATGCCAAAGCCCTCCAGCTTTGCAGCTGGCCACAGGTGATGTCACCTGTGTACATGAGGTGAACTTGGCGCCTCAAGTTCAACCAACTCAGATAAACCTGAGATGGGCACCCACACTTTTCACTGGAAGCAGTTTGGACCTTTAGAAGTTTGATGGCAGCTGGTTTTTGTTACATTTCTAAAGGAATAAAAGAGCAAAGAAATACCTCAAGGTATTATGCTCTTATCCAACCAGAGAAATGATCCCCAGCTGACTCCCTAAAAAGCAGGGCTGAAAAGGGAAACCTTTTCTGATGGGGGGTAGCTCATGCTGTTGTTGGTGTTGATGTTCTTCATGGAGATCAGAGTGATGCTGTTCCCCTTCTGGCTCGTGTCTGCTGAGCAGCTGCCAAGGAGAGAAGGAGATAATTAATTACTCTGGCAAATGAGAAAGGGAATCACAGAATCACAGAGTCACTGAGGTTGGAAAAGACCCCCAAGATCATCGAGTCCAACCTTTGAGCAATCCCCACCTTGTCAAGTAAATCCAAGCACTGAGTGCCACGTCCAGGTGTTCCTTGGACACCTCCAAGGGACAAAGTTTCATGGCACTCAGCTGGAGGCAAACAGGCAGGGCCGAGGCTGGTACAGGGGCCCAGGTTTAGTTTCCACTGCCCACTGAGCTGCTGTCCTGATTCCATAGGGAGTTACATGGCTTTGGAAGGTGGAATTCCCCTTTTTTCCTATCCTGAGGGCTGGGATGTGCATTCCTTGCCAGTGGAGACTGGATGACTTTGGGGATCAGGGCACTGATCCTTAGGCACCGTCCTATTTTCTGGCATGTTCTGCCTCAGTGGTTTCAGATCACTTTAAGGGTGTTTCGTGACCACTGATGCTGATGCAAATTCGGCACCTAAATACTTACAGACTTGGCTCCCTGTGTCCCTTGTTCCTTCCCCAAGCAGGGTTTAGGAAACTATCAGATGGAAAAATAGGAGCAATGTGTTTTGGTCCCTTCCAGCTGTTGTTTCCTGCTGTTTTCCCACATCCAGCCTCTCCTCTGGAGTAGCAGTTATGGACCATGGGGTTCTGATGGACCATTCTCTGCTTGGTGCTTTTCTTCCAAAGGTCTCTGAACTGGGCCTCCCTCGTCCCGCTCTTGCTGGGAAACAGTAATGGGCATCTTGGGAGATATCTAAGAGTGCTCTGAGATCCAGAAACTCGAGTTTAGACCTCAAGGCTCTATCTAGGCAAGGAGGACAAACAATCTGCTTTGGGAAGGTGATGAGTCTTCTCTCAGTGCAGCTTTGAAATGAGGCCCCTAAATATTGGCCTTCGATGTCTATCAGAGGATGAGGTGCTATCAAAGCTGATTTTGCTTTTCTAACTCTCTCAAAGATGTCTTGACAAGCTTCCTTTCATCCGAAATAACCAAAGCAGACTCTCTTCCTCGCTGAAATTAGCTCTGGGATAAAACAGGCACTCTCAATCAGATGTGGGTGGCGTGAGCAGCCTCACCTCTCTGATACCATGAAGGTTCCTGGTTTCTGTTTGTCTGGGGAGAGAAAAGCAGGCGGTGATGTAGAGGTGAGAAGTCACAAAATAAATCAGCTCTATTCTGAATTACTTCATGCAGGGACATAATTGAAATCTGAATGAGATTGGAGACGCTGTGGGGGAAACTTTGGGGTTGAGTAGAGAAAACCCTTCAGCTAAAGGGGTGTACAGGCAGGACCTGCTGGCCCTGCTGGGCTTTAGGAAGGGTTCTGCCTTGCTGCAGAGCAGCCTTGCCCTCTCCTGGGCACTGCTTCGTGGGAAATGGGGTTCCTAGGGAAAAAGAGTGCCCGTGATTTTTGCAGGAAAAGCTGCCCACCTCTTGGAATTTGAGCTGCAAGAAACTTGAGACTGTGTCCAGATGAGGCTGGACTGGGGCTCTGTCGGGAAGGTCACACTGCATTCCTGACTGCTCAACCCATGTTCCAGTCGGGCTTCCAAACCTCCCCACCACTGTGTGAGCTTTTCAAATGCATCTTTCAGGAACTGCCAGATCCACGTGGAAACTGGTGACTTGTTGATTAGGGAAGTAGACATTCCCCCAGACAAATACCTTCCGAGTCCTTGGAGTGGTTGCACTTGAACCTCAGGCTGACCACGCTGACTAGGATGATGACCACCACTATCAGGATAACAACGAAGCTGATGACGCCTGGGGATGGAGGGAAGAACTGTCTGAGCAACAGAGAGACTGTGACATCAAAACTTGGGTAGGAAATCAATATTTTCATTAATGTGAGCATGGTACGTAATAGGCAGAGAAGCAAATAGTTGTTAGAACAAATAGCTTTGTCCTCCTGTGTTTTAACCTCAAAAGGCATCTATGAATACTTAGTCAATAATGCTTAATTGATAAGGCAGTGCCAGGAAGGCAAAAGTCCGCTGATTACACTGGGGATTGATAGGAGTCAGTGTGTTCCTACTACAGCTGGTAAATCTTATCCCAAAAGTGTGTAAAGCCAGATAAATAAGTCATGTAACAGGGTGAGACAAGCTAGAGCTCCGGGTGATGTTATCTGTCCCATAAACCACATTTAGACTCTTGATAAATCAAATGTGGATTTGATACTGACATCAGGCCTCAATAAATCAAACAATTCTTTGCACGGGAAACTTGTCCTGCTAAGAATCCCTTGGACTTAGAATCATGGAATGGTTTGGATTGGGAGGGACCTTAAAGCTCATCTTGCTCCATCCCCTGTCACGGGCAGGGACACTTTCCACTGTCCCAGGCTGCTCCAAGCCCCATCCAGCCTGGCCTTGGACACTTCTAGGGATCCAGGGACAGCCACAGCTTCTCTGGGCACCCTGTGCCAGGGCCTCCTGAAGCTGAGTGTCCAAACCAGCGTGGCCTGGTGAAGGAGAGGCCCCTCTTTTCCCCAGGTGGCACAAGACCTTACCAAAAGCTGCCACCGTCAGCGGTGATTTCTCGTCTGTTGGGCTGGGCTCGGGCAGGTGGCTGGAGGAGTTTGGTGTTGGGGTGATGGGTTCTGAGGTGCCTACAGAGGGGAGAAAGGTACATTCACATAAAAGTCATTCTTCCACAGCTGGGAAGAGGATTCCTAGCAATGCTAGAGGACCTAACTCTTGCACTTCACTGAAGAGACCAAGTTTGGATCCTGGCTAGGCCCATCAGTCTTAACAGCAAAGTGAACAAGACCTGTGTGGAATCGTTGCCTTGGTGGGACTCCTTTTGTGGACAAGCTGAGAACACCCACAGGGTTTCCTTCTGGGACCCCAATGAGGAAAGGTCAAGGTCAGCCCTGGCAGTGCTTTTGAGGGGGCAGTTTGTCCAGTCTCCCTCCTTTTACAACTTTTTGCCAACAATGGCAACTTTCCTGCTGTTCCCAAGCTCAAGAAGTTGCCCTGAAGTGCTGCTTCTGCAGAGTTTTACAGCCTTTTCAAGGGCTGGATGGGATGATCAGCACCCCTCAGGAGCTCCCTGGCCTTTCTCCATGCTGCCTTGCAGGCAGCAGTGTGATGGCTTTGCTGCTGGCCATGCAGAGGAATAGAAAATATGGAGCAGGGATCACCTCTCTGTGAGGAGGAAGCACCTTGAGCCACTGATGTCGTGGTGCTCTTGTTCCTCATGGGATCCTGACCTGCACAGAGAGACACAGAATGTGAGTCTTGACCTCCAGTACCTTCTGAAAACCAAAGGAATTAATGGAGAGGAGAATGGATTCACAGTACTGCTGGCAATACCTGGGGAAACATGGAATTAATACTCCCATCTCCATACTAAAAGCCTCTTACCAGAAATACTTTGTACTATTTTCCATGGAAACCTAGGGAACCAAAATCCAAATACCCTTTTGTAAACTCTTTAGGGTCTGCAGTCCCAGGTGCAGGCTTGGGGCAGAAACAGCAAGGGAAGGTTGGAAGACTGAGCTGGGAAGGTTATAAATGTGCTGTAGGTCATAAACATTGAGACTAAAATAAGTCTGATTAGGAGAAGAAATGTAGCAGAATGTGGGTGTGGATGACTATTTGGCTTGTCCCTGGACTTGAAGTGAGTGGCTTTGCTATCCTGGGTTATCTAGAGGTAATTAATCCCATTGGAGTTGGGCTGACTTGTACACCACAGTGTTGCTGTGGCAGCACAGAGGTTTGTCCAAGCAAGGAATCCAGTCGTCAGTGGGATAAACTGGCTTGTGTGAAGCTGCTTGGTTTGTGACAGCTGCTTGCAGTGCCTGTGCACGGAGTTGTAAAGCCAGTCCATGGGTTTGACTTGTACAGAGACAAAACATCCTTTGCTGCCTCCAGGCTGTTGTTGAACAGCCACAGTGTCTGCATCGACCTTAATGAGCAGCTACAGGCCCTGCCAGGAGACTAACAGTGATACTTCAGAGCTTCAGAAGATCATCTGTAGGTCAAGCAGGATTTCTTCCCTGCTTTCCCATCCCTACATTCCCAGCAGCAGTGCTGGCCAAGGGGATGTGGTACCTGGAGAGCTGTGCACAGCTCCAGGCACTGCTCTGGGGAGCAGCTGAACCCAGGTCCTGTCCCACAGCAAACATCCCTGATTTGGAATGGGGTTTTGCCAAAAGCCAGAAGAAAAAGGGGAAAAGGCATGAAATAACAAAGCTAACTGTTTCAGAAGCCACATGGAGCAGAACAGCCTGGAGAAGCAGGGTCTGCTGCTGTACAAATTTTTCCCCAGTCATCAAATTCTTTGTTCATTCTGTTCTTCTAGCCACAGGCAGAAGCTGTGGTTTGCTGAGCCTGGCATGGATACTCCATCCCTGGGAAATGGGTCTCACACAATAGGAGACCTGACTTTTGGAAGCATCAGCATCTTTAGTCAGAGATGTGTGGAGCTTCTCAGTGGTAAATCAGGGTTGGAATGAACAGCAATCTGCTCTGAGCAAAGGGCTCCTGGCTTAGGTGGGCACAGCCGTGCTGGGTGGGCATCTGTTTGGGCACAGCTGACCACAGGCTCCTCACCTTCCTTGTGTTAGAGATCTGAGAGGTACTTGGAGAGGCAGAGCAGTTTCTTGACCATTGCAGATTTTTGAGGCTGAATTTTTAATGGAGAATTAGCTCAGTTGCCAGATATCAATCTTCCAGTCACTTGGATTCTGCCCTTATTCAGAGAAAACTCTTACTGAATTCTCTAATTTGTGCTTACAGGTTGGGTTAAGCAAACTGTCAAAAGCCAAATTATATTTATTTAAAAGGATTTGAAAAGGGCTTCCTTCTTCTAAACATAGATCCATTGTTCAGCTGCTCAAGTTCATCCCAGCAGAGGATGTGAAGAGCATTTATCTCATGTTTTGTCACTGCTTATAAGGACACCAGATGGGATTTTGGGTGTTAATGGTGGCTCAACCCCCCAAAAAAACTTGTGCTTAGATAACCTGTGGCATTGATTGCCATCAAATTATCTGATCTTATTCTTACTCTACAAAAGGACAAAGTACCTTGAGGTGTTGGAGAAGGAGCTGGTGTGCTTCTGTTTCCACTGGACTTATCATCTAGATGAAGAAAACATGGGAAAGGATAATTAACTTGGGAAGCCACTACAAATTCCACTATGGAGAGCTGTTGGGTGTCTGTGGAGTAAATATCTTTATTTACATGATACTTTCCCTCCAGACAGGCATCAGGATGCCCAGTTAGCCAGGTGTGGGGTCAGCTCAGAGTGTACCTGACAGGTGAGCTTGGGAGAGGGAGCCTGGGGAGGCTGGAGCTGCCTCAATGTTCGATAAAGAATGATCTGGATTTTGTGATATGGGCTGTGTCCATCTGGGGAGCTGGGGTGAGCTGGTCTTTCAGCAAAGACTCCGAGAAATTCAATATTTGCAGAATTGCTGAATAACCAGCACAGTGTGGACTGGCCTAATATTCTGATGCCTGCAGTTTGGCCTGGATAAGGAGGGAGGCACAAACAGCTCCTGCCTGAACAAATATTTGAGTTTTCCATCCTTACCTCGCTCAGTTGTTGCTGTCAGGGTTGTTGTAGTGGTGGGGGAGGGTTTGGCTGTAGTAGTTTGACCCACAGAGGTGAGGCTCAGGTTGGTCAGTGGTGTTGATTTTACCGATGGCTCTGTAGGGAAATTGTGGTGTTACTTGAACAGTTCAGCTCAGAAACAGCTTGGAGAGGGCACAGCTATTGCAGAGTCCTCCAATTCCTCAAGAGTCAGGAATAATCTGCTAGGGAAAGCATGGAAATAGCCTTCATCCTGCTCAGGGTCAAGGAGTTCTTGTACTTTGGAATTACTCTGGAATTCCCTTTTGCTTTTTTCACTGTGAGGAGATGCTGAGCTGGCAGAGCTTGGCAAACACGTGGAGAAAGTCAGGCTTTTGTCACTGCTGCTCTCCCTGCTTTGAAAAGTGAAGGTGTTTTTGTCACCAGGCACTTGAACTGCCTGGAGCTGCCTAGCACCCACGTGATCATTTCCTTGTGTTCTGAAATGCCAACTTTCACCTTTCATTTCACTGAGAGTCTCCAAGCACAAATAATTCAGCTCTTGGAGCGGCCTGGAGGCTGCGTCCTCTGCCTCAACTTGCTGCTCCAAACTGCACCTGATCCAGAGCAAGATGTGAGAGGAAAAAGCTTTCAATAATCCAAGGAAGAGTGGATCACCAGCTGGGAATTTATAGGCAAGTTCCTTGTCCAGACTGCTCTTGGCTTTCCAATAAATTGAGAAAATGGTGAAATGATTTCAAGGTTAGTGTGGTGGCTTTGGGTTTTTTTTCCTTTTATCCAAATGCTTCACTGAAATATTAGAATTTAGGATTAAGTTTAAGTTTCTTTTTTTTTCTGCAAGGCTTGGAAGCAGAAGCAGAGATCTTTTTGAGATCTTATTCCATGATATTTTTGGGGTCCTTCCAGAAGGGTAGCTATGCTTAGATT
This sequence comes from Picathartes gymnocephalus, assembly GCA_013390045.1. Taxonomy (NCBI): domain Eukaryota; kingdom Metazoa; phylum Chordata; class Aves; order Passeriformes; family Picathartidae; genus Picathartes; species Picathartes gymnocephalus. Next base: position 404,047 of record WEKY01032081.1, read on the forward strand.
TATTTTTTTTTTTTCCCCTGAAACATAGCAGGAAGAGATCTGACTCCAAAGATCCAAGTGGACACTAACAGACATGGATCTGGAGCTGGAGAGATAATTTCTTGTGTAATTGGTTTTCTGTACATGTCACAAAATCATAGAAAGGCTTGGGTTGGAAGGGATATTAAAGATCAGCCAGGTTGGATGGGGCTTGGAGCAACCTGGGGTAGTGGAAGGTGTCCCTGCCCAGGGCAGGGGTGGAATGGGATGGGCTTTAAGGTCTCTTCCAACCCAAACCATTCTGGGATTCTGGGATTCTATGATCATCTCATTCTCCCTATTCAATTTAGCGATTTTTTTTCCCCTGGTTTTGCTCACACCTGTGCCTTCATCCCTGTGGGGTGAATTGGCTGGATCAGCAGCCTTGACACCACCAAATTTCCTTCCTCCTCACCACTGTCCTCTGCACGGCCCCAGTTACTGCTGGTGGCCCAGTTGGACTGAGGTCAGACCAGTTCCACACCGGGTCACACCAGTTCCCCACTGGGTTACACCAGTTCCATACTGGGATGTCTCTCCTCGGGCGTTACCTGAGCTGTGGTTCTTTGCTTCAGGGCTGGGTGCTGTTGGTTGGGATTGACCTGGAACACAAGCAGAGGCACGGAGGTGACATTTCCAGGCTGGTGGGATCCCACAGGGAGGGTTGGAGGATGGGCCAGAAAGGGGCCATTGCAGCCAGTGAGAGCAGAAAGGGGGAGGGGGACAAGAGATGCCAAGGAGAGGGTTTGTCACTGGTGTGGCTGTAGGGACCAAGGGGAGCTTGGCAGCTCCATGGATCCACAGCTCCTAGGAAACAGCTGGGGAAAATGGGAGCAAAGATGAGGCAGGATCCCTCTGCTTTTCCCAGGCTTCCTGGAGCACAGCCTCGCTCCCTTCCAGACAAAAACGAGTCAAGCCCTCTGGGGCACAGTGCCCTCCCTGTCCCCTGGGGACCTGGGGGTGAGTGGTGACAGATGGGGCAGGCAGAGGCAGAAGATCCCTCAGCAGATGGGAGTTTTGGACCAGGGTCCCATTTGGGGGCTCTCCATTTGCATCCTCCCATTTCCGTGTGCATCCACATCCACACAGACACACAGAGCACATCACAAGGCAGAGGTACCTGTTCCAGCGGGGGTGGAGGAGTTTGTGGAAGCTGTAGAACCTGAAAGGAAAGAGCAGAGTGTGAGTGGTGCTGCTCTGTGATGGTCGCTGCTGTTCTTGTTCCTTGTGTGGTTTGGGTTTTCCTCATTTCTGTCTGAACTACTTTGAAATATGGGATTGCCCCAAAAGCATTAGCAGAGGAGTAGTAGCAAAGTAGTTTTACTGAGTGTAAATCTATCAGGCTCTGAGTAAATTAGTAGTGGAGTTTACCCAGCCAGGATAAATGTCCTCCTTCCCTTTGGGGGGCCATAGAAATCCCTGGGGTCATTCCTGTTTGCCTCAGCTCAGCCCTGGCAGAGAAGGGTCTGTGACCTGTGTTCTGGAGCTGTTCGAAGAGTTAAAACACACATTTGGACTCTCTGTTCCCTTGAGACCTTAAGGAATGGTTGGATGAGGTTTGTAAGGGCTTTCAGGAGCTGATGGGGCTGTTCTCCTTCCTATTCTGTATATCCTGGGAAGCTGAAGCCTGGGGCTGTGAGTCTGGAGGGAGCTGCATCCCTCAGCAGCTGCCTTCCTTGTAGGGCTGGGTGGTCCTGTAGGTCCAGACAAAGTTGTAGGTGTTTCACAGTTCCTCACCTGAAAGGTGGCTTTGTTTGGCTTTGGTTTTGTTTATTTGTTTGCTTTTCTTTTGGATTTGTGACAAAGCATCCCTGTCCCAATCCCTCATTGCATCCATGGTGTTTTCCTTAAGCCTCAGCTCCCAGAGTTCTGTGCTCATGGAATCACAGAGCAGAATATTTTGGATTGGAAGGGAACTTACAAGGTCATCTAGTCCAACCCCAAGGGTTAGATGAGATGCCAATTAAAAACACTGCCCTTGAAAATGGGAGAAAAACACGTCCCACACTGGAGGACAAGACCTGGAAAATGGAAATCTGTTTTACATGCTCAAATCAAATCCATCTGGTTTAACTTTGGGAAGGTGACTTTGAGTCTGTCATTGCTGGAATCTACATCCTAATTGGGGTTTTCAAATGGTTATTGCTGGTGACCCTGGCGCTCTCCGTGGTTAAGTTTAATGAAAGAAATGACACTCCAGGTGCAGAAACAGCTGAATCTGACTCTGCTGGTGATCCATCTCACCAGAGTCCCACGGGAGCTGAAGGATTTGGGCAGAAAGGGACAACAGGGAAGGTTGAATCCTTCCAGCACCCTGTCCCCTCGCGATGCCCCAGGGCTCTGTGGTGGGAGCAGAGCCTTTGCAGGGGGTGCAGGGGAGGGTCCAGCCAGGCAGCACCGGGCATGGCCCAGCAGTGCCCATGTTCAGCCAGAACCTGCCCTCCTGGAAGGAATTGTTCCCTGTGAGGGTGGGCAGGCCCTGGCACAGGGTGCCCAGAGCAGCTGTGGCTGCCCCTGGATCCCTGGAAGTGTCCAAGGCCAGGCTGGATGGGGCTTGGAGCAGCCTGGGACAGTGGAAGGTCCCTGCCCATGACAGGGGATGGAACAAGATGAGCTTTAAGGTCCCTCCCAACCCAAACCAGTCTGTGATGCCAGGATTGGATGGCAGCAGCTGTAGGGGTGATGTAGGTGAACTTTGGGGTAGGTCCCTGAGCTGCTGGTGCCTGGGGGAGGCTGAGGGCCCTGGCAGGGAGGGCTGTCTGGAAGGAGACGCTCAGCACTGAGTTTGGTTTTCCAGGACCTGGCTCAGAGCTCACCCTCGGCACCCTCTGGGTGTAGCAAGTTCCTGATTGATCTCATTTACCTCATGGAATTGCTTTGGAGCCGTAATTGTTTTTGTGTCTGAGCCTTTATGACAACGATCCCAGCCAAACAGGAAGTGTGTAAACCATGGTGAATACATAATAAAATGTGGTTTATTCCCAGACACGATTTGGCTGTGAACTTTTCAGATCTTTTCCATGTTTTTCTCTTCTAATTTACTGAGGCAGCAAGGAGGATCTTCACTGAGGAGACAGGAGCAGATCTTTGATTACACAGAGAGAATGGGACTGGTTGGTTTTCTAACTCCATTTGGAGGAGGATCGGGAAACAAGGATCTTTATGTGCAGCAAGGAAAAGGGAGGCTGGGCAATAGGAACCTTAGCACAAGGATGGTGAGGTGCTAGGAGTGATTGGGTTGGAGAATTTATGGGATATCCTTCCCTAGGGGTTTTGAAGAGCAACTTAAAGGAGCATCAGGGCAGTAAGAGACAGGGGTTATGGGCAGCTGTGCTATCACCTACTAAATCAATTAATGTAAGGAGAAAAAAAGTATGTTTTAGGCAGATGCTTGCCCTTCCTAAAGAGGTGGAGACGCTTCTTTTGAGGAAGGGGGATGATTCTGGATATTGGTTTGCAAATGCCTTAAGATACTCTCTACATTCAGCCCAAAAAATAATGTGCTGAGATCATCATGGGGGGGTCAATATCCTGCAGCAGCTACCAGACTCAAACAGCTCCTCTTTCTCCCAAATTCCCTTGCAGGCCCCATTGTCCTGTTTTCCTGTGGGGAGAAGTAGCTGTGATACATTTCTGGAAATTCTCACAGGTACTTTTTCACGGACATGGCATGTGGAAGCATCCAGAATCGCTGGAGAAAGAGCTGCTGTGTGCACTTGGCCTTTGCCAAAGGAAAAGGGGAACGAAGGTGCTGAGCTGGCCATTTATTCCACCATTTTTGGTGCAGATGAGGAGAAATCTGAGAGCTTGAACAGAGCCTCTGGGGATGGGAGGAAGCTGAGGGCGAGGAAGGTGATATTGTCCTGTTCTGCCATCCCTGATGGGACCATCCACAGGCCAGCTCAGCATCCCTGGTGCTAGGACAGGAGGAAAAGATTGTACCCAACACTTCCTTCATTGCAGCCTCTCCTGTCACTGAGGGTCACACTGGAGAACTTCTAAAGTTCTCTGTTTGCAAAGCTAAACCTTGGGGTTATTGTAAACATGATGGAAAGCTATTTTTTCCCAGTGCTCGGTTCCCAGAGTTCTTGATGGCTGGGCTGATGCTTGCCCTGCCCTGGGATATTGCTGAGGAGAGGCCAAGGGATGGCGATCCCTTCTGGCATTCTGCTCCGGAATAAACGGCCCCGGCTTCTCTAAACACATCCACACTTCATTTCAAAGTGGAGCAGGCCTGCCTCTGACTTCTGGCTGCTGCTGCTTGTTATGCCTTCCCTGCCAACTCAAATAAGCAAAAGCCCTGTTCTATTGGGTGGTTTTTTTCTGAGGAGGGTGCTCAGCATCCCAGATCCCACATGGGATGGATTTGTGCACAGCAGGATGAGACCAAACTCCCATCATGGGGCTGGGCAACAGGATGGGGATGAACAAAACCCGCCACGTGTCGTGGCTCCCTGCAGGCATCCCAGGGGATTCTGGAGTTGGAAATTATTCCCTCCCAGTGCTGCTGCCAGCACGGAGAGCCCTGGCTGTATAAACAGCTCCCAGCAATAATCAGGACGCGGCCCTGGCACAGCTGGAATTGCACTGAACATCAAAGCCCTTCCACCAGCACAGGCACTGCCAAGGAGCTCCTTGTGTGGTTGGGTGCAAAGAATTTACAGCTGGATTGTGCAGCCCTTGGAGCTGGGTGGAGATTTGGAGCTGCCTGAGGGATTTACAATGGGAAATAGGGCTTTGTGCTCTTGCTGCCATGGGAAAGTCCCAGTTAGCCACGGAGCTGCAGGGCTGCAGGGCTGCACGTCAGAGCTGCAGCTGCATTTTGCACTCGGTGCTCGCTGCTTTCCGGTTAATTTTCCAAAGGGTAAACAGGAGAATTTTGGATTTCTGGTTTTGGCAGTTGTTTTTCTGTGGGGTTAGGTGTGTCTAGACTGACCTGGAGCCTTCTCTCATGGCAGCTGAGATATTCCCAAAGCCAGCAGCTCACCCTACTCACTCCTCAGCTCAAAGAGAGGATGATGTCAACCAAAAGACAGGTGAATTTTAGGTGTTTCTGCTTTGGTATTATTTTTGGCAATTGTAGACATTTAAAGCATGGTTTTTCCAGGTGCTGACCAAAGAGAGGAACTACTTTAAACCCTCAAACTTTGCCAGGGCTTCCTATAGAGACCTGAACCAGCTGTTGGAAAGGTTTCAGCAGGGTTTAGATCAGGCTCAGGACAGGCTTGTGGTGTTCATAGAGGGCTGGAGTCACTGGGGAGGACCTCTGGCACTAGTGTGGAGTCACAGGGACTGGTCCTGTCCACCCAGAGCTGCTGATGGGGAGGGACCATCTATTCCCAGGGACAAGAAACCTTGGACTCATCCCTTCCCTGGCAGTTTTTGGGGGATGTCCCACCTGCAGAGCCCACAGTGCAGTGCTGTAGCTCAGTGTCACCCCGTGTTTGAAAATGCTTTCAGAGAAGAGATCCAGCAACCTAAACATAAGCTTTTCAACTCAGATATTGGCCCACGACAACAAAGATACCAACCACTTAACACAGGTGCAGCTGTTTCCTGGGTGAAACATGGCAGCAGTGAGCAACACTCAACTCTTAGGACTTCCACGTGGAAAAAAATCCTCTTTTAGGAACCCTGGAAAGCAGAGAGTTCTGCCAAAGCCTAGGTCCTGTTTTATTAAGTGCCTAAATGAGGTGTCTCTGCCTTGAGGGTCTCACAGCAGAACAGGTGGGGTGAGAATTGTGGAGGAGAGAGAGGAAAAGTGTTGTTCTGCAGGCTGGGTAACTGACAGCCCCAATCAGGGCCAGAGCCACAGAAGTGTTCAAGTGTCTAATTCCCAAATGGCACGGGGGGGTTGGCAGCTCGCTGCCAAGTGGTTCTGAATTGTAATGACTCAGCCCAAGTGTTATGGAAAGTTTAGAGAGCCAGGAATTAATCCCGGATCTCATCAGCAATTAAAATTAATCATTGCCTTCCTCTGCCCGTCCTCAAGGGCTGGGCCTGGGCATCCTCTCCAAGCATCACATTCCGTGCTCCTCTCTTGTGAACCAGCCTGGAAGCAGATCTTAGTGGGAGGTAATTAAAACCCACTTGGATGTAGAAAACAACCCGGGAGAAAACAATGTGGGGAAGCTGGGAGCACAGAGCGGCTCTGCTGCATCCCTGTGCTGCCCAGGGCTGGTTTTTCCATGGAAAGGGGTTATTCCTGGAAGGAAAAGCAGCATGGCTTTTCTCCTGGCTGCACCACCAGGCTGCTGCTCCGTCACCTTCCCAGCTGCTCACTGGTCCCAGTTTCCTCCTGACCTGCTTATTTTAGAGCTCTGGGTTTGCTGCTGGTGATGTGGGGCCTGCCCTTCTGCTGGCTGTGCTGCTCCTCAGGTTTGGAGCTGGGTCTGGCATTTTGGAGGGGAAATCACTCCATGCCCAGAGCAAATGGAAAAATGGGGGAACCACGAATCCAGGCTCAACAGGAGCTGTACCACAGCCTGTGCTTTTTGCCTACCTACAGCTTTTTAATAATATTATTTATTAGCAGAGCTCAAAGTACTTTGCAGAGGAGGCTTTCCAAGTTTCTTCCCAAACCTGATTATTCTTTCCAGTAAGTCTGAGATTCCCCAGGTTTATTTGAGTGCTGCTCTGTGGTGTTTATGAACCACCAAGCAGGAGCATCATCTGCTGGGACTGCTCCAGGAAACAAGGTGTGAGAGGGGCTGGTGGCTGAGGGATTTCTCATAATTCCTGTTCTTTCCTCCTGCTTTTCTTGAGTGTCCTGGATTGAGTCCCAGGGTGGCAGTTGAAAGATGACCCTGCTTGGAAGAGGTTGCAGTCTCACTGATGCCTTGGATTTTAACTTTGATATTGCTCAAATCCTGCAGTACTCAGTGTGTAACTCTGAACTCTCTTGTAACCTGTGAGCTGCTGCTCTCTCAGATTATGACAGACATAACAAACCTCTCCAGGCTGGCTCTGCAAGGACAATTCGGGCTGTGCTGGGCCCAGAATGTGTAAAACAACATCTTGAGAAAGGGGGGGCAAACCGGGGAGAATTACATCAGTAGCTGAAGTTTTAATTGGCAAATTTATGCTGATATGCAAATGGACCAAAACCTATAACTGGGGTAAGAACTCGTGACTTGTCATCCATCTTAGGGGTCCATCTTAGGGTGCAGTGGCAGCCTGTGGCTCCCCAGGCTGTGCCTTTCAAGGCCTTCAAATAAATATCCACCTTTATTCCCTTACTCCTGTCTGGGCTCTGTTTCCAGGGAGCCGATTCAGGCATGATCACAGAAGCAACAGCTACAGGCCAGGTAAAGCATCGTGGCCTGACAATTCAGCTGAGTCCAGATTTTAGGTGAATGACCCAGGTTTTATTCCCACATTTCCCAACTCTTTATGCATCCCCTCATATCTCATATCCCCCCCAGCGTGGGCAGGAGGGGAGGGGGGATTCTGCCCTTCTGCCCTGCTCAGGTGAGACCCCACCTGCAGAGCTGCCCTCCTTCAGCTTAAGGGCAGTCCCCTGTGTCCTGTCCCTCCATCCCTGGTTCCAAGTCCCTCTCCAGTTCTCCTGGAGCCCCTTTAGGCCCTGGAAGGGGCTCTGAGCTCTCCCTGGACCTTTCTCCTGTCCAGGTGAACAGCCCCAGCTCTCCCAGCCTTCCCCCATGGCAGAGCTGCTGCATCCCTCTGACCATCCTGGTGCCTGCTCTGGACTCAGATGGGATATTCTCCCTTGTTGAGGTGGTTGGGTCGTGCTGGGTGGGCTCTTCTAGGAACTGGGGCCAGGAGAGCTCCCAGCTGGGGCTGCAGAAGCCCCAGCTCTTCCCTCCAGCCTGGCTTCCCAGCAGGAGCCTTCCCGGCTTTGGGACACCAGCACCTCCTGCAAGGACACCTGTTGTTGACTCACCTATTGTAAATGGGACAGAATTCCTGGAAGCTGCTGCAGGCAGATCTGCAGAGTCACCGAGGGGTTTCGTGTTACCGAAGGGAGCAGTTTGTTGTGTGAACAAATATTTCCCCAAACCACCTTCTGCTTTCTCTTCCTTGTTCCCCACGTCAGAGCTGGACTGGCCTCGCCCTTGGCTGAGGAATTTGCTTTAGGATGCCCTGGTTTGAGGATGCAAGTCTGGGATCTAGTTGCCTGTCCTTTACCTGCACCCCATCTTTGTGATTATATTGAAAATGTATCTTGTAATACACGTTTGGCTTTGAAATACCACGTTTCTTGTGGCATTATCCATCCACAGGCTGTGGCACAGATAAGGAGAGCAGTGGATGGAACAACAATGGGAAATCCTGCTGGGTTTTCATCAGCTTTGAGGAGGAATTTTTTCAGTGGAAATCTTTTGTCTGGAAAAGGGCTGCCCATTGTAATGGAAAGAGTCCATAGGAAGAGGTTTGTTTGGACAAATTTTCTGCTAAGTGTTTCTGGGGGTAGGAAAAACAAATTTGGAATGTTCCAGACCTTCCCAATTTCGAAATAACAGTTTGAACCTCCCTTAGCTGAACCTCCTTTCAGAAATAACCACGAGAATGAAGAAGTTTAATTTAGGAAATGCTAAATTAATAAAATACTGAATTTGCACCAGGTGGAAGCAAGAAAGGCAGGTGTTAGTGTCCAGCCAAAGCTGATTCTCTGTCTCCTCAAGGTTTTCTCCACCTCCCTCAGGGCAGGGAGCCTTATTCCAGACCCCTAATTCCCTTTTCCAGCTTCCAGTGTGCTGGGAAATCAGCAGCATCACAGAGCCCGAGTGCCCCTCTCACTAAGCTGCTGCTTTGCCTTGTGCAGAAGCTTCCCCCAGGGGCTGCACCACCTTAGGGACTTGCTGTAAAATGAAAAATTAAATTAAGAAGCCGTTTCAGAGCCGTTGGATCAGTGCAGAAGAGGGAGGCAGGACACATTCCAGGGAAGGGTGGGTTGGTGGGAGAAGTGTGACGGTGCTGTGACCATGGAGGGGGATGGTCTCTGCCCCTGGTTTTAGACGGGTGGCTTTGAGAGGACAGAGTGAAGCTGTCGAGACTGAAGGATGGACTGCAGGCCATCCCATCCACCTGGTGCTCCTGGAAGCTGGAATTCTGGGCAGTGCCTCTGGCAGTCCTGCTCCATGGATCTCAGTGTGATGCAGCCCAGCCAGGGAAGGGGCCTGACCCCTCTGTGCCATTCCTGTCCCATAAAAGCCCTTCCAAGGAGTTTTAAGAGGAAAAATAGCATTCTGGGTGGGCATTAAGGAGTGTCACAGGGTGGCCAAGGCATTCTAAGCCCCTGGATCTGATCCTTTGTTCTGATCCCAGGCACAAATCCCCCTCTGCTGAAGGCAGAGGTGTTGCCCTTTAATGAAGAGAGAAAATTCCCAATCCACATGCTCTTATTTCTTGGAATTATACAGCTACAAACTGAATTGCTTTCTGTATTCTACGGAATGAAATGATCTTTCCTTTCCAACACAAACCATTCTATGATTCTCTGCCTTTTAAAAATCCCATTATTACCAGCACAGTGGCTGTAACCCCAGGCAACTTCTATGGTTTAATGATAAAACCTCGGAGTCGGAGACACATTATTTTATATTCCTTTGAATGTATTCCAGCTCCCAGCTACTACAGCTGTCAGCAAGGCAAGAGGGGCCTGACAATGCAGGGAAAAGCAACCTGTCATCCTTTGGAGCAGGAAACCAGCTCCTTCATCCCACACCTTGACTCACACAGGAAAGAGAAGTTAGAGCAGAATTATTATAGCAAGGACGAGGTGTGCTCTGCAGGAACCTTGCACATGGGCTTTGTATTTAGATTAATGAGAGCAAAAAGTGCCAATAAAAAGTATTTTTGAGGAAAACAATGTCCTGTATATTGCAACATCCCACCTTTACTCTTATTTGACAAAAGCCACTTACTCCAAACGCCTCAGCAGAAACACTCCTTTCATTAAGCAGGAAACAAATGTTTGTATTCCAGCACTGCCAAACAAACCCTGCAAACCTGACAAAGCCACATTTTCCCATCAACCTGACTCCTGCCACCCCTGAGCTGAAAGGCCGAGCAGCTCCCACACTTTCCAGCCTCTGCCCGGTTCCCTCTGGACCCCCCCGTGAAGCCAGGACCCCCAAATCCCCCCATCCAGCAGCAGCTGGTGCTCCCCGGGGTGTGCGGAGCAGCTCACCTGGGAGCAGCAGGAGGAGCCAGAGCAGTGGAAGGATGGACGGGAGCAGCATCTCCGCGCTGGTTTGTGGCTCGCGGAGCCTCTGGCCATCCCGGGAGGGACTAGGAGCAGCGATTCGCCTGCCTGGGCTGACTCTCACACGGCTTCCTGTTAAAGAATAGGAGGAAACGGGCTGAATCCACAGGGGAACTGTGTTTTTCAGCCCATTATGGCTGGGGAGGATGTGAGACATCGCTCACTGGCGGCAGAGGAAACCTCGCCGGGCTCTGCCGGGGATTCGGCTCCTGGCACAGAGGGATGCCCTGCTCGGGGCCTCAGCGGCTTCCTCACGGGGCTGGGGTTTTTTGGGAGGTGTTCTGTGTGTGCGAGGATGTGCCCCAGGTCCCACCTCTCCCACATCAGCCTCCCTGGGGTAAGAGCTGCTGGAGGACCCTCCGTGCCACCTGAGAGGGTGTTTCTTACACATCCATGAGGAATTTGGGAATAACTGCTACTTGTGGGGCCAGGGTAGCTCAGCAGCTGGGCCTGCCCTGTACCCTGGGCCTCCCTGGGCAGCTCCAGCGAGTCTGGGCACAGGGACATGCCAGCTTTGGGATGGTGGCTTTGGGATGCTCCTCTTCAGGCAGCACAGCCTCCCTCCCTGCAGGACACACAGCTCATTCTGGGCTGGGACCTACCCCATCCCCAGTTCCTGGAGAAGGGGAGGAAATGGGAAAGGGGAGGAACTGGTTCTGCCCCCATCCAGCCCGAGGGGTTCAAGCATTTGGTTTCATGGCCCCGACCTTGTGTTGTGCAGGTCGTGCCTGTCACAGTGTGAACTCCAGAGGTCCTGGGTTGTCCTGGCCTGGATGTCAGTGGATATTTGGGGGAGGAGAAGGGTTTTAGTGTCCCCACCTGGGAAAGGCTCCTGTGTCCTTCTCGGGGGGTCCATTTGGGCGTTCAGGATGCAAAGGCACAGGATTCTCTCTCCTGCTTTGAGGGGCTGGTCCAGCCCCCTCCCACAGCCCCCCAAAAGGCCCAGAGCCTCAGCCAAAGGCAAAGGAGATTCTCCTTCACTGCATGGGGTGCATCAAGGGTGTCCAGCACGATCCTTGTTCCCACAGCTGGCAGGCAGCAGCAGGACTGCAGGGAATGATCCCCTGTGCATGGCACAGCTCCTCACAATCCATGGGTCTCTTCCAACCTCTCCTACCCCCCAGGAAAAGCAGCAGGCCCAAGGCTGGAGACCTCCACACAGCCTTTGCAGGGACAAACCCCCTGCCAGCAGCCTCCCCCAGCCTTTTGTCCCTTGCACAGATGTGATGCTCAGAGATTATGCTGTAGATTAAGGTTTTACTGAATCCTGAAATGAGTGCAAATACCCAGAAGCTCTCACACACAGTTAAATCTCTTCTGGATGCTCGGCTGGATGGTGGAAAAGATATTTCCCACCCCATCCTCCCCACGTGCAGGAAAGACAGAGCCCAAATATCCAGTCCAGCCTGTGTGCTGAGAGCCTGCAGGTAAGAGCGGTGTTGTTGTTGGGTGGAAGGATGGGAAGATGTGTTTTGGAATGGCTAAAACTCCGTGATTGCAGCTCTGAGATGTGCTCAAGGTCACTCCTGGGGCAGAGGGAGTGACACACAGCACCCCTGGGCCAGGGGATGTACCTGTGTGCAGGGAGCTGGCCCGGAGGGCATCCCTGCACCCTTGCGGTGTGTGAGGGGAGGGATGTGCCCGCCCTGACCTGCCACTGGCTCCTGCCTGCGACCCCCAGCAGGTCACACAATCCTTTAGGTTTGAAAAGCCTCCAAAATCATCGACTCCAAGCACTGGAATGGAGGGCCAAAGCAGCTGGAGCTGCCCATGGACTCACCCCACAGCCGTGCTGGCAAATGCTCCGTCTGCAGCCGTGGGACCCCCGGCAGGGACAGTCATCCCGGGCTGTGCCAGCCCTTGGGACAGGGCCCTGCCAGCCCGGAGCACTGCGTGGGGACACCGAGCCGGGCTGTGCAAACAGCTCACCTGCAGAAAGGGGATTTTTTACACCGTTCCTTCACCACATTCGATTTTCACGCCCCGCCGGTGGCAGGGGGGAGGTTTCCTGCAGCCGAAGCGGGGAGGGAGGGTGCTTCTCCCCAGACAAAAGGGCCCTTGTGCCGCAGCGGGGGACAGGAGGGTCGCAGAGGCGGCAGCGCTGATGTGGCAGCGGGCAGGGACGGGGCCGGCGGCGGCCGCGGGAGGAGCGGGCGCTCCCCCATTTGCCCCGGGGAGCCCCGGCGGGGCCGGGCCGGGCCGGGCCGTGACGTGGCAACTTCCGAGGTGAGGCTGGCTGCACCTCCACCGGAGAGCCACCCGCAGCTCGTCCTGCTCGCCCCGCCGGCAGCTCCCCAGCCCCGCCGCTGGAGACGATGATTGCCAGGCAGCAGGGACGGCCAGGTACCCCCGTGCGGCTGCCAGGGCTCGCCTTCCTTTCTTTCCCATTGCCCTCTGCTCCCACGCGGGCGGGGATTTTGGCTCTGGCGAGGGACAACTCACGGGGTTGGGTCCCCCTGGGAGGTCCCCGTGGGGTTTGGTCCTGGATCAGCACCGGGGGGCTAAGGGGGGAAAGGGGAGGGCGGAGGGCCCCGGTGGACCCACAGGACACCGGTGTAGTGTCCAAAGGTGCCCAGGACAAGGGGATGCAGGGCATTGCCTCATCCTACAGCCCCAGAGTTCACCACCAAAATGTATCCTGTCTGCGAGCCCGAGGGAGGGAACACCCACGGCACCATCCCGTTCCCTGGCAGCTGCAAGCGCAGGCAGGAGCTGCGGGCTGGGGGGCGGGAGGTCAGGACAGGGACGGGCTCTGCTCGGTGGTGACCCCCGTGTCCCTGTCACAGGTCACCCCACTGAGGCCATGAATGCCTCGGTGGCCGGCAGCCAGCTGAGACAGCCCGAGCCCCAGGACGTGGCCGCCTTCACTCCGGTCTCCATCGTCAAGAGCGTGACAAAGAAATCGGACGCGCTGCCCACGATCTCGGTGATCGTCGTCGTTTTCGTGCTGCTGGCCGTGTTCATCATCCTGGTGGTGCGCTATGGCCCCCAGCTGCGCACGGTGCAGATCACGCTGTACCACGAGCCCACGGCCCAGCACACGGACAGCGTGCTCCTCACGGACTGGAGGCAGCTGGATTCCCACGGGAAGCTGCCGGCCCGGGATCTGGACTCGGCTGCAGTGAGCTGCCACTGCTCCTGCAACCACCACGGGGGTGCTGAGCCCAATGTCATCGAGATCACCTACCTGTGACACGGCCCTGCGCCACCTGGGCGGGGCTCAGGGGACGTGTCCCACTGGCGGTGGCTGGGATGTTCGTGTAGCCCGGGACTCGCTGCGGCACACACGGAGGCTGCACCTCCCCAGCGTGCAGCCTGGATGGCCCCGGGAATGCTCAGCCAGGAGCTTCAGGGCGCCTGCAGTTCCCCTGGAAGCTGCATCACCCCAGGATGTGTCTGGCCCTGGGAATGCTCAGCCAGGACCTTCAGGGTCCCCACAGTGACCCCAGAGGCTGCACCTCCCCTGGATGTGTCTGGCCCCAGGAATGCTCAGCCAGGAGGTTCACTGACCCATCACCAGCCCCCAGAATTCCAGCCCAGGGGTGCTGCTGTCCCCAGGCAGGAGCTGGGTCCCAGCCTGGGCTCTGGGCCTGGCTCAGCCTACGTGGGACAGCTTTAGCATCTCTTCTGGTTTTACCTGCCCTGGTTTTACCTGTCCCACGCTGCCTGGGAGTGGCCAGCAGAGCTGCCTTGGTCCTTGCTCCAGCTGGGGATCTCTGGGGCTGTGCTCGGCCCCTTGGCAGCAGCTGGAAGTTGCATCACCTGGAATTGTTTTCCAGTGAAAGATGTTTCCACACTCAGTGTCCTTATGACACTTGATATGGCACAGGGAAGTCTCTCCAGCCCCTCTTTGCCTCATGCCACAGCCTCCTTTCCCCCACTGGGGGGCTGGAACATCGTCCTGCCCCCTGCCAGCCCCCTCAGCCCCTCGGGCAACAGCCAGGGGAGGGGAGGCAGCTCCTGAACCCGTGCGGAGTGGAGCCAGTGACAGGGGACAACGCGTCCTGTCCCCAGTGGAGGTTGGTGAGAGAAGAGTGGTGATGCAGCAGAGGCAAGAGAGGTGATAATGGCTCATCACAGCTGGCTGAACATCTGGAGGTGTTGGCACCAGAGGGGAAGCTCACGTGACTCTGGGCAGAGCCTGCAGCATCTCTGTGCAAGGGGATGGGGACACCTGAGGTCACCCTCACTGTGGCCATCTCTCTGTCCCCTTCTCTCTGTCCCCATCTCTCTGTCCCCTCCCTGGCTGCTCTCCCAAGGAGGGATGATGGTGGGGTTGGCACTGTCACCCTCAGCTGGGTGGGGTTGAGGTGGCTCTCTCACCCTGGGGAGAACCTTGTTGAGGTGGCACGGAGGGAGCAGCAGAGGTGAAACCTCTGAGTCCTGCAGGCTCCTGGGGCTGCCAGAGCGTGCTCTGTGTTCAGCCCTGGGGTCTCTGCTGCTGCAGGCTCCGGGATCTCTGCAGTCCCAGTTTCTCCTCCCGTGCTGGAAGCAGGAGCTCTGTGCCTGCAGTGCCTGGGGAGGGAGCAGCCCCTGGGAGCCCCCACAAGGATTTATTCTGCTGAACAGCCCCAGAAATCAGAACACTCCTCTCCCTCTCTGGAAAAGCCAGGTCTATGTCTGCCCTCAAATCCCTGGCACAGATCCCTGTGGGTACAGCTGGACAAGAGATGGGCTTTACCTGTTCCTCCGGGTGCTGGAGGTATTCCCACCATGGCAGATGCTCCAGGATCCCTCCTCTCACTTATTCCCAGCCCTTTCCTTGCTTTAAAGTTGGGTAGTGGTTGGACTTGCTGGAAACTTTTGTCTCCACAATAAACATAATTTATACTACTTTTTGGGAGGGTTGTTTTCTATTTTGAATTTGTTCCCATTTGTTTTCCAGGGCTGATAGGGTGTTATCAACTCTCCCACGCCCTTGTTAGAGGAGATAAGGGCTGTCATTTCCATTGAAAATCAGGGAGCCCTGCTCCCCTTTGCATGTCGAAAGAGGGTTTCGTTTGCAATGTGGACATCCCTAACAGCACCCCTGAGGAGATAATCACTTCTAGGGACTTCTCCTAATTAAGAAATCCTCCCTGTGAGGGTGGGGAGGCCCTGGCACAGGGTGCCCAGAGAAGCTGTGGCTGCCCCTGGATCCCTCAAAATGTCCAAGGCCAGGTTGGATGGGGCTTGGAGCACCCTGAGACAGTGGAAGGTGTCCCTGCCCACGGCAGGGGGTGGCACTGGATGGGATTTAAGGTCCTTTCCAACCAAAACCATTCCATGATCTCTTTAAGTGACATCTGTAGGTTTTGTCACCCACTCCAAGAGCTGGAGAAATCCCCGTGTGACCATCACAAGATCTGCACTGTGACACCCACAGAGGCTGCACCCTCCTCTTGGGGACATCACCTGGTGTCACCTGCCCAGGGTGAGGCAGCAGAGTTGTCCCCCAGCTTTTGTGGCCCTGTCGTTCCTGCTCAGGGAGCAGCTTGGTCCAGCACAAAGCCTTTAATCAGAGCAACAGGAGCTTTCCTGGCAGCTCCCTCTAAAGGACACCCACAGCAGGGAAACATCGTGTTTAGAGAGAAAAGATTAAAAACGTCTAAATATTAATAAAGAGAAAGACAAAATGGGTAATTATTGCTGGCACTCATTGATTTGCAGCCGCTGGGGACTCGTAAAAGTCTGATTTATGTCACAGTGTGCCATGGCCCAGATCCATCACTTACCCTGTGCAGCACAGGGAACCCACCCCGGGTTGTTGTTCAGGTGTTTTGGGTTGCCAAACTAAAATCAAACCAAACTGGCAGTGAGCGGTGGTGCTGCTGGGTGCCCTGTGCCCCCATCCTGTCAGCAGCCCGTGCCACACTCTGGAAAGATCCAGGACCGAAGCCCCAGCCTTGGGGAGCTCTTCCATGTGTTTCAGTTGCGAACAGAAAATTAGAGACAAGCTTTGGGAGCACAGGAAAGAAATTACCGTAAGACTCAGAATAGCAAATTAAATCATACAAGCGAGCGACAATATGCTGCCAGCTTTCTCCTCCAGAAGGACATCAAGGGTTAGATCTCAAATCATTGCTTTCTCCCACACAATAAAACATTATTTTTACAGCTTCTCCTCGTTTCTCTTTGGCCAGCTCTCCCTCTCTCTGCTCACAGAATTGCTTTTTGTAGCACTGGGCTTTATAAAACACGTCAGGGTCCTGGAGCAGCAGAGCCGTGCATGACATTACCATAACATTATTCCTCTCTATTCAAGCACCCAGCCCGGCCCAATTTACTTCACTTATAACTTTCTCCCCCTCCTTAATACTAATCCTTTCATGAGCATGGAGTAACAATAACTCTCCTTATCGTCCCCTCTCGTGCAGGGCAGCTCCTGGAGCCCGGCAGGCAGGAGCTGCTCTACTCAAAGCCAGGTTTTTGCCTGGGGAAGTTTTCAGGAGCTGCTGCATCGATAATTAAATCTGTCCTGATCAGGGATCGCCTGCACCTCCTTTTATTTCCCTCCTAATTAAGGTGTTGTCCTGCAGGAGGGGAGGGACCTTTATAACCCCCCAAAGGAGGGTTTAGCTGGGGGTGCAACGGGGTTTGGGGAGACTCTGCTCGTGGTGCTGCAGAGTTGCCTAAAATCGTGTGAAACCGGGGGAAACACCCGAAAACTGTGCAAAACCGAGGGAAACACCCGAAAATCGTGTAAAACCGAGGGAAACACCCGAAAACTGTGCAAAACCGAGGGACACACCCGAAAATCGTGTGAAACCGAGGGAGACACCCGAGAACGGTGCCGCACTGAGGGAGGCACCCAGAGCAGCCGCCGAGGATGGAAGGGAGGCAGCTGCAGCATCACCGGAGCCTCCTTGCAGGGCTGGGGGCGGCGGAGCCCCCCGGGGCCTGTGCGCGGGGGGAAGGCTGCTGACAGCCCCTCTGTGGGGAGGGTTTGGGGGGGTCAGCACCCCCGGTCCCTCGGGCGGCGCCGGGGACAGGCGGGGACAGCGGCGGAGGCCAGCGCGGAGCAGCAGTGGGCCCTCGTGGTGGAGGGATCCAACTGCAGAGCGCAGGCACCGCCGGGGCTGCGCCTTCCCCGGCCCGCCCCGGCCCCGGCAAGCACCGGGAACTCCGGGAAGGCACCGCTGGAGGAGGCCGCAAGGACACCCAGGGAATTCGTGGGGAAGGATGAGCAGCAGCAGCAGCAGGAGCGGGTGGCACGTGGAGGTCACCTTCAGCCAGAGTCACCTGGTGGCTTTACGGAGAAGATGAGCTCAGGGAGAGCCAGACTCCCCCGCAAAAGAAGGTCCCTCCACCTCTTGCAGAGCTCCGTACCTGCTGTGAGAGGGGGAATCACATCCTTCCCCCTGAGAAAGGGCCCCCGGGAGCCTCCCAGGTCCCCGTGGGCGGCTGAGGATGGAGAAGGTTCTGGGCTCCCTTGTGCAGCTGCTCCTCACGCACCTCATGCTCAGGGAAAGGTTGTTGTCCTGCTGAAAAGGGAGTGACACTTCTAGAGGAGCAAAGGCTGCCTTTGAAGGGCTGAAAATTCATAAAATCACGGAATATCCAGAGTTGGAAGTGACCCACAAGGATCATCCAGCCCAGCTCCTGACCCTGCACAGAGACCCCAACAGTCCCACCCTGTGCATCCCTAGGAGCAGGGTCCAAACCCTCCTGGAGCTCGGGCAGCCTCGGGCACTGGAAGGGGCTTTAAGGTCTCCCTGGATCCTTCTGTTCTCCAGGTGAACACCGCCAGCTCTCAGCCTGTCTTCATCAGAGAAAACGATTAGATTTGAAGAAGTCTCTTCCCTCTCACTCGCAGCTGCCCTCCGCTCCCTGCTGTGTCGTGGCACAGCTCCTGGCCCCAGGCTAACACCGCGTCAGCCCAAAATGACAAAGTTTGAAGATCTCCTGCTGTGCAGTGGAGCTCGAAATGACCTGGTTGGTGCTGCTCTCTGCCAGGTGATGGACAGGGGGAGCCGAGCCTCCAGCTCAGCTCTGCACCCCTGCGAGCTCGGGGTGTGCCCGTGCCCTACTCTGGAGCCTGGGGCGCAGCTGAGCTGAGAGGAGCCGGGTTTGCGCTCCTGCAAATGGCATTTGCGGCTGCTCTGGGCACCAACAGCACGAGGCAGGAGCTGAGGGAAGCATTGCGCACAGTGAATGTATGGAACACTGCAGTAATTCAATGTAGCTCAGGCTCCTTCTGAGCTTTCATGGAAGGGTTCAGGTGCAGCCTCAACCTTAGAAGGGGAATTTTGTGTTCATAGGCACCACGTTGTCCACGGAGGTCCTGAAGCACGTCAGGAGCCTGCCTGGGTGTGAACAGGAAACAGGAGGAGACACGTTTTGTTTTTAGCACCAGATCTCATTTCCCTGCCTGTGCTTCTGGCAAGTCTCAACTTGACCCCGTTTTAATTTTCTATTTTCTTGCAGCATTATTTTGTCCATCTCCCTCCACAGCACTGACTTGCAGCATCCTCCTGCCGGCTGGGAATGTTCTGATGGCTGGGGGTCACAGGTCTGGTCCGTAGGGATTTTTTCCTGAAGAATCATAAATAATTCATGCAGGAACTCCTCCAGCTCCTCCTGGGCAGTCCAGACTTGTCACCAGTGCTGGGATCTGTACAGCCAGACTGGGGACAGTGCTCAGGGGCTGACAGTGACTTCTCCTCCCAGCCTTGCCCTGAGCAAACTGGTGCTCAAAATCCCACCTGGGCCCCGTCTTTGGGGAGAAAAAGGAGTGGTTTGGAGGTTTGGAATCCTCCCAGCTGAGGGATGGGGACAGCAGCAAGCAGGGTCTGGCAGGTGGGTGCTGGAGTCGGGGGGTCCTGTGGTGTCAGTGATGGGATAAACATGGGGCACTCGGAGAGATCGGCTTGTTCTGAAGTTGGGTTGGGAGGTGGTGGGAGAAGGAAACCGCACACGGGGCTCCCCGGGGAACCCCCACTGTCCTGGGGTATCATTTTTTGTCTCCTTTCCTTGTGATGTTCCAGCGCGGTTCTTCTGTTCCGCTCCATCCCTGAAAAGGAAAAGCCTTAAAAAAACGCGAGGTGGAGGGATAACAGTGTCAGCAGAAGGAAGTGGCCTTCCCACCTCGCCTCCCAAAATCGAGCACGGGCTGGGAGACATCGGCTTCTCCACCCGCAGCTCCGCGGGCAGCGGCAGCGATCGGGAGCGATCCGCAGGGAACGGGGTGGAACGGGAGCGATCGGGACCGATCGGGAGGGAACGGGAGCGATCCGCAGGGAACGGGAGCGATCGGGAGGGAACGGGAGCGATCCGCAGGGAACGGGAGCGATCCGCAGGGAACGGGAGCGATCCGGATCGTCCCTCCGGGAGAGCCCCGGGCTGCGCAGGAGGAAGCGCGAGCACAAAGCAGGGAAATGACTTGGCAAAGGTCACCTGGAGCTGGGGCCGAGCCCAGGAATAGCACTGGGGCTCCGGCCACCCCCCGCGGCACCGTCTCTTCCTCCCGCTGTGCTGAGCGCTGGCACCGACCCAGCGGAGGGCATGGCTCGTGGCACCGCGGTGGATTTGGTTTTGCTGCTTTTTGGGGCATCAAAATTCACCACAACAAAGAAAAGTGATGACAGCAGCGATGCAGGAGCCTCACCTGGGAAAAGCAGAGCGGTGAGGGCAGCTGGGAGGGATGAGAATGGGTTGGGGGGACAGAGGGTGCCCATCAAGGCTGGAAAAGCAGGAGGAGAGGGCGAGGTGGGCACAGGACACTGGAGGCTGCCCGGAAGGTGTGGGGACACAAAGGTGACATTGCTGGTGGGAGTCCAACCACACCTGGAGGATGCTCCAGAAATGCCAAAGAAAATTCCACACGACCTTCCTGGCCCCGAGTGCCTTCAGTCACCTGAAGAGCAAAGTAAACCCAGCCTGGGGTCCGGGGGGCTCTGCAGGCTCAGGAGGAATACATGGAACAGCTTTAGGCTGTGCTACCTGTGTGTGCACAGCTGGCCAGCTGTGGTGGTACCGGTGCAACAGCTGGGCAGCCCGAAGGCGGGGGCTCGGGGCTCGGTGCTGAAATAAGGCCACGAAGGGATTTGGTGGTGCAGCAGTGACGCCAGGGAAACCAGTGCTGAGCCAGGCTGGGATGGAGCACGTGCCAAGACAGGGAGCGGCCAGGACAGGCGGATGCAGGGATGGGGAGAGGCCAGATGGGGCACAGGCTGTGTCTGCCAGCACCTCCCTCCTTCCCTCGTGCCCTCCTGGCTGTGTTTGGTGTGGCCAGGCTCCCGCTGATTCATCAGCTCATTTTGGTGTGTCCAGCTGGAATTGGTGACATCATCAAAAAGTTTGTGCTGGGAAAGGTGACTTGGGCACAACACCCTCCAAAGGCAGAGCCTGGAGCAGGGATTGCACGTGGATTTAGGCAGAATGAGAATAAGTCAAAGTCTGAGATGTAACAGTGTGAGGAACAAGGCTTTGGGTCAGTGCAGGAGCAGGACTCCATCACCTCTTCCTGCAGCATAAGAGGTTGTGGTGGGTCAGGGGCTGCTGGAGTCACACCTTCTGGGCAGTGAGCCCTGCAGGTGACAGCAGTGACGGTCCCCGCGGGCTGGGATCGGAGGCCACTTCCACACCCTGTCACAACTGGGCCCGTGCCGCCCCACGAGCCCCCACCCTGCCCCGGCATTGTACCAGCCCGGTCCTCCCTTTTCCTGTAGGTGGGGTTTCCATAGGATGTCGGCCGCTCCATCCCCAGCCCCGCCAGCCGGCCGGTGGCTGCTCCCGGGACGGTCCCTCCTGTCCCGGCCCGGGGAGCTCCGGGCTCCCGCGCTGTCCCCCGGTGATGGCAGCGCGGGGGACAAACACCAGCCCTGCTTGTGACTCCCCCTCCTTTCCAAGCGCTGGCTGGCACCCACGGCTCTCGGAGATGGGAGAGGATGCCGAGGCCCTGCGGTGGCCCTGAGGACTCTCTGGGGATGCGGTGGCCGGCGGGACAGCCCATGGCAGCGCGGCGGGGCCGCGGGGGCTCGGCCGGCAGCGTGTTCGGGCTGAGCCGCACGGCGCTGCGGCTGCCGGCGCTCTGGTGGTGGTACCTGTTCCTGAGCGCCGATGCCCAGGAGGTGGCCACGTTCACGGTGCAGTACCGGGTGCTGGAGGAGGTGCCCCCGGGGACTGTCATAGGGAGCCTGGCCGAGCACTTCGAGGGGGGCGAGAGCGGCGAGGTGGCCGAGACTTTCCAGCTGATGGAGACCCCCGGGAGGTTCCCGCTGCACGTGGGCAGCGGGGACGGAGTGCTCAGCACGGCCGGGAGGGTGGACAGGGAGCGGCTGTGCCGCCACAGTGATCCTTGCTGGGTGTCCTTTGACGTGCTGGCCGCCCAGAACCCGGCCCTGATCCACGTGGAGGTTCAGGTGCTGGACATCAACGACAACGCGCCGCGGTTCCCCACGCCCGAGCTGGAGCTGGAGATCTCGGAGAGCGCTTCCCTGTGGACGCGGATCCCGCTGGATCGAGCCCTGGATGCTGACACCGGCCCCAACGCTCGCTGCTCCTACTCCCTCTCCCCCAGCGAGCACTTTGCTCTGGAGGTCGTCTCCAGCTCCGACGGGACGAGGCACGCCGAGCTCGTCGTGGTGAAGGAGGTGGACCGGGAGCTGCACTCCTCCTTCGACCTCGTGCTGACGGCCACTGACCATGGGGAGCCACCAAAATCAGGTACTGCTCTGATTAAAGTCATTGTCCTCGACTCCAACGACAACAGCCCTGTGTTTGCAGAGAGCTCCCTGACGGTGGAGGTTCGGGAGGACGCTCAGCCCGGGACCCTCCTCGTGAGGGTCACGGCCACCGACCCCGACCAGGGTCCCAACGGGGAGATTGAGTACAGCCTGAGCAGGCACGCTCCCCCCGAGGTGCTGAGCACCTTCAGCATCGATGCCCGCACGGGCAGCATCCTCCTGAGGCTCCCTCTGGACTACGAGGAGACCCACGCCTACGAGCTGGACGTGCAGGCACGGGACCTGGGCGCCAACCCCATCCCGGCGCACTGCAAGGTCCTGGTCAAGGTCCTGGATGTCAACGACAATGCTCCCGACGTCCACGTCACCTGGGCCGCGCGGGTGCCCGTGCTGTCCGAGGCCCTCCCCAAGGACAGCTTTGTGGCCCTGGTGACAGCCAGCGACCCCGATTCGGGAAGCAACGGGCAAGTGCTCTGCTCCCTCAGCCAGGGGGACGAGCACTTCAGGCTGAAGAGAACCAACAGCCACAGCTTCGCACTGCTGACCAACGCCGCGCTGGACCGCGAGCGGCGCGCCGAGTACAACCTGACGCTGGTGGTGCGGGACATGGGGGACCTGTCCCTGGCCGTGCTGAAGCACCTCACCATCTGCATCAGTGATGTCAATGACAACGCCCCGGCCTTCGAGAAGGCCGCCTACGAGGCTGCTGTCGCTGAGAACAGTGAAGCACCTGCCTTCCTGCTCACTGTTCGTGCCACCGACCCCGACCTGGGCTTCAACGGGAAAGTCACCTACAGGATCCTGGACCCCTTTGCTTTGGGGGTGGTCTCGGTTGACCCCACCACTGGGGATGTTTTTGCCCTCCAAGCTTTTGATTATGAGCAGGTGAGGAGCCTGGAGTTCCTGGTGACTGCGGAGGATGGAGGGCATCCCAAGCTGACATCCAACATCTCCATCAGTCTGGCTGTGCTCGACCGGAATGACAATGCTCCGATCATCACCAGGCCAGTGCTGGTGGGAGGGGTGGCCACGCTCTCTGTCCTGGTCAATGCGGACACCGGGTGCTTCTGGGTGGTCCCCAGCAATGGGAGCACCCAGGGGGCTGCGGCGGCAGCGACCAATTCCACACTTGCGTCGTGCCCTGGCAGTCCCTTCCTCTTCACCATCGTGGCCAGGGATGTGGACTCTGGCATCAACGGGGCTCTCCGGTATCATCTGCTGGGTGGGGATGATGCCGGGCTCTTCATCCTGGACCCCCTCCTGGGGCAGGTGTCCCTCAACACCAGCAACGCCAGCAGCCTGGCCGGCAGCCAGCGGGAGCTGCTGGTGCGGGTGAGCGACCAGGGGGACACCCCCCTGCACACTCTGGCCCGGCTCCGCTTGCTTTTCCGGCACCACGGGGCCTTCTCCAAGATGTCAGCGCGCAGTCCCGGCTGGCCGAGTCTCTCTGTGGTGCTCGTGATCTGCCTGGCCGCTCTCCTGGGCGGGTGCCTGCTGCTGCTGGCGCTGGCCCTGTCCCTGCGCAAGAGGGACAAGAAGGATGGCACGGCCTACAACTGCCGCGAGGCAGAGGACGCCCGCAGGCAGCAGCAGCTCAAGAAGCCTCGCAGGCAGATCCAGAAGGCCGACATCCACCTGGTCCCGCTGCTCCGGGGCCGGCCCCGGGAGCCCGAGCCTCCCCAGCCCTGCCAGGAGGAGCTGCCGGGCACAGCCGCCCCAGCGCCCGGGGGGTCCCCACAGGCTCCCCTCCACCTCACCCCCACTCTCTACAGGACCCTGAGAAATCAGAGGACACAAAAAGACTCAGAGGAGCAGCAGGGCACCTTCGACCTGCCCATCCTGCAGCGCCGGCCCTGCCAGCCCCACAGAGCCAAGCACGTGCTGAAGGAGGCTCTGAGCCCGCCGGAGGCACCGCCGCACGGCAAGAGCTTGGTGAAGCCACCCATGGGAGAGCCCCAAGTGCCACCCGAGCAGCCCGTGGGTGTGGGGGGACCTGGGCAGCCCCAGGCCCACCAGCAGATCCTCAGGAGCCTGGTGCGGCTGTCACTGGTGGCCCTGGCAGAGCAGAGCCCGACCGGGGAGTTCGCGATGGAGTCGCCCCCAGTGCAGGTAGGAGCTGCCCCGGGCACTCCTAGAGTGTGGATACCCCTAATCCTGCCTTGCCTGGCCTTGCCCACCGTGGGGTGGGGGGAATGTGCAGCCTTATGGTGTTTGGTTGGTCTCTTCCCCAGCCCCGAGCAGTGGTTTCTCAATAGCTGGGTAGGATGAGCACTCCTCCTCCCCCAGGCAGGGTCACCCAACCAGGACGCTCGGGAGTGGGGCTGTCACAGGGACAAGGGGACAATCCTGTGGGCAGGGAGCAGCAGGAGGGGTGCAGAGGAAGCTCAGGTCCAGGTGGGCTGCCCACGGCTTGTTTTTCCCCCGGTGTGGGGATGCTGAGCCATCTGCAGGAGGAGGAAACGCTATAAAAAGGCTGGGGCACTCGGAGGGACGTCCTGGCAGGAAGCAGCTTGCGTGGCCAGCCCGGGGCTCAACAGGCTTTTCCTGCCTTGCAGCAAATCTCCCAGCTGCTCTCCCTGCTGCACCAGGGCCAGTTCCAGCCCAAAACAAACTACAGGGGAAACAAGTACACGGCCAAGAATGGCAGCAGGTAAGGCTGGCTCGCAGCACTTCCCTTCCCCTTCCCCTCCTCCAGCCCCACCAGTCCAAAAACCTCCGAGGGCGGGAGACACCAGGGCAGACGCACAAGGGAAAGCCTCATCCCCTGAGATTGGAGGTTGTCCCTTCAGGGGATGGTTGTGCTCCTCTGGTCCTGGCTCCCCGTGGTATCCAGCTGCTCTTGGCCTCCTTCCTGGGGCACCTTAGGCAGGTCCCTCCATACTCACCTGAGCTCCTCCGTGGCCACGAACCACCATCCCTTGCCAAGAACTCCGATGGTTCTGGGTGCTCAGGAGCACAGAGGGGCCCAGCTCTGGAGGCAGCAGCACAAGGATCAGTGTTCTCATGGCTCTGGACACTTCCTCAGTGCCTGCCATCATGGATTTGGGACACCTGACCCTGTGCCAAGGGGTAAACGAATGAGGAACTGCAGCAGGGCTGGAAATGCTGAGATATCCCTGCTGTGTGCCAAAGATATCCCCAAACTTCATGGTGTTCCCATTAAATTATGCTGTGTGCTCTGGGTGCACAGTCCTGAGGTTGCCAAGGCTTCACCCCTGCCTTGCCCTTTCCCCCTGTCCCCAGCTGCCCAGGCCATGGGCAGACACAGCTTTCTCCACCTTCCTCACCTACAGCTGCAGAGGATGGAGAGGGAGGGAGAGCAGCTCCAGGGTTTCTGGGGCAGGGCTGGGCTGTGCTGCTCCTCACCTGGAACGCAGGAGGGAAGCTCCTCTGAATTCATGGATATGCCCCATCCCTGGAAATGTTCCAGGCCAAGTTGGATGAGTCTTGGAGCAACCTGGGATTGTGGAAGGTGTCCCCGCCTATGGCAGGAGGTGGAATGAGATGGGCTTTAAGATCCCTTCCAACCCTCCTGTGATTCTATGCTCTTGGTGCAGAAGCATAAAAACCCTTTCAGGCAAGAAATGTGGAGCAAAACCCCAAAACTCATTAATTGTTGGGCACTCAAAATGCCTTTGGTTCTGCGAGTGATGCATGGGGAGGGTGCCCATAGCCCCTCCCGGGGGCGTTTTGGGGGAATGGAGACCCTTCTGAGGGCTCGTTGGGGCAGGGCTGTGCTGGGGGCTGGAGTGACCTGGGTGTTGTGACCCCTGGAAGGGCTGCAGGGCTGGACACGGGGCTGGACACGGGGCTGGACACGGGGCTGGACACTGACTGCCTGAGCACCAAGGACAGCGGGCACGGCGAGAGCGAGGCCGGCGACCGCGACTGCGACAGCGCCTTCGAGCTCTCCGTGCAGCAGCTCGTGGGAGAGGAGCTGGAGACCCTCCTGGAGCCACAGGCAGGTGAGGTGACCTTGCTGCTGGGGCAGGGTGGGGCTGGAGGGGCTCCAGCAGTGGGATCTCCTCAGGTAACCCACACTGACCCCACCCAGGGGACATTGCACCTCCTGGAGTAGCTCTGGCAGGGGCAGTGCTTGGGGTGGCACGGCTGGACCATCCCAGGCTTGTGGAACCAGGCCAAGGGACTTGCTGGGCTTCATGTTGGGTTTTTCCATGTGTTTATGGCTGCTCTTCCCTCCTATGGATGTGTCTGCTGTGGCTGAGGGTTCAGTGATGGGGGAGCTGGGCCTCTGTCCTTGCTGAGGGGTGAGGTGCAGTTTCACGTTGCAGCTGGTGAAGCGCTTCCACACTGGCCTGGGGTGTCCCTTCATGGTCTCCTGGCCCATGCAGGTGAGGAAAGTGGGCACTTGTCCTTGTCAAACCCCTCAAGATGTTAGGTACCCTCAGAGCCCCACTGGGCTCCTCTTTCCTCTTCATCTCCTGTGACCAACCTGCTGCTAATTTTATCTTTTTATGAGATGTGTGACCAGAATTGTGTGCAGTGTTCAGGATCCACTGGGGGTACAAGGAGGTTTTCTGCTTTGTTCCCCATTCCTGTCCTGCCCAAGCTCCACGCTGAGCTCTGTTTGTGGTGACTCCCAAATCCCTCCTCTGTGTAGAGGGAGAGCCATCAACACATGACAGGTTGTTGCTCCCTGGGACAATTATCTGACAGTTGGTGGCACAGAAATTCACCAGCCACGTTTGGCTCGTGGCACTCAGCATTGTCAGGTCCTTCAGCAACCCTCTGCTTTTGGGTGTTTTAGTGGAGTCAACACCAACATTGTCCCTTTTCCATGTCATCTATCACTGTATTGAGCAGATACTCTGGGACTCTGCTAATGACCTCCCTTGGTGAGGAAGATTAATTATTCCTACCCTCACTTCCCAGCTTTTAACACTTATTAGTCCCTACAGAACCTGGCTGTAAATTCAGGCACAGCTCAGGTCCCCTGCAAGCCTGGCTGGTGCTGTTCCATCAGCTCAGGTGACCTCTGCCATCACATAATTGAGTCCTGGAATGGTTTGGGTTGGAAGGGACCTTAAAAATCATCCCATCCCACCCCCTGCCATGGGCAGGGACCCCTCCCACTATCCCAGGCTGCTCCAAGCCCTGTCCAGCCTGGCCTTGGGCACTGCCAGGGATCCAGGGGCAGCCACAGCTTCTCTGGGAATTCCATCCCAGCCCCTCCCCACCCTTACAGGGAACAATTCCGTCCCAATATCCCATCCATCCCTGCCCTCTGGCAGTGGGAAGCCATTCCCTGGGTCATCCCTCCATCCTATTGTCCAGAGTCATTCAGGACTCTCCATCCAGCCCTTCCAAATTTCCAGAACACAATTCCCCCTGTGACAATGCCAGGTGGTTCCTTTGGGAGCAGCAGCTCCCTGGCTCTCTCTGCTGAGCCTTGCACAGAAGGATTTTTCTGAATCTGCCTGGGCTAGATTCACCTTCACACACTTAAAAACTCCTGTCACCATTTCCACCTCCCCTCCCTCTGATCCTGCATTCATTTGAAGCAGTAGTTAATGAACAGCAGCTAATAAACCAGGCAATTTCATATCTGAGTTCCTCTGGCACTCCGGGGTGAATACCATCTGGGCCTGACATTTTCTACATGTTCCTTTTATTGATTTGTTCTAAAAATCTCCTCTCCTGGCATTTCAATTTGAAAGAGTTGGGCTGACTCATGTCCTGTAGCAGAGATTTCATTGTGGAGCCTCTGTGCTCTTCCACAGAAGAGAAACTCATTGAGCTTTGCTGCTGGGGTGAATTCCAGAACTGGGCATTTTTGGTGCTCCTCCTTAGGGACAGAACCTGCTGCTTCTCCCCCTTTGCCTCCCTGCCCTTTTATTCCCATGAGGAGAAAACAAAGGAAAGGCTGAGACCTAAAAGCTTCCAGGGTCCTGCAGCTAAGAGCAGGGAGCAAAGAGAAGCCCAGCTCCATCCCCGGTGCACTGACGATCCCTGATCCCAGGAAAGGGACTGCTGCTCCTGCCCAGCAGCTCTGGATCCAGTCCTGCCCACACAAGGAGCATCCTGGAAAATCTGGCCTGTGGTGAGGCTGATCCATGAAGCCCCACCTCCCGTGATTCTTGGATCTGATAGGAAAAAAAACCCCTTTTGCCAAAGTACTGGAATTCCACAGGATCATGAGGGCTGGAAAAGCCCTCCCAGACCATTGTTCCCCAGCACTGCCAGGCCCACCAGTGACCCGTGTCCCCAGTGCCACGTCCCCATTCCTGGGATGACGATTCCACCACTTCCCTGGGCAGCCTCTTCCATGCCAGCAGGGAATGCTGAGGCCGTGGCTGTGTGAATTCCTGCTGGCCATGCCCAGAGAGGCTTCTCTGTTCCAGGGCTGCCAAAACATTCCCCGGGATCCCAGACCTGCCAAACCTTCCCCGGGATCCCAGACCTGCCAAACATTCCCCAGGATCCCAGACCTGCCAAACCTTCCCAGGATCCCAGACCTGCCAAACCTTCCCAGGATCCCAGACCTGCCAAACCTTCCCTGGGATCCCAGACCTGCCAAACCTTCCCTGGGATCCCAGACCTGCCAAACCTTCCCCAGGATCCCAGACCTGCCAAACCTTCCCCAGGATCCCATACCTTCCCACAAAGACAGCCCAGTGCAGCCGCCGGAGCCGCCGGGCTCCTTCCTCCTCTCCCAAACACAAACAGAGCCCTGGACTTGCATCCTGAGAGGGAGGAAGGAAGCACTGCTGGTGCTCAGGAGCATCCTAGCAGCTGGCTGGGGCTGGCTGGGCCTTTGTGCTGTTCCCAGCAGGGTACTGCAAGCCCAGGCAGCTCTGGGATTGTTGATGCTGCGGGATGAACTCCCAGCACCGTCTGTTAGCTCTGATCCCCCAGCAGCCCAGCACTGCACTCCCAGCAGCAGATGAGAGGTAGAACTTTATGGATGATAAAAACAACCCCTGCTCCCCAAACACCATTAAAACAAGGCAGTAAAGAGTTATTGGTCAAATTAAACATACCTAATTATGAGGTTTTCATGGCCATGGGACTGTCAGCTCAGCTTTCCCTGCAGAGAGCAGACCAGTTGTGCCCTGCTCCAGAGCTGAAGCAGCCAAATATTCGGGGGATGAGGTGGCTTCTTGCAGACTGGGGAGGAGAAAACTGCATGTTTTACAGCAAAACCTGCAGCACAGCGGGGTGATGTCTCAAGGAACAGTCACTGCGACTCAAATACTGAGATGTGAAACTCTGGATGTGAAGCAACACAAAAGAATTTGGGGGCTCCAGCTGAAACAAAAATCTAAGGGATGTACCTGCCCTTGTCTCCTTACCAGGCTGGAGTCCCAGCTCTCGCCCCCAGCCCATCCCAGGGCTGTTGTTTTCCAGAGAAAAAGGAGCAATTGCTTGGTAGGAGCCTTGTCTCAGTCACTGACTGCAGATCCCAGGTCCCAGCTGTGGCAGGGTATTGATCACCCTCTGGAATCAGCAGGACAAGAGCATTGGGATGGGAGCCCTCCTTTCAGATGCCACATTTTAGTCAGAGCCACACAATTATTATTTCGGTGGCAGCAGCCCTTGCCACCCTGGGACTCTGGGGTTTGTCACCAGTGAGGTTTTGCTGCTCCCAACACCTTTCCCAAAAACCAGGTGGTTGCTCTGAACCCCCCTGAGGTTCTGGGATGTGCCTTGGGAAGGAGCAATGAGGGGCTGGAATGCAGCCTCTGTGCACCACAGCACGGACCCTTGTTTACCAGCTACCTCAGAAAACAAGAATCCCTGTTCCCCTTCCTGCTGTCTGACGAGGAAGCTATTCCAGGCTCTCCCTGCTATGGGGTCCTTCCTTTATTTTCCAGGACCTGTTTATTCGTGGACAGCTATAATCACTTCTTCTGTTGCCAACACTATTTTAAGCATAAAGATTTCCTCTGCTGGTGCTTATCTCCTCGAAATAACGACAGGTTGCAGTCAGATCCCTGGAGAGCACTCACTTCCTTAGGAGCAGCAACACCCAGCTCCTGGGGTCTCCTTTGTGTCAGCCTGCATGACTCCTGGGTTCATCTCCAGAGTTTTCCCTGCTGGTGTCGTTTCAGCTCCCTCTCCCAAGGATGGATAATCAGATTGGTGTGCAATTCCCCATATCAGACCCAGGAACAACCCACCCTGGCTGTGCCTCCCTGCCAGCAGGGAATACCCTGACCAATCCGTTGTGTGATTCCAGTTGCCCATTTTGGGCCACAATCAAATTACTGGTGCACTAACGAGGCTGCCTGAGCCCCCAGCCCAGGCTCCCCCTGCTCCTCAGCTGTTTCCAATCAAGGAACAACTACTTTAGAGCTCAATTGTTCGGTCCCAGTCTCCAACCATCCAGCTGTGCATTTTATAATCCAGAATTTCATTCTAGTATTATTGTTTTCACAATAACCCGTTTCTTTTCGGTCGCAATCTGCCTCCTTAGCAGCAAATTCCCACCCTGAAGTGACCCTGAAGGGAAGTCCACTATCTTTGTGTCCAACACTTCCCCCTGGAAAGCTTTTCATTGTCTGCTCCCCTTCGGCCAGTCCTAAACCCTCCCTCTCTCAGGCTTTGCTAACAATTTAGCAAAGTGCCAATTGAGACTGCAACAAATGAGAATGAACAGTGATTCTAATGGTTATTATATTGAAACAAAACAAAAACCCCAATAGTTTCAAACCAGTTCTATTTTGTTTGGCTTTTTTTAGCTGCTGGTTTGCATGGTGTCACCGGTGACCTGTTACAATCATTCTTCTCAGCTGATTTTAGATATTTGCGTTTATCAATATTTTTATTAATTTATTTCTCCCCCACTCTTCTCTGCTGTGCTGTCCCTCCCCAGAGCTGGCCCTCAAGAGGCTGACAGCTACAGACCCAGCGTGGGTGGCCAGGCTGTCCCTGCCCCTCACCAGCAGCTACAAGGACAACGTCTTCTCCCCTGACTCCCCGCGCTCCCCCGAGGACCAGGAAGCCGCAAGGCAGGAGAAACCAAGGACCTTTGAGACCTTTGGCAAAGGTGCTGGGGCTGATCCTGGTGGCACTGGGACGAGGCTGGCCAGCACCTTCCTGTCGGAGATGAGCACCCTGTTTGAGATGATCCTGTCCCAGAAGGCGCAGGAGCACAGCGAGGTGGGCGCGGGGCTGCTGCGGCAGCTGTCGGCTCGTGGGCACAACCTCGGCCTGGGAGATGCTGCCCCAGAGCTGTGACAGCTCCAGGCTGTGGCAGGGAGAGAACAGGCAGAGATTTGGGGTGCCCAGCCCTATCCTCAGCCCCAGCAGGGTCACTGTATGGTTAGACAGGTGTATTTCTTCCTTTGTCTTGCCCCATTGAATCTCTCCACAAAAATTTCACCTTTAGTTCCCCTCCACCTGCCTGTCCTTGCCTTCCTCCTCTCCCACTCTGCTCTCCCAGTCTCCCATCCCAGCCAGCAGCAGGAGGGCCCTCTCCTCCCAGGACAGGCCCAGGGAAGGGGGTTGTGAGAACAACCACAGCACAGTGAGATACATCCATGTGATTACAGACTGTGAAAATACCTGTCACGGACATTGCTGCAGCTGGGCTCCAGGGTTTCAGTTATTTAAATAAAACTGGTTTTTTCTAACACTACCCTCTCTGTCAGCAGTGTAGCTGACATAATGTATGTGCAGAAAGCTTGAGGTGGCAGCTGGGGAAGGGGAGATGTGCCTGTTGTCTCCCACAGGTCCTTCCCGTTTCTGTGGTTCTGCCACTGTGAACTTGGCATTTTGTAAAACCCCCCCCAAAATCAGCACTGGCCTCTCTCCTATGGCTGCTTCAGGTGCCCACAATTTCCCCCTCCATGAGGACTGGTTGTGCCACTCAGTGCTATGGGCTGGGTGACAAGGTGGGCATCAATCACAGATTGGACTTGATGATCTCAGAGGTCTTTTCCAACCTTAATGATTCCATTCTAGTCTATTCTTTCCTTTGAGGCCACTGGATTTTGGAGCACAGTCCTTATCCAAAAGCAGACACCAGATGGCTGGAGTCTGCCAAAGGTAACCTGGGAAAAGGGAAGCGTGAAAACACTGTTTTGAAATATTCAGTCACAAGCTTCACCCTTTTTATGGGTTTTCACTTTGATCTGTCTGGGAGCTGTAAGACAGTTTTGGGATAACGGCATGGGTGGGAAAACCAAGACACTGGTGACCAAGGAAGGAGCACCCAGGTGTTTGTGGCTCTGCACTCCTGGAGAAGGGAAGGGCAGTGCTGACCCCCAGGCTCGTGTAGCAATGTGGAGATGGCAGGTAAGGTCTTCTGGGCTCTCCTGGACCATCTCAGGTGTCCCACCCCTGTTCTTTTCCATGCACCTGGACAATTCCCAGCTTTAGGTGTGTACACACCCGAGCCACAGCACCACACAATCACACAGATCATTTAAAGGAGAGTAAATGAGAAAGTTACCCCTTTCTGTTGCTCTTGGGGCCAAGTGACAAGAGCAATAGAGTGAGATTTCCCCAGGTGGACTTTTTAATATCCAAAATGTTTTATTTGGAGTCTCCAAAATGCTTGTAAAGATGAAGCCATGTCTGGCATCCATCCACGGATGGGTTTGGCCTGGCCCGCTCGTGCTGCTGCTCTGCTAACACAAATCTCTTGCTGGTTTGTTTTACAAACAAAACAGGTTCTTGCACCAAAACAATGTCAGAGAGCCAGATTCTAACTGAGATGCAGCTGTGCAGACCATGAGGCAGGCATTTGTGACTGAGCCCTGTGGGATTCCTCTGCACCTTGGGAGCACAGGCAGAGAGACAAACACCCGGCACAACCTCACATCTCCCTCTGCTTTGATGTCCCTGTTAAGAGGACAATCCTTACACAAAAATACCTTACAACAAGCAGGTTTAAAAGGAGACAAATCCCTCCCTCTTGGTTCAATTTCCTGATTCTGCAAACTGCTTTCAACTCCCCCAGCCCCTCTCCCATCCTGACCAATGCGTAAGCACCCTCTGGATTATCACAGCATAGGAAATCCACCCCAGGAATTTCCTGCTACTTGCATCCTGCTTGATAAAGGAAATGGTCTAAGAAAGTTTGGTCTGAGCAGAAGGAGAGAGCAGACCAGAAGAACAATCAGATGTGTTGAGGGCTGGCTGAGCCCCTCCCTTGCTGCATGGAGAAGTTCAGGATGGGGCCATTGCCTTTGTGTTGCAGAGCCTGATGGACACAGAGCACCAGAGCACCACAGGAAGCTGGGCAGTTTGCACAGATGCCCTTGAACCAGTTCAAACTGGTGTGAACAAATGCCTTTTTCCGGATTCAGCTGCCCCAGTGGAAGAAATTATCACACCAGCTGCCTGCTGCTGCTGCCTGCCAGTGGTGCCTTCCCACTGGGAGCATCCCTTATCCACTCTGCTGAAAATGAGCTGGTGTGCTCAGCAAACAGGGCCAGGATTGATTTTGAAGCAAACCTTGCTCGCTGTGTCTCAGAGAGGTGTGCCCGTGGGAGCAGCTCCCTGCCAGGGCTGCAGGAGGAGGAAGTGGGGACAGAAGGACACTGACACGGTGCAGGATGGCCAGGGACAGCTGTCACTCTCACTGCTACAGGTGGATCTGTCACATCCCATAAAAAGCTGTGCCCTAACGATGGGAATTCACTCTCTTGCTTGCCCAGGTTTGAAAGCAGATTAAACTGCCATAATGGCAACACAGAACCAGCCCAGACTGTGCTGGTAGCAGGGGCACTGTGGGGACTTGCCTTGAAGAGAGAGCAAATTGCCTCAGAGGCTGTGGGCCAGGACAAGCCCAGGGGTAATTGCCAACGTCCTCATTTGGTGGCTTGTAAAGCTCCCTGGGGGACCATGAGCAAGACGTGCAGGGCTACTGGAATCACACACCACAGCACTGTGGTGCAGAACCACAGAACAGTTTGGGCTGGAAGGACCTTAAAGATTATCATGTTCCAGCCCCTGCCATGGCAGGGACACCCTCCACTGTCCCAGGGTGCTCCAAGCCCCATCCAACCTGGACACTGCCAGAGATCCAGGGGCAGCCACAGCTTCTCTGGGCACCCTGTGCCAGTGCCATGGGGGGAGTCTGTGCATGGCTCTGACACAGAAATTCAGGTGCAGAAGCAACATCCCTGTGTGGAAGGTAAGAGGACCAGAGGACTTGGTGGTGTAGGAGACATCACAAAGTTTATTCCCAAACCCCAGGTATTTAAAAATGCCTCCTGTTCCATGAACAGAGAGCTTTCTCTTCCCACTCACTGCCAGCCTGGTTCCAGTCCTCACCAAAGGCTTGCCCTCAGGCTGCTCGTGTCACTCACTGCCTGCTCTACTGCCAGCAGTGCTGGGGCTCCCAGCCCTGCAGCTGCACTGGCAATGTCCTGCCTCTGAAGGCACAGCTCCATCCTGCACTGCTGAGCAGCACCACGTGCAGCCTGTCTGTGCTCCAGGAGTGGGGCAGGGGTAGGGCACACTGCCCTGGCTGCCTGCTGTGCAGACCTGCAGACACAGGCTCAATAGTCCAGAAATTGGGGCTGGAGGAGGAGGCTCTTAATCCTGAAGAGAATGGATGCTTTGTGTGCTCATCTGAAAGTACAGAAAAACAAGGTGTTAATGACACACTGTCAATGGCTGGACTTGATCACACAACCATAGAATCACAGAATATCCTGAGCTGGAAGGGACCCCTAAGGATCATGGAGTCCAGCTCCTGGCCCTGCACAGACACCCCAACAATGCCACCCTGTGCCTGAGAGTGCTGTCCAAACACTTCTTGAACTCAGAGATGTAACCACTGCCCTGGGGAGCCTGTTCCACTGCTCAAGCACCCTCTGGGTGAAAAACCTTTTCCTGATACCCAGCCTAAACCTCCCCTGACCTAGCTGCAGCCATTCCCTCGGGTCCTGGCCCTGGTCCCAGGGAGCAGATACTGGAGCTGGCCCTGTGCTGCCCCTCAGGAGGTTGCTGAAAACCACAATGAACCCTCAGTCTCCTCTCCTCCAGCTGAACAAACCAAGTGCCCTCAGCTGCTCCTCATAAGGCTTCCCTTCCAGACCCTTCCCCATCCTTGTGGCCTCCTTTGGATAATCCCTAATGGCTTAATGTCCTTTTTATACTGTGGTGCCCAAAACTGCCCCCAGAACCGCAGGTGAGGCTGCCCCAGTGCAGAGCAGAGTGGGACAATCCCCTCCTGGCCCAGCTGGTGATGCTGGTCCTGGTGCCCCCCAGGACACGGTTGGTCTTTCCAATGGAAATGATTCTGTGACACATCACACTATGGGAACAGCTTCTCCACTGCAGCTGGACTGGAAGGAGCTGCTAAGAAGTGGAAAGAACTGAGAAGAAAAGCTGGTGCCTTCCCTTCAGTACAAAGACCCCCTTTGTGCCGTGGCCCTGTGCGAGCCCTCCCCTGGCCACACAGGCCCCACTTTCACAGGGTCACCCCCCAATGCAATCCCCCAGCCCCTGGTGCCCTGCTGGCCCTGGTACCTTGCAGCTCCTGGTCCCAGGCCTGCAGTCTCTCCCGGGCCTGCCTGTTCCCAGCAGCTGCTGACTGCTGGTAGTGCCTCAGTGCTTCTGCCAGGTTCTGCTGCACTCCCAGGCCCTGCTCGTAGCAAACGCCCACGTGGAACCTGCTCTGGGCATCCTGGCACAGCAAGCAGCACAGGGAAGGAAACAGAGAGTCTTTAACACCTTCTTCAGAGTTTACTGCTCTGTCTTTGGTCACCTTCTTGGTTTAGCCCTCAAGTCTGTGTCTTCAGTAATTTAGTCCCTTGGAGAGAAGCAGAATCTCTGGCTCAGCTCCTTCCTGTCCCTTTCCAATTAAATTCACTGATTTCCCTTCAACACCCAGGGCTGTGTCAGGGGAACAAAGGAGCAGCTGGCTCTGCAGAGCATCCCAGTTGTCTCAGAGGTCAGAGCTGAGGTGTCTTGGGCAGCCCTGACTGTGACACATCCTGATCCCACCCAAACTCTGAGCATGCCCTGGGACTGCCCTAAGACAGCTCAAGCCCAAGTCTTGTAAAAACATCACAAATGGCACAGAGGTACTTGCTGCCAAGGGTTGGGAGATTCCTCTTCAACACCAGAGTGCAGCACTCTCCTGCTCAGCCCCACCTCATTCTATTCCAGCAGAAATCTCAGGCAGCAGAAATGAAGTAAATGAAGCAAATATGCACTAGAGAAAAAGCACCTGAACCACTCGGACATATGTAACTGCTGGGAATGAACTGGAAAGCAAAGGCTGGCACTGCAGTGAAGCCAAATCCAAACCCCTGACATGTTTATGTGTCAGCTGTGCACTTCATCTTTGAGATCCAGTGGGAGGTCTCAGACAGCAGGAAAGCAGGATGACACTCCTGAAGACATTAAAAAGACTGCATGGACTCGTGGTCACACAGACCTTTCCAGCAACAAAGCCAGCAGCACAGCCTGAAGAGTGTGACTGCCAGAAACATGATCTAAACAAGGCTTTGCAAAAAAAAAAAAAAAAAAAAAAAAGAAGGAAAAGAAGGAAGAAAAAGAAAAAAAATCCCAAGTAAGTAGCAAGTTTTAATAAAGCCACGAGAAAAGAACATATTGCAAGTGTTGCTGTCTGGGATGTAGCTGATAGAGGCAAGTGAAGAACTCAGTGAGTGGGTGCCTTGCAAAATGTTGCAAGTCTCAGTTTATGACAGCAATAAACTCCTTTAGAGATGAGATAAACACGTTGAAGGATTGGCACTTCAGCTGTGACAAGAGACAGGGTTCAATCAGGAGAACTGCACCACCATCTCTCACAGGATGAGCACCTCAGAGCCACGACTGCAGAGAGAGGAGATCCCCAAATTAGCATAGCACCAGCGACTGCAACACCGCTGCAGTTGGAAATCTGGAGGTCAGGCCCAGTTCTCCAACAGAGCTCTCTCATAGAGGGTTATATTCTGTGAAATCAGGAAGGATAAAAAGTGGGAACCAAAGCAGAACACGGTCCTTGTGTTGGAAAAACACTTGTCAGAGTTCCTTGCTTGGCTCTAGCAGGGAGGAACAACCAGAGAAATGTTGAATCTGTGACTTTTTGTGCTGTTTTCCTTTTTCTGGAGTTGCACCAAATGGTGCTGTCCTTGCTTCATCCACACCCAGCGTTCTTTCAGCCAACTAAACAGAAATTCCAACTCTATAAATTCACTCCAGGAAGTGAACCTGCCCATGGAGCCCTTCTCCCAGGAAAATGGGTACATCCCAGGGAGCCCATGATCAGCTGCCCTCAAGGCTGAGGCTCTGGAGCATCCACAGAGCAGCAGAGATGGGGAAGGATGCTTCGGGTCTGAGAATTGACCAAAACCTAAGGACCTGCAATTACGTGGCAGATTTTGTGTTGTTAAGGAATTACCAGTAAATGCCAATCATCTCTTTAATGGGGTAAAACAATGTGATATTGTTCAGCATAAACATCTGACTCCAGGCTGGAAAAAAGGAGCCAATGATGAAGCTTAGGAGAGATCTTTAGCAGATTTAGAACTAAACACTGTGTATTGTGATGTCTGAGCTGCTGTGCAAGCCAGGCCTTCTCCCACCAGACTGACAGTGCCTGCATTCTGGCAAGAGGGTGAAAACCCAAGTGGCAAAGTTTACAATGATGTTATGCCATTCAAAATGGTCAAACTTACTGTAAAGAGTTAATTAAAGAAGATCTCACATGACTTAGGAGTGGGCAACACAATCACAGAGGAAACAGTATTGCCAAATGCAAAGCAGTGCTGATAGCAGGAAATTTGGGTATCATACTGTGACAGCTCCCTGAGACCATTCTATGCCTTCCCAGTGTCAGGCAAAGGGCAAGCAGGACTAGGAATTATTGGAAGGGAATGCAGAACAAAGCAGAGGAGCTCATTATGTGAGATCCATGGCATACCTCCATTCTGAGTCCACTTTTAGTCCAAGCATCTTAAAATGGTCAAAGGAGAATTAGAAAAATAGAGAGAAGCCTGACAAGCAGAGTAGAACAGCTTAGCTACACAGAGCCACAAACTAAACCAGCACTGTGCAGCCTGCAAAAGAAATGACTCAGAGAGGACACGCTAAAGGGCACCACAACCAGAACTATTAGCCAGCAGAACAGGCAATAGCTATTCATTATTTTCCATTGCACAAAAGCTGTGGGAACTGAAGTTAAAATGAACAAGTTCTATAGAAAAAAAAAAAACCCAAAAAAACTCCTGGCCATTACAATGCAGCTGAAAACAAGGGCACAATGGAAAGAAACAGAACTGTGGGATGCAGAAATCTGGCTATAAGATTTGGGATCCACACTTCTGCTCCTCTAAATGCTGGTGGGGGGTTCAGGAGGGTGCTGTGCCCACGTTGTGACACTGCCCCTCAAAAAAGAGAAACCTGGGTCACTTGGGGTCCCCAAGAAGATTCTTGGGGATCTAACATGACCTGTGAAGAAAAACAGCAACAATGGGGCAAGGCTGAATGGAGATTGAAGTGTTTAAATCTGTTAAAGGTGCCTGAATTAAAAAAATAAATCCAGAAATAGTCTTTTCACCCTCTCTATAAAAGGAGAGAAACAATGGGCCAATTTTGAATAACTGATGTGAGACAGACACAACGAACTTCTCCAAGTGATGCAGTAGTGAAAGATTTTCACTGAAGAGGGTGTAGATGTTCCATAATGGGAAACCTGTGCAATTCTGGAAGCTGGATACAGGCACTGGTGCTGTGGGAACTCCCTGGGCTGTCTCTGCAGGGTCTGTGCCCAGGGCCTGTCTCCTCTCCAAGCGGCACCAAGGCTCCACTCTGTCCCTTCACACTGGGCAGTAAAATCTTGACACTTTCTCCCATTTCCAAGAAACCCTGAAATCCTCCACCTGCAGAGCCCAAGCTGAGGTCAGTCCCTGGCAGAGGGATTACTTACACCACTGCTTGCTGCCAGCTGCAGGTACTTCAGACCTCTCTTCTCCTGGGGTTGCAGCCCCCTCATGTAGAACACTCCAAGATAAGCCTGTGCCTGCAACAAAACCACATGGTCCAGATCAGCCAGGATTTTAATTATTCTTTTTTTTTTGCTGATTTTTCAAGCTGCTCCAATGCTGGGGTTACTGTGGCTGTGTGGTGAGGACCCTGCCTGTGCAGGGGCTGTTGGGAGAGGCAGGGCTGCCCTAGGAAAAATCAGCAGGACACGGTAAACACAAAGAAATCACATTTGAGACCCAGAGTATCATTTCAAACTTCCCTGTGGGAGTCAGAGCCAGGGAATGGCTTCCACTCATGACCTGTCCCTAAGATCCAGCAGATGCACCCCCTGGACAGGGTGCTCCAGGAGGCACAGGCACTGCCAGCCTGGCATTCCCAACACAAGATGGCACATGCCTAAATGCATCCCCTGGAGTGGGAAAGGAGGGCAGGAGCATCTCCTCACAAGATCTGCACGGATGAGTCATCTCAGAAAGTCACAGATACAAAATGAGGATCTGTTCTTGCTTCAAGCACTGGAAGTTCCTCCAGCACAGCGACCTGCACTCTTGGAATTGAGAGGAGATGAAACTGAGCTGTGTTTCCAAGCACAGGTCAGCTCTGCTAAGCCCAAGGTTTAATGTAAGAGCCACATGAACAGCAGACACCCAATGCGTGGCCCAGTGGCTCCATGTGCAGGCAGGGCTGTCTCCCAGACACTGTCAGGAATACAAATCATCAAGAGAATGGTTTGAGTCAGCAGGGACCTCAAAGCTCCTCTAGTTCCAACCCCCCTGCTGTGAGCAGCGATAAATACATTGGAAAGCTTTTCCTTGCAGTGCCACAGGTGCTGCTCTGTAGGATGTGGCTCCAACCCTTCAGCCAGGGCTCTGTGCTGCCTCTCTCCCGTGACCTGGGGACACCAACCTCTGTGATGCCAGCCACTGCTGCTTGCTCCAGGAGTGTCACAGCCTTGTGATGCCTGTCCCAGGGGCTGCCAGGGCCGTGCTGGAGCAGGTACCTGGCATAGCGGTACTGGGCCATGGGGTGACAGCTGCTGGCTGCCTGGCAGTAATAAAAACCTGCCTGAGAAAGAGAAACCCAGGTCACACATGCCCTCAACATCACATGGCTCCCTTCAAGCTTAACCTCTCTGTCTAGACCCATCACAAGCTGCATCCCTCCCGCACCAGAACATCAGCTGGGTTAGGTGAGACAGCAGACTGTGACCACCCCAGAGCCCTGGAACCACCCTGCCTGCTCCACCCGAACCCCCCGAGCTCAAGGGGGTGGCACTGGGCCAGCAATGACTCAAACCAAGCTGCCTCTGCAGCTCTTGCCAGCCACAGCAGCTGCTGGCCAGCCTGCACTAGGTGGCAGGCTGGAGTTTTACAGGAGCCAAACTGGAGATCTGAGAAACCCTGGGATGTGCAGTGGTGTCTTAAATACAGCAACATGACAGGTTTCTCCTTGGAACCCCGCTGGGTGCTGGTAGCACAGCCTGTGCACCTGGAGAACCCTCAGAAGCTGTGGGAAAGGGATCGCAGAGCAACTCTCTGAGGGGACTGGTGATACAAAGCAGCTCTGCAAAGCTGCAATTCTTATTATTTCCAGCATTTTCTACTGAGTCTTCAGAGCTTGGGCACTGCCCAGGCTCCTCAGGGAATGGGCACAGCCCTGAGGCTGCCAGAGCTCCAGGAGTGTTTGGGAAACTCTCTCAGGAATGCACAGGGTGGGATTGTTGGGGTTTCTGTGCAGGGCCAGGAGCTGGATCAGTGATCCCAGTGGGTTCCCTCCAGCTCAGGACATCCCGTGCCTTTCCCACCCATGTAAAAGGAACACAGCTCCAAGCACCCAGCACAGATCCCTCTCCTGGAGTGTGCTGCCCACACCCAGCCCCCCAGGCCCTGGATACCTTTTCCAAGTCCTTTTCCGTGCCCCTGCCATGCTCGTAGCACAGCCCCACGTTGAACTGGGCTTTGCTGTAGCCCCGATCTGCTGCCAGCTTGAAGCAGGTGAAGGCCACCCGGCAGTGCCCCGCCCTCATGCTCTCGATCCCTGGGGAAAACACAGCCTAAACCCATGGAAAACAGGGAAAAGCAAACCAGCCTCCAATGCAGCAACCTCCCCCACAGCCACTGGGCCTTCCTTGGCTCACGCCAAGTGCTCTGGGCCACTTCCAGCTGGCTCACCCATCCTCACTCCACAGTTTCCATAAGAAAAATGGCAACGCTGCATTTTAGGGATTTTTCTGGGCTTGTGGCAGGGAGGGATCACAGGCTAACACAACGTATGGCTCACACAGAAACAACTTGCTTTTCAGTGCTGCAACTAGTGGTGTATATAGGGCAGGGACTTTTCTTAGCTCATTGCATCTTCCTTCTGCTTTTCTTAGAGTTGCAATCCTGCAATTGCTTTTTCAGCTTGCCAGGAAAACTGTGAGCTCAGACAACAAAAGAAGGATACAAGGATATGACATCTTGTGTTGCAAAAAAGACAGAGACGGCTTAATTTCCAACTACAGATGTCAAGACAACAGTGCAAGCTTCAAGCAAGCCTGGATTGAAATATGCTGAGATAAATCAGGTGGCACGAGGGGACAGAGGGCAATAAATCTCTCCAAGCACAGTTAAAATTGCTGAAAGGAGGCTTCAGCTTGGGTATTTGCCATCCCTGCCTCCTCACAAGACCTGCAACCATTTGGAGGTCCTCCAAAATGAGAAACCTGTGGTTTAAGGGCAAAACAAAACCAACTCCACATTACCAAGGATATTCAATGCAATGGAAATATCAATTCGGAAAATCTGCTGCAATTGGAAAGCGGCTTCCTCTAAATGCCCTCGTTGAGCTGGGTCACCCTGAGGAGTCAGAGAAAAAAGCTATTAAAGGCAGCTAAATCACATCAACCCTAGAGGAGATTCTTGCTTGGAAACCAAGCAGCGAGACCTGTTTGTATTGCAGCTCAGTCATCAGGAGGGTGAGGTCATGTGTCCACATCAAAACCTCCCTGTCCTACACAGCCACCTCGTTGGGGAAGCTGGATGGACACTGCTGCCCTCCCCTCTGGCCAGGGAGCTTGGGGCAGCCTCTCAGGCATCAGCAGACCTTTCAGAAGTTAGCAAATACCTGATCCTACTCAGAGCAGTCTGCAGCTGATGCTACTCAGAGCAGTCTGCAGCTCCTCCCAAGGGACAGCGCAGGGACAGCTCTGAGCTCTGCTCCTGGGACAGGGACAGCACCCAAGGAGTGGCTGGAGCTGGGCCAGGGCAGGCTCAGGCTGGATTTTGGGAGAAGTTTCTTCCCCCAGAGGGTGCTGGGGCACTGAACAGGCTTCCCAAGGCTGCCAGAACTCCAGGAGTGTTTGGACACTTGCTCCCAGGGATGCCCGGGGTGGGACTGTTGGGGTGTCTGTGCAGGGCTGGGACTGATGATCCTTGTGCATCCCTTCCAAATCAGGATATTCCACGATTCTCAGACAACTCCCCCCTCCAAAAATAGCATTACCCTTTGTTCCCTCTCCCACATTGTGCCCAGAGCACAGTCACTGCCAAAACATCCCCCCACCTTTGCATGGGCTCTACCCAATTCCAGCTGAGCCCACCCCTCAGCTGGACTGGGCAGTGCCCAGTGCTGCTGAAACCCTGCAGGGCACAGCCAATTCCTTTCCTCCAGGGCAATGAACAGCCTGGGATGTGGGAGGAGGCTCAGCTCAGCCCAATTCCACACCCCGAGTGCCATCGAGTGGCAGCAGAGCTCAGTGCACACGGGGAATTGGGAAAATGCCCTCTGGCATCCACAGCTCCACTGCTGATCTCAGGGCTCCTCCCAAGAGGCCAAGACAGCTCCTGAGCTGCTCCAGACCCAGCTCCAGGCTCTTCCTACAGCCCTGCACAACCTTCCAGGATGGGGAGATCCACGCTCACCCCCTCAGCAGATCAAGCAAATTCCTCTTTGGTGCCTTTTGCAGGAACTCACTCTGCTGAAAACTGAATTTACCTCCTCTCTGCTCACAGTATCCTTGAGCAATTGCTCAGCCGACTGATTTTTTAAAAAGGGAATTATCTGCATCTAAGACGTGAATTGCAGAGAATTGGCAGGTTTAATCACAACAAGAACAATAATGTAATTTATGGCCTTGTGACTCTCGAGCTGATGCACTCTCTTAAGCCCCAAGTGCTTCCCTCTTTACCAGACAAGAGCCAGCCCTGATTTGCAGCATTTGGAGTGACACCACCTTCCCCAGTCATGGGCTGTCTGGTAAACACCAAAATAGCAACAGCATGTAATCACCTAGTGAAAGATTGCATCAAAATGCAAATACACAGGAACATATTGGTCCTGCTGAATCTGGTTTTTTGTTTGATTGCTTGGTTTGGTGCTTTTCCCCATTTTCTTTCAAGGCTTCCCTGCCAGCAGCCCTGTTACAGAGATACCTCAAAGGATGGGGATAGCAGTTTGTAAATCCTGGAATTTTTTGGCTAAAGCAGAGGTCAGTACATCCCATCTCCCCTTTTTTTTCCAGTCTTGTGTTTGAGTGTTGCTCAGGCTGTGCTCGGGGTAGCTCTGGGATGTTCCTGCAGGGAAGGTGCACACAAGGGGGTGGAAAATGAAACCTTACCTTTGCACTGTGGAGAACTGGCCCGACCCTGGAGCTCACAGGGATCTGGAACTCCCCTGCATTAAAAAAAAAAAAACCAACGAAAAAGCAAAGTTTAGCAATGCTGCATCTTTGCCTCTTCCCATCCTCTCTATTCCATAAAGGACTCATCTCCCATTCAGTCAGGGACATCAGGAACAGAAGGAATCCCAACCAATCTGACCTTTGGAGCAAAAGCAAGCACAGGAATCCAGCCCTGTGGCTGCAGCTCCTCCAGAAAGCCCCCTGGTTTAGATCTGAAGACACCAAAAGTAGAGAGAATCTCCTGCTTCTCCTAAATGTTCCAGTAACTTGTAATCACAGCTTTAGACCTCCGTGCTTCATTTCCAATTAAAGTACTTCTACTCTGGGTTTCTGCTCTCAGGCACTGGCTCTTCTAGGTTTTTTCTTCTTTACTAAAAAGCCAATTCCTCCTTTTGAAAGTCCTGACACGACTAATCAGCCCCTCTTGATTCCTGTCTGCGATTCTAAAAAGACTGCACCATTCACGTCTTTCAGCTGCACCACTTGCCTGCCAGCCTTGGTTAATTTTATGACATTTTGCTCCTATTCCTGAATTTCCAACATGGTTACTGAGGTGCAGCCCCTCTGAGCAGTGTCACAGGAAGGGTGGCATTGCCTTCTCATGCCCAGTTTGCCTGGATCAGCTGTAGCTCCCAGTTTGCCCAGGGCATCACACCCAGCCCGCAGCTGGGCCCCTGCCTCCCCAACTCCTTCTCCAGGTCATTTCTTTCCAGGGTACAGCTCTGCCTCTGCCAGGAGATGATCAGCTCTCTCAGATACCCCGGGCCAGCCACTTCAGCACTGTGTGAGCAGTTTCAATCAGAATTATCTGGCAGAGCATCTACAGCCTGAGCTAAGGCACCTTGTTCAGAGCAGGGCTGTGCTGGCAGTGGTTACAGCGACATTTACTCCGGTCCAGCCACTCTGAGAGGACAATGACCTCCACAAAGAGGACAGACAGCCTGAGGCCAAGGATTTTTAACCTGGATCACCAAAATCCCACTGGACACTGAACTCCAGGTGCTGGA
Source organism: Picathartes gymnocephalus (assembly GCA_013390045.1). Taxonomy (NCBI): domain Eukaryota; kingdom Metazoa; phylum Chordata; class Aves; order Passeriformes; family Picathartidae; genus Picathartes; species Picathartes gymnocephalus. Next base: position 448,543 of record WEKY01032081.1, read on the forward strand.
GCCTGGATCACTTTGAGCCAGAGCCTCCCCGTGTCTCCCTCTCAAGCTGGGACAGACAACACAAGTGAAAAAATGTCCTTTTAGGGCCTGATTCCTCCACTGCTGGCACTGTTTGGCTGCACGTGCAGCAGCAATGAGGTGTGCAGCAGGCAGGGGTGCTCCTTGCAGTGCCTGCACTGTGCAGAAGCCTGGCCTGTGTGCCAGCTGCAGCCTCATTATTCCCAGACAAACAATCCCCCCCTGGCTGTATTCAAATGTGTATTATCTGAACAGGCCCCACTCACCCAACAAGCAAGATCACGGTGGCAAACACGATTTCTATGCAGCATTCTACCAAAAGCAGTATAATCTGTGAATTTATTAGTTGTGCTTTCTATTTCTTTGCAGAGCAGGCATCAAATTATCTGATAGTTCTCACTGTAAGGCTCTATCGCGGATCTCCCTCGTGATGTAATTTGGGTTTTTGCCACACAAACAACTGCAAATCCCATGGCAAAAAAATGGTCTGTATTAAGAATTCTCCCACTGCTTGTTTAAACAGCATTAGTACCTCCACACTTTCAAGAAACTGTACATCCTGCACAGATGTCTACTACTGAATCAGACTCCTCATTTACTGTGAAAATGTTGTAATTTGGACAAACCACCGAACCGTGAAAAATAAACAGCCACTAATTCTGAGTTCTGTCAGCCTGCAGAAGCACCTCGTGCCCCTCTACCACGGGAAACCACCTCCTTACTCCAATCTCCCCAGATCGGGGTTACCAATCCCAGAGAACATCTGGAAAAGAGCACAGGGACCAACTGATCCTGGCACTCAGCTCCTGAAGGATCAGAGGGTTCCAGAATGGTTTGGGTTGGAAGGGAACTTCAAGCTCATCCAGTGCCACCCCCTGCCATGGGCAGGGACACCTCCCACCATCCCCGGCTGCTCCAAACCCCATCCAACCTGGCCTTGGACACTGCCAGGGATGCAGCAACCACAGCTTCTCTGGGAGACCTGAATTCCCTCAGAATGCAAGGTAAAATATTCTTCAGGTTATGTTTAAAAGATGGGAATATCACAGCTGGAATTTTCTGTGCAACTTTATTTGTACTTCTTCAAACCCCAGCTCTGATGCAACATGTCTGCCCACCCTTTTTTCCATGCAATCTCACAGCTTTCAGTGTTCTGGATGCCCAACGCTCCCATCCTCAGCAGTTAATAAATATTTTTGTCTCTCCTCACTGTTCATCCTGGGCTAATCAAGTGTTGCTCACAGCTAGTTCCAAATGAGGAATTAATAATCTTCTCCTAGACAGCCTAGATTGCTCATCCCAAAACATCCACGAGAACGAAGTCACAACAAGAGCTGGCCAAAATCCAGCATTTCTGCCTCATGGAAAATTTCACTGTTTCCAATTGGTTTTATTGTGCTTTGAAATGAAAACACACTTTTGCAATGTCTGTAATCTCAGAATTGAAATAACAAATTTTACAGTTCTGCCAGGGGTAAAATACAACTCCCCAGGGCATCATTCAGCTGCTGTAACACTGAGACTGGCTGTAATCACCTGCTTGCTCACTCTGTGCCTTTAACTTCCAGCAAAAAACCTCAGAGTGAGGCAGGAATTGCATGGAAAAAAGTAAGATGTGAACACAGAGCTGAGGACTTGTTGGTAGCAATACCCAGAATGCTATTTAAAGCAAGTTTTAAGTTAATTTCCTTAACTTTTCTTTTTAAACAAAGGAATAGATTTTTATCCTAATAAAATTGGAACGGCTCCTGGGAAAGCTGGCATGTTGGGATCCATCCCACAGATCTTTGCCACAGCAACAGCAGATTGTCACTGTACAGGGAGGCCAGCACCAGCAAGTCTGGAAATGAACTGAAACACCCAGAGAAAGGGGAAGGACATGGAATTTTCTCCAGAAGATCCCTTGCCATTGCTGGCAGCATTAGACTGGAGCAGGGAAGGTACATTCTGCTCCACTCTCAGCTCTGTTCTCTCATGGCAAGGCTTTGCTACCAGATTCCCCTGCATCCTCTGCCAGGTGTCTGTCCTTCCCTTCCTTCTGCTCTCCCCAGCTTCCTGCTGCATCCTCATTTTGCCAGTCTCAGCCTCCTTCAGTAGCTAAACACCAGGAAAAAAAAAAAATCTTGTACCTCAGGCAGGTTCTTCTGTAGAAAGCAAAATGTAGTGAAAGAAAGGGATCATCAAGCTTCACTTTCCACAGAAAGATTCCCAGGACTTCTCACATGACAAAACCCTTGCATTTTTTCAGGCTCTTCAGTGCAAATTACCAAATCTCTTCCCCCTGACTTTTCTCCATAAATTCCCACAAAATGGATGCACAGCATAATGTGGAATGTAACCCCAGGACTTATGTATGGAGCAAAATCAAATTATTTCTGACATATATTATCTCTGACAAGTGACAGTTGGAGATGCCTGGGCAGAAAGGGTGAGGAGCAGGGATTATAAAGTCATGCTCTCCCTGGCAGAACTTTCCAGCAATCAGCTGTTCTGTCATCTGAGCAGGAGGCTTGGCTGGACCAATTAAGTCTAATTTCAATGTGTAATTTTACCTAATCACTTCTTGGAACCCACTTGTACTTCTGGCCTGTGGCAGTGAGTTCCACAATTTACCTGGGCACTGGCCAAACACAAAATGCCTTTTGCTTTTTTCCAAACTTGCTGCCTGACCCTTCTGTGCTGTCTTTTGATATCAGGATTATGAAAAAGACAGTCCCTATTCTCTCTCTCTCAACACTTTCAGTTTCACAGAGCACCAGCACATTCTCTGCCACTTTTTTTTTTTTTTTTTAAAGCCGAAGAATCAGTCTCTGTTTGGATGTAATTGTCTCCCTGTCATCTTTCTCTGCAGTTTTGTCCCTCTTTTTCAGACACTCTCTTTTCCTTAAGTGTTCAAGACATGGCTGCATCCCAGACTCGTATGAAGCCACAGCATTGCCTTGTCCTCAGCTCCTTCCTTCACCATAATTAACATTTAATTGGCCTCACTGCTGCCGAGCACTGACTTAACCTTATCAAAAGCACGTCCACAGTGACTTTAAATGTTCCCTCTGCAAGACCATTATTAATTTGACACTCCTCACTCTGCATGTGTATTTACAGCCACACTGCCCTGTGCACACTCATTTAACCCACCTGGGGATTACCCTGCCTTTGGTTCTTGTGCAATCCTTGTGTGTGACTTTCAGATTTGGCTGTCCTGAATAATTTTTACCGTTTGCTACTTCTGTTGTCTTGCTCATCACCTCTTTTTTCCCAAATCACTGCTGACTGTGCTGAACAGAACAGGTTTAACAAAGGACAAGGGAATCCTACAGTAATGGCTCTCCACTGTGAAAACTTTCTTGTGCTTTAAGGAGTTACCAGGAGAAACCCCTCCATGTTGCCTCACATCAGCTTTAATTCTTTAGATAGCTTTGGTTGAGGTCCTGTCTGGATGATTTTCGGAAAGCTAAAAGCTGGATTATCTTGCTCCACATGCCAGTTGATTTCTCCAAAGAAGTCATAATAGATTTACAACTCTCAAGTCTCTTCAAGGGAGCAAGCTGGCCTGAGAAATGGCTTCCTAAATCCTTCCAAGACCTTTGCCACAGCCCACTCATCCCAGCATCTGATACCTCTATCCTGGAACAAGAGTTTCTATCAAATTAAAATCACCTTTTTTTGCAGTTCTGTGCCTCAAACCAACACCCACCCACCCCTTTTAAAAAGCCAAGCTGTGCAATCTGTCAGTGCTCATTCCCCTGGTCACAGAGCAGGTTTGAGCATGGGATTACAGATCATCCTTGGAGGCTCAGCGATTTCCCAGCTTCTGAAGAACATCTGAACAAAGACCACGTGGCCTTAGTTCAATTTATCAGTTTGCCCAAAAGCTCTTCCTGTTGACTCTCAGTAGGAGCTGTTTGTCAGACACACATTCACTCCAGGATGTTCAGCTGTGCCAACTACAGGCATTGCTGTCTCCACTTCTTCCCACCACTCCTCCCAGAGGTCCGTGTCCAGTCACCTGCCAATGCTGGAGTGCTTCTTAATATGCTCCAGGCTAAAGCAGATGGGTTAAACAGCCTAATTGGCAGTTTAGGTAAATTAACCTGGCTGTTTTCCTGGAGTTAATTAGGAGACACGGAAACAAAATGCTCCATTTGCCAACTGATGGGAATGGTAACCTCTGGCAAGAGAAGGTTTGATAAGCAGTGGTGGACAGTAGCTGAAATCCGCACAGAAGGAAGCCAAAACTCTGAAAGAAAGCAAAAAATGGGGAACAGCTCTGACCTCTTCTGCAGCACCTTCACTATTCAAATTCTTCCCTGTGAGGGTGGGGAGTCCCTAGCACAGGGCTGGCCCTGGATCCCTCGAAGTGTCCAAGACCAGACTGGATGTGGCTTGGAGCAGCCTGGGATAGTGGAAGGTGTCGCTGCCCATGGCAAGGAACAAGATGAGCTTTCAGGTCCCTCCCAACCCAAACCAGTCTGTGATCCTGTGATCTGGCCAACATCTGTGGCTGGTTTCCTTATGTGCCTCTTCTACACCACTACTGAATGTTGTCCCCTTGCCACCTGTTCCAGCAGGTTTCCTGCTCCCAACAACTTTCCTGAGGCCATTATTCTATAGCCATTCCTGTATCTAGTGAGCTGTAGGCCTCATCTGATCTTCCTTGGTGTGACTTTAAATTCCCTATGTAGGACACGCTTTCCTGGGCGAGACTTCAATTTTGTTGGAGTCTATCTTTCTATTTTTATAAAACTCATTTTAATAATGTCTTTGATACCTCCTTCCACTGTCTCATCTATGGCAGAAGAGCTCAGAACTGCTTGCAGGAAGAGAATAATTCCTTCAGATTCACACCATGTACACCAGTCTCCCAGATCAATGGTGCAGCACCCTCCTGAATCCTTCTGGCTGCAAACATCTGTCCACAAAAGAAGAACAGGGCTGGATGCTGCAATCAGTCTGCTAAGGCAAAGCAGTGTTGGGAAAGCTGTTGTCACCTGCAGTTACAGCACAGCCTTGTCTCTGCCTTCAGGAGGTTTTTCCCTCCTCTCTGGACTCCTGATTCATCTCTCTGAAATTCTGCCTTTCCACTCTCACCTGCCTCCTCAAGTGTCAACAAAAAGCTACGAACTCCTTGGCTCTGAGCTTGCCTTGGGGGAGCTCCCAAGTCCTTCTGTCACGAGTATCCTGCCATGCAGCCCATGGCACGTACCTGCCTCTGCCCAGGGTTGGCTCTCTCCTTGCCCTGAGGGGATGCCTGAGGATGAATTCTCTGGTACAGCCTCTGGACTTGCTTTCTGCAGGAACCGGGACCTCAGCTGCTCGCTGGGACAGCTGCTTGAGCCTTCAGACAGCACTGTAATACAGAGCACAAAAACTGTGTTTGCTCCAGGCGACAACACCAGTCTGTGAGTGTGCTTGGTGTGCTCTGACCACACAGACAAGCAGCAGGAAAGTTCGGGGAGCAGAATCCAGAACAGAAAACAAAGGTAAGGGCACACAAAGTGGGACTACTCCAAATCGTTAAGAAGCAGAGATTCCCCTGACACTGTCCCCAGGGCCCGAGAGCGGCTGTCAGCTTTTCCCAGGCTCACTGAACACACCACGAGGCAAGAATCCCACCCGGCAGCCCCCACCGCCCTCCCCGGGCCAGAGCCGCTGACCTGCGGGCTGGGCGGGCAGCGAGGAGCGCCAGGGAAGCCTTGGTTCTGTCCGGGCGTCCGGCAGCGACCTGAGCCACGCGATGTGCCTGAGGAGCTGCAGCAGCAGCGCGCCCACAGCTCCCTGCGGAGAGCGGGCACGGTCAGCAGAGCAGCCCCGCTCCCACCCAGCCCCGCTCGGGGATCCCCCCGCTGTCCCCGGCGCTGCTCCTCACCCAGGTGACGGCCTCCCGCACGGAGTAGCGGGGCACCAGGCCGGGCAGCGGCTGCCGCCGTCCTCCTCGCTCCGGGCCATCCTGACTCGCGGGCGCCCTGCAACAACCACACACACACACGGGCGCCGTGAGGCCGGGCCAAGCCGCCGGCCCCGCGCCGGGGTACACCCGCAGCACACTCACCGCTCGGGGCTGCGGCTGCCGCCCAGCCCGGGG
>WEKY01032081.1:454820-496768 GCA_013390045.1 Picathartes gymnocephalus
CAGGGCCGCCGCGGAGCGCGGGTAGAGCGGCGGCAGCACCACAGAGCGCGGCAGAGCGGCCCCGGCGCCATGGAGCGCGCCCAGAGCGCCGCCCGGCCCGGAGGCCGCGTGTGGGCACGGCCGGCCTGAGGCGGCACTGAGGGCCCGCGCTTTGCAAAACGCGAAATACGCAAAACGTTCCTTAAAAAAGGGTGTTCACTGCTGTCTGATCTTTGTCTGCTTTCCAGCCTAATCAACAAGAAGGGAGATTTTGTCCGTCAAACGGCAGCTCACAAGCTCTACGTGATGTTCCAGGTGTTGGAAAGACCAATTACTTGTTGGTAGAATCACCTTGCTAATGATGCTGGTATTTCAAGAGCCAGAAATAGTTCATAATTTGTCCAGAGTGTAACAGGGAATGAGAAGGGGATTATGAAACAGAATGCTGCCTTGTTGTTGCAGAATGTGGAATAAATTAAAATTAAGGAAGGATGTTCTTTGGTGCTTGATCTTTGTATGCTTTCATGCCACATCAACAAGAAGGGAGATTTAATCCCTGGAACAAATAGCACGTAACAAGCTATGTCCAAGTGTTAGAAGAACAAATTACTTGGAATTGCCTTGCTAAGGTTTAGGGCTGGACACGCTTCCATGACCTCAGACCCCAGGGAGGTTGAGAAAGCTTGGGAAGAAGGATGGTGGGCAACACAGAATGTATTGACCACAGGGACATTTGGCAGAACCCACAAGATAAGGAAGAAACGGATAAAGCCAGCTCAGCAACTGGGCTGAAATCAGCTCTGATTGTGGGCAGAAGGTGATTCCAGCAGGGACAGGTCATGCACTGACCCATGGCCCAAGAAACCACTGACCCAAAAGAAGAGAAAGACTGAGCGTGGGACTAATTAGCATAAGAAGCGAGAGACTCATTAATCAATAGAAAATAGAATACTAATTAACAAGAGAACTAGGTGGCATGTAGCCAGTGAACAGTGATGCCTTTGTTTGCTAAAATGTAAACTGTAAATGGATCAAATACCTCGACTCTGTGTGGATCAGCCTCTTGCACACCGGGGGAAGAACGTGTTTTGGGATAGCAGGGAGAGTTCTTGGGGATCTGCTGTGCTTTGGGGTGGGGGATAACTCCTCCTTGGAAAACATGGGTAGGGACACAGCCCAGCCTGGTCATCCCCACGTTGTTCCTGCAGCTCTGGGGTGTCAGTGAGTGCTCCCTGAGCCCTGGGAGTGACAAAATAAAGGAGCCACGTTAATAGTGAGGAGTGCTGAAGTGATTGCATTATGAACTGAATAATGTGCCTTTTCCTCCCCCAGAGCTGCACCCAACAGAGACCATGCCATGCCAGCCTGAGAAAAAATCAGCTTCATGTCCTCCTCACCCTGGGTTTCCATCAGGAGTGGGAATACTGCTCTACTCATTCCAGCTGAACACTCTCTTGTTTATTTCTTTGTTCCATAGGCAAAGAAATTCTTGGTCATTGCAGCAGTTGTCTCTCTTTCTGGAAAATGGTGTTTTCTGTGCTGGTAATTCCTGTTATGAGCTCAGAATTCTTGTTCAGTATTAGCTGTGGTTTATGCTTGAATGGCTGCTAGTGTAATTCCAGGTATGGCTTTCCAGGAGATCCATAATCGCTCTCCTTCATCAGCTTAAACACTTGCTCTAAACTACCAAATTTCTCTTGATGTTCCACAGCTTTTATATTTTTTTTTTTGTAATGTCATATGGGACACAAATCCTTTATCCCTTTCACCCCATATCTGGCTTAATAGTGTAATTACAAAGTCATTTAGTTGCCTGTTTCACTAAATGTGCCTGTAATTGTCTCATGTTGCTAGACTGGTGTTTGCTAAGCTACTACAGTTTGTTTGGGGATGAAAATTACATGCAAAATAGAAATATCAGCATCTCCACTCTATCATCTTGCCTTAATTTTCTCGCTCATCAGGTCGATACCACTAATTAATGCTCCAAAAACTCAACCTGCGTTCTTTGGTGTTGGTTCATCCAAGATCTCAGCTGATCACTGAATTTTTAATACTTTGGTCCTGGTTTCCTTTCAAGTCCCCAGCCAGGTGGTGAGGGATACTCTCTGTCTTTTCTATGACTGGCAAGGCACGAGCAGAGCTGGTCTGTTTGGATTCCTGTTGTGAGGATGCTGCCAGTGTCCATGGTGCAGTTCTGTGTTTGTGTCTTTGACACTGGTGAAGGAAAATATCCAGATGAGATGAGAGTGGGATGCTGAGAGATGAGGAAACGGCTCTGTGTGGAAGGACCAAGTGACTAAAGAGGCCAGTGGGATCCTGGGGTGCATTCCCAGCAGGTCAGGGAGGGGTCCTGCCCCTCTGCCCAGCCCTGGGGGCACCTCTGGAGTGCTGTGTCCAGCTCTGGATCCTCAGCACAGCAGGGACAGGGAGCTCCCGGAGCTGAGGAAGGGCCTGGAGCATCTCCGTGCCCAGGAAAGGCTGAGGGAGCTGGGGCTGCTCAGCCTCGAGAGGAGCCCCAGCTGAGAGGGGCCCTCAGCCCTGGGTGTCCCTGGGTGTCCCTGGGTGTCCCTGTCTGTCCCTGGGTGTCCCTGTCCATCCCTGTCTGTCCCTGTCTGTCCCTGTCTGTCCCTGTCCGTCCCTGTCCGTCCCTGTCTGTCCCTGTGTGTCCCTGTCTGTCCCTGTCTGTCCCTGGGTGCAGGGAGGGCTCAGGGCAGGGCCCAGGCTCTGCTCCAGGGCCCAGCAATGGCACCAGAGGAACGGGCAGGGACTGAGCCCAGGAGTTGCCCCTGCACAGGAGGCAGAACTTCTGCCCTGGGCAGTGCCCAGCCCTGCACAGATGGTGCAGAGAGGCTGTGGAGTGTCCCTGCCTGGGGATATTGCAGATATTGCTGTGCCCTGTGCTCTGGGATGGCCCTGCTGGAGCAGGGAGGTGGCTCCAGGTGAGCCCCTGTGGGTTCTTCCAGCCTGGCCCAGTCTGGGATTCTCTGAAGGGAACTGTCCAGAGCAAGACAAAGCTGAGCTGGCAAAGCTCAGTTTGGAGGTGAAGGAGGAAATGTTGAAGACAGAATGGCTCAGGCTGAGGCAGGAGGACGTTCAGAATGTTCCACCTGAGGTTCTGCTGCTGGGGTTGTCCAGCTCAGCCAGATTTGTGTCCTTGCAGCTTGAAGGCAGAGTGGAAAGGACATTGAGGAGGAGGAGGAGGGGACCAGCCCTGAGGAGCTGCTGCAGGTGCAGTGTCTTGCTGCAGCTTTTCTGCCTGCTGGTGCTGGGATTTTGTTGCCTGCACCCAGGGGTGGTGGGGGAAGTGGCCAATGTCATTGCAGGGCCCCTTTGCAAGGTCACAGCAATCAGGAGAGGATTCTGCTGACTAAGAAAGGGCAAACAGCATACACTCAGTGAAGAATCCTTCCCTGGGAGGGTGGGGAGGCCCTGGCACAGGGTGCCCAGAGAAGCTGTGGCTGCCCCTGGATCCCTGGCAGTGCCCAAGGCCAGGCTGGACACTGGGGCTTGGAGCAGCCTGGGACAGTGGGAGGTGTCCCTGCCCATGGCTGGGGGAGGGACTGAGCTTTAAGGTCCCTTCCAACACTCACTATTCTGGGATTTTATAAGAACAGGTAAGAAGAAGGATTGGACAATTCTAAAACATTTGATTTAACCTGACTCTCTGGAAGGTGATGGTGCACCTTCTCCTGGTCACAGTTTTAAGCAAGATGGTGGTTGAGAACAGCCAGGGTGGATTTAAGGACAATTATGCCAAAGGAATAATTGCCTCTGTGATGAGACTGGCTCAGAGCACAGGGGGAGAGCAGTGGGTGGTGTTCACTGGACTCCACCACAAAGGCACCCACGGGGTCTTTTTATCAGCCTGGTGGGTGAGGTGTGGATGGGGTAAATGGGCTATAAATTGTCTTGAAATCAGCCTGGATTGCTGGGCTCAGCTGCTGGCCAGCAGTGGGTTAGCAGCACACAGAGCAAACCAGAAGGGGCTGAGAAAACTCTGCTTGTTATCGTGATAATTTTAGGGAAATAAATACCTTGCTCCTGAGGGAAATAAATACTGTGCTCCTTAGGAAATATATTTATTTTGGTTGGAAGAGGGAACCAGGCTGGTTGTGGAAAGCAAGCTAAAAATAGAGATGGAAATTCTAGAAGGTTATACACATTGTGAGGTCTTCTAAAAACCTTGCAGTTAAAATCACTCTTTCAGTCACTGGTTTAAACACTCATTAATGCCCATTCCCCCTCAAAGTGCAGACCAAATGAATGTATTTCCAAGTTTTTGATTACTTTTTTTGAGGCACATTTGGCACTGGAACTTCATTCTCTGGAGCTGATTCCTCTTGTCTTATAGTGGCCTCCTGCTAACTTAAGTTTTCATTTTCATTTTTATTTTTCTGCATTTTGAGCAAAGTAACTTAGTGGACCGTGTAAGCTTTGATAGATAATAGTTGTTTTTTTAATCTAAACCCAGAAATTTATGGTCAAAAATCTCACCATTCCCCTTTGACCAAATATACTTCAAACAGTGTAATTACAGGGGATATCTCGTTTCACAGCTCACAGACAAAGCAAATGTGTTTGTTTTACTTTATTAGATTTCTTATAATATGTTCATACAAACCCAAATGTGCATATACACACTCTGTCAATACTGCCAACTGCAATTTATTAACTTTTATAAATTTTTTCCACTAGGTCACTATGTTGTTAAGCAGAGAGTGAAGGCAGGATCAATGCTAAAGATGGGAAAGCAAAATTTCCAAGTAAACAATCTCAGCTTTCTCTTAATCAGTTTATAAGGGATATTTTCGAGGAAGGCTAATTAATTATATGCCTGAAACCTCTCTTAAAGCAGTAGTAGAATAAAGAAAGAGAAGAGAATAAGAAAACAGAGATATTTGGGCTGTGGCTCCTGCTGCTGCTTCCCTGTTCCCTGAGTGCTGCAAAGACCCTCAGTCAGTCACTGTAATCCAGAGCTGGAGCTGGGGGCAGCTTTGGGGATAGATCTCGTTGCTTTGTGATGAACTCGGAGGCCCTGGGAGAATCTCTTGGTGTTGACAGCCCCTGACAGTAAATGTCACATGGATTCGGAGGGAGCTCAGAGCCTTCTGGTGACTGCTATGAGAAGAGACACGGTGACAGCGAACCTGATTGATGAGCCGTGCCACGAGGACAGGGAGCTCTGGGTGGTGATTGTCTGTAATTGAATGGTCCATGGAAGTTATTTCTGGGTTTCCACAAACACTCCAGGAGACTTTTCGCAGGGGAGGGGTGTGAATTCAGACTGAGGTGCTCAGCAAGTCCTTGTTAACTCAGCCCTAACAGACTTTAAAACTTAACGGGCTGCTCTAGCTGTGTGCCCAGAGCTATAATGAAACAAACGGCACATGGACATGGTCAGTCCTGCAATTACCTCTAGGAATGTTCCTTTGTCAGCTTCTGCCTCCTCTTTTTAGTGCCTCCTCCTCGTGGCTGAGCCGTGTGATGGTGGTGGAGGTTGTCCCTGGCTGTGACATGGCCGTGCTGTGACACCGGCTCGGCCAGTGACGCTCCGGGCGTTCACCACGAGTGTGAGACCTCGGAGCCCCTCACCCAGCCAAGCATTGCTGGCACTGACCAATTAAATTGGCCTCTCTCTCATTAAAACCCCTGTGCAGGCTCTGGTGTGTCACAGATCTTTAAAATCTCCATTATGAATTCCACTTTCTGGTGGGTATTTTTAGCTTCTACTTGAAGAAATGATTATTGTCTCTTGCACTTAAACATATCAGTTTCGGCTCTGCAGACATCTCCTCTGGGCCATAGTCAAAGACCTGATCTGACTTGAACTGCTGAATCCTCAGGGAGGATTTCAACACAGCTCCGAGCACTCGGACATTGGAACTGTGCAAGGAGGAAGAGGGAAAGAAATCCAAGCCCTCCCCCCTTCCCTTTGGTTAGGCAGGAGCACATCCCTTACAGATTTACTTGCTTGTGCCAATTTAATGTGATTTCTTCTGAGGGCCTGGAACCACTCAAGGAAGGCTGACAGGTTTTATCAACAGAATGGAAACTGAAGTGATAAGGTGAGAGTTGTTGACCTGATAACTAACAAACAGAAAACTCCAGTGTCCCTCCAGCTAAATGTTGCACTCCTCAGGTAAGTAAACGATGGCAGCAGCTGTGGTCTTGTCACTGAGCGAGAGAGCGTTTGAGTGCAGAGGAGCAGGAGGTGAACTGTGAAAACAAACACATTCACTTTGCCACAGACTATTTCCCTCTATTACTTTTAATGAGAGCTAAACTCCAAAATGCACAATGGGACAATAATATTGCGGGGAGAAGGAGCTCTGCGTGCAGCTCCGAAATTCCAGACGCCCGGTTGCAATTAAAATGATTGCTGGTGTGTTATTAATGGCTCGCCAGGAGTTTGAGGCTGTCCTCAGGTTTGGGACCAACTGGTACAAGTCAGTGCACAAGTGACTGAAAGGCAGAGCTGAGTTAACAACCTGAACCCACAGTGCTCAAAGGAGCTGGGAAAGGAGAGAAGTGTGAAAAGGTGAGAGGAGCCGTGTTAAAGCACATCCCTGACGGGGCTGGCAGGAAACAGCTGGGTCACCATAGGCAGATGTTAGTAAATACAGCCCAGGTGTGTGTGTGTGTGTAGGGGGGGTTGTTATTTATTTTAATTCTGAAATTGTGCTGGGGGAGGACAGCTGGGAAAGGAAGCGGAGACCTTTATTGAGCGACGATTTCGAGGTAACGGGCGCAAAACGCACGGCAAGCCTTTCATTCCTCTGTCCCCTTACATCTCCCTGAAAGCACGCTGGGGTTGTGTAGGAAACGGGGCTGTCACAGAGCCCTCAGAATTGTTGCCTGACAGGCTATGAAGGCTTCAGCAGCTGAACAAAGAGGCACACGACAGAGCTCGTGTTCGGTGTCCGTCTCCCCTTGCTGGCTCCTGGCCTGCTCGGCACGATCGGCAGCGACAAATGCCAAGCGATCCCTTCCTGCTCGAGCTCTCATTCATGCTAACTCTGTTTCTCACATGAAAGCACTTTTGTACTCCCCGTGTTTGTCATCCTGCCATGTGGCTTTTCTTTTTGCTGTTACAGTTTCTTTTTGTCTCAGGTGAGGGTACCAGAGATGCTGTTGGAGAAGCAGAGCCACCGTGAGTGTAAACAGGGACAGGGCTGTACTTTTCTCTCCAAAGAATTCAAAACTTTGGGATTTTTTTTTTTTTTACCTGCTCTTGAGCAATGGGGTCATGTATTCATAGAACAAGCTGTTACAATGTTGAGATGCATTTCCTAAATTGTCCAAACTAGCTCAGAGTCCATCACTCAGTGTGTAAAATGGTGCTTTTTGTGGATAACTAGATTATAGCTGTCAGGGCTGAAATTCATCTTCCACTTCATCACATGGCTTGCTCAGTGTCGTGACATCTTGAACTTTTTGCAGTAAATATTATCCTAATTAATTTAGTTTTTATCAGAAAACTTCTCCACTGTTCCCCCAACTTTTCAAATCATTTCTGAGCACATTGAACACTGTAGACCTTAATCCCCATGGGACTCCACTGCTGATCATCTTCCACTGTGAAAACGCATCCTTTAGGATAATCTTCTCTTTCCAATGCTAAATTGTAACTCTGTGAGGTCCTTACCTGTAGTCCCTGGCTGGTTTAGTTTATTTAAAAGCCTTTGATGAGACCTTCTATGCATGAGGTTTCTGGAAGCTTGGGGTGAGTTGGAAATGCAGGGAAAAATTCTCAGCTGGAGCTCTGCTATTTACATGCTTTTGACTCCTTCAAAGAATTCCAGCAGATTTAGAAGGCTTGGATTCCTTTTACAAAAGTCATGTTTACTTTTCCTTAACATGTTACTTTTATTCATGTATTCACTAATTCTCTTCTTTACTGGAGCTTCAGCCAACGTGACCCATATGGACATTGGGCTTAGTGGGCTGAGGCTTCTTCAATCACCACTGGATTTATTTTAAAAACCTGATTTCTTATTAGTTACCTTCCAGTCCTTTGATAATCACAGCAATTTTCAGCTAAAGGTTACGTACTGAGGGTATTAGCTCAGAAGATTATTCATATTTAACATTCTGTAAAAACCTTGTGTGGCTTCCATGGGGCGCCCAGTGAAACGTTGTTACTCCTTTTATCTGCTTTGTAATCTCCACTTAACACCCTTAAATTAAGACAAGCCTTCTGTGAAGGCCTTATAAACAAGATCCTTCTTCTAATGTTCCCAGGATTCTCCGGGTGAACAGGGGTTTGAAAAAACGCCCAAGAATTTGGGATTTTTTGTGATTGCACTGTGTTTTGGAGTGCTCCTTCCACACCTGGCTGGCTCCTGCAAGCTCCTTGCTCTTGATGTGTTTAAAAAGGATTTATAACATTCTTTCCTATTTCTTTAGCAAACTGCTTCTAAACTCTTTCTTCCATCCATGTTATTGTGCTTTTACATTTAGTCTGCCAGAATTTATGTTCTTTTCAGATTTCCTTTTTCAGACACAACTTCAGCTTTTTGCAGGATACCTTTTAACTTCCAAGAGCCTCCCTGATCCTGCTGTTTTATGATGCTAGCTTTTTGTTTTCCTCTCAAGTCTTTTTTTTTTTGACAGGTTATATGCATTTGCTTTGAGCCTCCAATATAAAATCCTAAAATAGTCTACCTGCCATCTGAAAACATTTTACCTTTCTGGCTGCCACTCTGAGCATTTTCTGTAACAAATTCCCCCTCATTTTCCAATTTTCCTTTTGCTGGAATCAGGCACCACCACTTGATTTGCCAACACTGCTCCATTTCAGAGGATGCAGCGTGAGTCAGATAAAAGGATTAAGGGTTTGGCCGAACCCAGTCTCTGGGAAGGCTGGAAATACCAGCCATTAACCTTTCACTAATGATAATTCCCTGATTTCATTACCTGAGGAGCAGACAAGGATGCAGCTTGCCAAAGGTAGTGATGGTGGGAATTCCTGCCCTGGGACATCCACTTCTCTCTGCAGCTACAACAGGCCAAGCGACAGAAAACTGGGGGGGAAAAAAAAAATCAATCTGAGGTGATTTATCACCACATCACTGAAGTTTGATACTAATTAGTGTGAGTGATTTGGGGCAGGCTGTTGGTGGGAAGCAGAGTGAGGAGCAGAGGCACAGTGGCAATGTCCAGTTGTCACATCAGCAGATCAGGAATGACCCAGGGTGAGGGACAAGGGTGAGAGCAGGAGGTTCTTCACACCAGAGAATCACAGAACCATGGAATCATGGAATGGTTTGGGTTGAAGGGACCTTAAAGATCATCCCATTCCACCCCCTGCCATGGGCAGGGACACCTCCCACTGTCCCAGGCTGCTCCAGCCTGGCCTTGGGCACTGCCAGGGATCCAGGGACAGCCACAGCTTCTCTGGGAATTCCATCCCAGCCCCTCCCCACCCTCCCAGGGAACAATTCCTTCCCAATATCCCATCCATCCCTGCCCTCTGGCAGTGGGAAGCCATTCCCTGGTTTGAACACTCACTAATGCCCATTCCCCCTCAAAGTGCAGACCAAATGAATGTATTTCCAAGTTTTTGATTACTTTTTTTGAGGCACATTTGGCACTGGAACTTTATTCTCTGGAGCTGGTTCCTTTTGTCTTAGAGTGGCCTCCTGCTCACTTGAGTTTTCATCTGCATTTTTGTTTTTCTGCATCTTGAACATCCCTTGTCAATTGTCTCTCTCCATCTTTCTGGCAGCTCCTTCAGGCATTGGCCACAATTTGGTCACCCCAAAGCTTCTCTTTCCAGGTGAACAACCCCAATTCCCTCAGCCTTTCCTCATGGCACAGCTGCTCCAATCCCTCTGACAGCACCCAAAGCTGCACAGAATTCCAAATAATCAGGAGTTTAGACCTCACGACTTCAGTTCCCATCTAACACAACCTTGGCAGTGCTCTGACCCACCGGCTGGCACAGGATGATTTGGAATCCCATTCTTTTTGTCTCTGCAGTGACTGCTCCTTGCAGAAAGCTCGTGGGCAGCTCCAGAGCTGTGTGGGATCAGCAGGGATGGCAGGAGGGTGAGTAAAGCCTTCTCCGAGGTGAGAAAGCCCTGGGAGGGTGAAAGGCAGCAGCACCCGGGTACTGCAGAGCACCTTGAGCCACCCCACGCTGTGACAGTGGCACTGCTGAGTGGCACTGAGTGCTTAGCAACAGCGAGAGTGATGGGGATACAGATGAATTGACTGTTTTCTGAGCAAGCTGGGTAGGAACCGGAGTAATTAGCTGCTAGCTGATGAAAAGGCATGCTTAATTATTAGTGTAATTATAGATATAATAGACCAGGAATTATTCAGTAAAAGTAAGAAGGCCAATATGTTACAAAGAAGGTAACGGGAATGGAGGAGAGAATGACAGCATTGCGAATTCTTGAGAGGAGATGTAAAGAATTAAGATGATAAATCAGGGATCTTTTGGGTTTCTACTCTCTGACATATCAACGCAATTTAGCAGTGGCAGAAGGGTACACAGAGCTAACGAGGTCTGTGACTTGCATGATTTCTTTTATATAAGAACCCCTATATATAAGGGTTTATATAATGTTGATTTAACTGATGGAATGCCAATGAAATCGAGCTGTGCTTTCATAAATCTCAGAACCTGCACAATTTCGCGGGGATCTTTGCTCTTCCTCCAGCACAGCCATTTAATTCAATGAATCCTGCAGGAGCTCGGCTGTAGCTGCTTCTGACCAATATTGGTAATTGATTATAATTGTTGGATAAAGCAGGACTGCTTTCCCTGACACCCTGAGAAATCACCTGGCACAGAAGGTGCTGTGTTGGCCAGCCTGGCCACTGCAGCTTAAACTGCTTTCCATGGGAAAATGGCTGGAGAAAACAGGCTGGAGTGCACTAACACCGGGAATACGTGGTTGAGGTAGGATGTGGAATCACTGAAATGGGTAATCTGGGGAGGATTAAAGTATTTGAAGATTTTTTTCTGATGTCAGAGTGGGCACAGGGAGAGCTGGCCCTGCCTTTGTGGCAGGATTGGACTGGATGCTGGTGGCAGCAGCAGTGACCTGGTGTCACTGTGAGAATCTGCAGTTGAGAGGCCCAAAATGTCTCCAGTGTTTTCTAAAATTGTAGCAGTTTCTAAAATTCTGTCAGTGGGATGGGAGACTGGCACCAGCAGCTCTGATCTGGATCCTGTGAGTCTGAGAGAAGCAGTGCCAAAGGATTATGAGCCCTTCTGCCCATTGCACTGGTTGGGGAGGAAAATCAAGATACAAAGATTTTATTGAATTAGCATTTGAGGACTAATTATTAAAATGGCTTTTGATGGATGAGCTGTGAGCCTAGTTGGTCTGGCAGATAGCATTTTGATAAGGTGTTTGTGAGACAGACAGTCCTGAGATGGTAAGATGAACACAAACCAGTAACCTTAATGATGATGTTAATGCAGAAATGATGCAAACGCTGTGTGAAGCCACTGGGTACACCAGGGCAGACTGGGGACAGACAAACTCTAATCAGCCTCAGCTGGGCACAGAACTCGTGAAAAGTGAAGCTGGATGGACTCTCAGCTGATCACTGAGTCCATCTCCTCCTTCCACAGCAGAATCAGAACTGCTTGTGACAATTCCTGGCGTGTGCAGAGTTGTCTCACTTGCATTTTGCAGCAGACTTTGATCTGGCACGGGGCTGTTCCTGCCCCAACCCTGCACCATCAGGGCTGTTCCTGCCCCAACCCTGCCCTGTCAGGGCTGTTCCTGCCTCAACCCTGCACTGTCAGAGCTGTTCCTGCCCCGGCCCTGCACTGCCAGGGCTGTTCCTGCACCTCTCCATGCTCTGCTTTCTGTTGGCCCCTCCTGTTCTCAGTCTCTGATTCAGGTCGTGTTTTCCTTGTCCTGCTGCCTTTCCTGTCAGCCTTTCCCGAGGAGCAGCACCCAAACCTGGACCTGCCTCTGCACTCAGGTGGTTCAGAGGACAGCAGAGGACCTGTGAGATGTCTGCCAGGTAATTCTGCTGATAGACCTGCTCAGGATAATAACCTCTCTCTCTGCTCAGGATAACAACCCCTGGACAGCCTGGGATCCCCCAGAACCTTCAGGTTGTTTGTTTTTCCAGGCTGCTTTCTGCCAGCTGTTGCCTGTGCTGTATTTGTGCTCTTTACTCCTGCCTGAGTGAAACCACTCTGCTTTTTACCAATGAGATGCCTTCTGTATTTATAGACTTGTCCAAGTTGTCAAAAGTTTTTAATACTGCTCTCCCCCATGTATTTGCAGGCGCTCTTCACAGATTTAATCTTGGCAGATTTAATAAACACACAGTCCATTCCCTCATCCGGGCCATCAATAAAATATTGAATGGATCTTCTGAGCAGCTCAGTAACCATTCAATTTGTCCTTTGTGTTTCACAGTGAGCCTTTGGAAACTGCCCTCAGACTGCAGATTCCAACCAGATTTGTGTCAGAACTTCAGCCAAGGCATTCTTCACTTATGCATGTCATGTGGGAAAATGTCAGGAGCCTCTGGTGTGTGGAATCTGCTGCTTCTTCCTTACCCACAGTGTCTCATCCATTGGAGAGCAGAATTGGATTGGGTCAGCTTGTTTTGTTCCTGAGGGATTCACGTAGACAAGGACTCATCTCCCTGCTAGTTTCTATACACTTAGAAAACATTCCGATTATTTTGCTGTTTTACTTCTCCTGGGTGCTAAATCTTTTGATCTCTTACTTATCCTGTTTGATTTGTGGACAACTCCCAGTGTTTGAAAGTGTAAGAACTTTGTGGACAGCTGGGAAGACAGCAGATCCAAACCTCTCACTGCAAGAAATGCTGTGCCAAATGTGAAATTCCTGTGGTAATTCACAGAGTCACAAGTGGTTTTCAAGAGAGTAGTGGAAGGAATGTTTTGACAAAAAGAAATTATTTCATTTCAGTCTGAGAAATGATGATGCAAATCAGCATGACTTAAAAAAGAGATTTCAGGGAGTCTTGAGAGAATTCTGAACAGTTTGAACTGCAAGTCTGAGCAGCCTTGTAGAAATTGTCTGGTAGATTAGAAATTGAGAAGAAATTCTTCCATGTGAGGGTGGGGAGACCCTGGCACAGGGTGCCCAGAGCAGCTGTGGCTGCCCCTGGATCCCTGGCAGTGCCCAAGGCCAGGCTGGAGCAGCCTGGGACAGTGGAGAGTGTCCCTGCCCATGGCAGGAGGTGGAATGAGGTGATTTTTAAAGTCCCTTCAACCCAAACCAGTCTGTGATTCTACAATAAATATGGCCAGGGTCATGCAAAAGAAGAAGTTGTGAAACCAAATTTTGGGGTGCACCGACTTTTTTTTTGCTGTAATAGATTGGTAGTGAACATCTAGGAAAACAGAACCAGAGATTAGACTGAATTTCATAACCTTTTAACCCAGAGAGCCTGGCTCTTGTTTGCAGAGTGTTTTCTGAACTCTCCTGCAGGCTCAGTGTTGACAGGAGCTTAATCACAGCGCAGGGTGACCTTTGCACAGCTCAGTGAGAAGTGCCCCTGTGCTGGGCTTTAGAAGCTCCTGCTCACTGCACACACGTGGCTGCAGGTTTGATCCCTCCAAAACAAGGGATTATCCTGGGCCCTGTAGCACTTGTGGAGTGTTTGATACTGTGTGGGTGGGAAGTGCATGCATATTGATGGGAACACTCCGGTGGATGAGTGCAGGAAGAAAGAATAACCGGTGCAGTTGGGATGAACGATTTGCTGTTAGTCAGAAACACTGATTTTACCTGAATTCGGTGTTTTACAAAAAAATATCACCCAACAAACTGCCAGCTATGTGTGCATTAACAAACCTTGGGGTCAGTGCCTTTTCTGCTCTGCATTTTTGTCATGTAGAATTATCATGGTGGGAATGCCTTGAATTGTTTGGAATAACCACGGAATCCCAGATTGGTTTGGGGTGGAAGGAACCTCATCCAGTGCCACCCCCTGCCATGGGCAGGGACACCTCCCACTGTCCCAGGTCACTCCAAACCCCTTCCAACCTGGCCTTGGACGCTGCCAGGGATCCAGGGGCAGCCACAGCAAATCTGGGCACCCTCAGGGCCTCTCACCCTCACAGGAAAATGGAATTGCTGGTGGAGGAGAAAAACCAAAAGTGTCATCAAACTCCCAAAACAGAGGCAGATGAATTCCATGCAGGAATATTGAAATGTGAGCAGGGGCTCTGTTATGAATCTTCCTTCTTTTTATCCCCCATCTTCTGCAAGAGAGATCCCCTTCTGCTTCCTCATCCCTACAGCTTGGGGAGCTGCAGAAGTGTTTTAGATGCCGTTTGTGTGTGGAGAAATGTTCTTGCTTGCTGGTAGCCTTTTTAAGTCCCCTGCACAGGCAGGGTCGGGAATGTTCCCGGTGACGAAGCAGATCCATGTGAACGTTCTGAGGAGAGGGGTGCAAGGCAGTGTAGAACAGATTTATAACACTGAGGTGAGTCAGTTCTTAGCAGAGGGGGCTCGGGAGTATTAACTCCCAGTGACTTCCACTATACAAGGCAGCTGTTAACATATCGCTGTGAATTGGTTTAGGGGGGAGAGAAAAAAAAAGAAGATTAAAATTGCATAAGTAGATAGATTTTAAAGCGACAGGAATAATAACGATATGAAAATTGGCTGCAAGACCTGAGCCCCAGTAACAATGGAACGTTTTAAAAATAAATGGGCAGCTAGGAAAGGGTGCAGGGAGAGAGAGGCTGCCTGCAGATCACAGAGGCACCTGAGCTTGACAGTTTCTATGACTGCACGAAACAGAGCCACAGCCAAGCCCCCTGCGCTCTCGCAGCACATTCTCCTGCACAGCGATCAGCCTCAGCACCAGGCTGCTGAGCGAGGAGAATCCTCCCACTATTTAGTATTCATCCGAGATGGCGTTTCTCAGATTGCAGTGCAGAGGGTAAACAAGCCACGCTGGAGGGAGAGTGCAGAGCAGCCTTCCTCCCGGCTCTGATTGATTCCCTGTTGATGTTCGCTCACTCCACAAACCTGTGGTAGCACCGGTTTGCAGGAGCTGTCGAGCCAGCTCTGTTTGCCAGCGTTCTTTGCAGGGAGCCAGCCCAGCAGGAGGCACAGCAGGGTCCCTGCAGCAGGACAGGCGAGGGTGGCTCCCTTGTGGGGCTGCAGCATCTGGCAGGTTTCTTTGTGGGGTCTACTCGGTATTCCGCGGCCACTGCAGCTTCGAGCCTCGTCTGCAGGAGGAAAGAGCCTGGCCCCAGGGCTGGGCAGCTGCAGCTCCAGGCAAAAGCTGCCTGGACACATCCTTTATTGTATTTTCATTTAAATGTACGGACATTTCTATCCACACAGTATCCCAGGTGCTCCGAGTGGCCGGCTGCTGTCACACCCGGGCAGGGACGAGGCGCCCGGAGAGCCCTGTCCTGCCTTGTGGCCCACGCTGCTTCCCCCTCTTCTGTTGCTGTGAGATTGGTTTTTTTCCAGGGGAGCAGGATGCCAACCACCCCAAAAAGATCCAGGGGTGCTTTTCCAGCACCTCTGAGCTGTGAGTTCCTGTAAACCAGAATTCCTGTAAAGCAGAATTCCTGTAAAGCAGAATTCCTGTAAACCTCAATCGCTGAGCACTGGGAGCTGTGGTGTGGGAGGGGCGCACAGGTTCTCACCCCTCGCTTCCCACAGATCCTGCTGGTAAAGCCAGACCTGGAATGCTGAGGAAGGGGCTCGTGTGACAGCTCTGCCCCAAAGCCCCTCTCCGGGTGAGTGTAGGGAGCCCGGAATTGCAGGGGATCCTTCCAGCTGAACATTCTGCTGCCACAGGTGCATTCCTGCTTTTGGGTAGGAATTTTCCTTTGGGAATTGCTTCTCTGAATTCCCTCCCTGTCTTTTCCCCAGCCCTTTTGGAGGCTTGGTGCTGGAAATTCCTTTGCCCACCTCTCCCTGCTCCCTGCAGTGCCAGGGCAGAGTCCTCCCCATCCTTCCCTTTCCAGCTGGAGGTGCTGCACATTCTCTTTGCTCCACAGCCTCTCTCCTTTGGAAACCTTGGTGAATATCCCTCTCTTCTTCCAGAGGGATTCATGACATTATCTGAGGAATATTTGATTTCCCCCCCCCAACTCCCTCACAGTACCACCTAACTTAAAAATGAGACCGACCTATTCAGAAGTGCGGGAGCTTCCTAAAATTAAATTAAAAGCAGCTGCTCTAAGGATGCAGAAGATGAGAAAGGAGATAAACCCACCCCATCTGAAGCTCAGAGCAATATATCACTAAGTGAAATAATTCTACAAGGGACCAAAAAGGCAATATTACAACAGCAGAGTGGAAGAGAGTATTCAAAATCAGGGGTTTCTGAGCAAATAAAGAAACTATGGGAAAAAAAAAATTAAAAAACCCATTAACTGTGAAGCAAAACCTGTAGGGCAGGCAAGGGAAAATTTTAAGGTGCAAACTCACTAAAGCAATCGTAAAAATATTGTAAAAATATATTAAAAATTGCCAGAATCCTACTTTTTCAGAGGTTTGGTAAACAGATGACCAGTCTCTAATAGGATTTCCTGTAGGAGACGAAAGTGAAGTGAGCTTTGTGTTGGTGCTGTTGTCTGTAGTTGAGGGAGGTTGTTCTCCCATGAGAGCCAAACTTATGGGGACAAGTGTAAGGAACCGTCTCAAATTAAATGACAATAAAATTCATTTTAGGACTAATTGATAAGATGAAGAGTCAGAAATTACCAAGACCATCTGGTAATCACTCAAGAGCTCTGGAGGAAAACAAATATGCAATTATGGAGCTACAATAGTGTGTAACCTGTCACTTAAATCAGTTTCCCTGCAGGAGGGATGGAAGCTGGGAGATGTCACAACAATCCTGGAGAAGGTCCCCAGGAGTGAAGTGCAGAACTGCAGATGGGCACGGTGGAGGCTGTGCTGAGCACGGGAGGAGAAATGGTAAGGAAAAAACAGAAAAAATGGAAAAAGCCCAACATATTCGGGGAAGTTTTTCTAGTGAGAAACCACAACTCACGGATTTGTTGGCGCCCGTGAAAGGGTCTTGAAAGGGCACCAAAGGACCTACTTAAAACTACACAAGAAATAATCTGGTGGGTGGGACTGTGGTTCCTCTGCCTGCAGTGTCCACCTGGCCTAGATATGACCAGAGAATCCCAGGATCCCTGAGGTTGGAAAAGCTCTCCCAGCCCATCCAGTCCCAGCTGTGCCCCATCCCCACCTTGTCCCCAGCCCAGAGCACTCAGTGCCACCTCCAGCCCTTCCCGGGACACCTCCAGGGATGGGCACTCCAAACCTCCCTGGGCAGCCCCTGCCAAGGCCTGAGCACCCTTTCCATGGGGAAATTCCTGCTGCTGTCCAAGCTGAGCCTGCCCTGGCCCAGCCTGAGGCCGTTCCCTCTCCTCCTGTCCCTGTTCCCTGCGAGCAGAGCCCGACCCCCCCTCAGTGCCCCTCCTGGCAGGGAGTTGTGCAGAGCCACAAGGTCCCCCCTGAGCCTCCTTTTCTCCAGGCTGAGCCCCTTTCCCAGCTCCCTCAGCCTCTCCTGGGGCTCCAGCCCCTTCCCAGCTCCGTTCCCTGCCCTGGACACGCTCCAGCCCCTCCAGGTCCTTTTTGTTGTGAGTGGCCCAGACCTGGACACAGGACAGGAGTTGTGGCCTCACCATAATTTTATAAATCTCACTCACATCCTCCTTGGTGTCTCCAAACTGAGGAGCCCCTTCAGTGTCTCTTCCAAAGCAACAACTGAAAATCAGCATAATGTGGTTGATGGTTCTTGACAAACCCTGTAATGGAGCTGTAAAATCCCTTGCCACGGGATATTATGGATGCTCCAAGTTTACTTGTGCTCCGGGGGCAGCGGCAGAAGTTAATGGTGGGAAGTTAAAGCAGAACCTGTTCAACAGTAAAACCAGGGACTGTGACTCGCAAATTCCCAAGACACACATTGTTGGGAAGCAGAATAACATTCCAGGGAAGCTCTGCTGCATTCCTGGTGTGTTCTTAAACCCCCTTCCCCGAGCATCTGGATCGGGAAGCTGCTGCTGCTGGAGCAGAGGAACCTTCACCTGACCCAGCGCAGTCTTTGCTGTGCTTTGTTGTGTTCTGTCAGGAGCAAATGAAACGCAGCTCGGAATGTAAACACTTGTGATGGCTCCTCTCCCCTCTACACAGGCAAACAATGAATTTTTATTGGCATGCTAATGAAGATCTCACCACGAGGCTGCTGGGGCTCAGCGAGCACTAGAAAGAGGAAAGCTACATGGGAGAAATAACGAGAGGGTCTTTAGAAAGGGATGAATATGTATTGGAGAGATTGATGTCATTTACCACTCACGGGTCAAAAATACACTCGAAGCTACTGATGTAATTTGAAGTAGGTAAACAAGGCTAGGGAAGAAAGTTTTCTTACAATCGGTGCATCTGTTGTGATCTGAAGAGGAGAAATTTGTACTTCTCGCATTGCTTTAACTCCAAAATGATCTGGGCTTTGTAGTCGAAAAGCAGCTCTTTCCACAGGCATCTAATCTGGATCTCTTTTGGTTTGGGGATCAGAGCTGAGACAAGCTCCTTTTACAAATTTGTGCTGCAGTCTACTAAAAGAGCTGTTCCTTGCCAGGAGAATATTACACACAGTTCTGAGAAAAATGAACAGAGTCAGCTCATTTGAGAGCGAACTGATGCTTACTCACAACACTGATAAGCCTGACGTTTACCGAGGAGTGCCACAATTCTCAGGCCAATAAAAAATCCCCAGAGGATGTGCGGGGGTGGGGGGGGGTTTGGTTTCTTTTTATTTCAGTGATGCTTCACATCCTATTGATTCGGGATGAGCTTCACTCTTCTGAAATATTTGACTGAAAAAATCCAAGGATGGGGAGGCCAACTCGTCCTGAATTCCATGCAGCTGTACCAGCCTGCCTTGGCACGTTTGTTAATGGACGTGGTGTGGTTAATGATGCTCCACAACTTGTCAGCGCCTCGTGTGTCATTTCTCATTCCTGTAGCGCATTAAAAGCACTTGTGCTTTGATTGCAATTAAAAATGATCCTTGGAACGATGCCACTTAACACCTTCACAGAGGAGCCCGAGCTGGGGGGAAATTCCTGTTTGTGACATCAGGGTTCTGCCTGGTGCCCTGTCTGTGCTTTGGATTTGGGAGCATCCACAATTCCTGGATTCCTTGGGATTAGCCCTGCCTGAAAAACACTATCGGAAGGCTCTTGAGTGCTCAAGTAGATTATGTCAAGCAGTTCCCTTTTGATCATTATTATAAAGAAATGTTCAAATGGTTCTGGAATATTAGAGATGCAAAATTTTCATTACAGTTGCTGTGATAATTAACTTCTGCCATATCATACCCTTATCTAGGAATTCCATTATTCTGCTTTTATTATCATTTTGACCAACTTTAAACGTACAAAGCTGTTTCTCTGTCTCATCTTTTATCTTTTTTAAGTAGACAAGGAACCCGAATGGTGGCGAGGAATTTTCTGACAAAATTATTTTTCAGGGAAGAAAAAAAATCCTTATTTATCAAAACTTGAACTTTTCACGGGAACATATGTTCCAGATGTCAAGAGTTGCAAAATCCATCACTTCAGGTGGTAGTTTGTTCCCAAATTTAATCATCACTGCTGTTAAAAAATGTGGGTTTCATTTCTGCTTTGAATCGCTTTCATTTTTCAGTCCTCAGTCTTTCTTCTGTCTCGGCGAGATTAAAAAGCCTGGGTTGATATTTCCCCCTTGTGAAAGTTCTTATGGAATTGCCCCACAATTGAGCTGTTTAAGCTTCCCAGCTCCACATTCTCCTCTCCTCATATCCTTTTTATGGCTCTTTCCTGCCCCCAATCCAATCTTCCCGCAGCGTTGATGGCAACACCAGAATTGGATGTACTGGGGGTTTCATTGCTGGACTCCATGATTTCAAAGGTTTTTCCCAGCCCAGTGAATTCTCTGATCCTCTGGGATTCTGTTTCAGTGCTGCTGGGGGCGAGTGGATCCCTTATTTCTGACCACTCCTTCCATTTCATCTCGCTTCACCTTGAATTGTGGGGAGCTCTGTGCCTTGAATTGTAGGGTCTCTCTGAGACCTCTGAGATGTGCTCTCCAAGAGGAGTTTTGTGCTCCAAGAGCAGCCCAAATTCTCTGCTGGTTCATCCCCTGCCTCTTCTTGACCTCCCTCCTCTTGTAGCTCGCGGGAGATGAAGCAGGAGCAGCCTCTTGGTGCCTGCTCGGGGTCTGCGAGCTCTGCACGGCAGCCTCAGCTCCTGGAAATTGCTTCTCTAACCCTTTTTCCCCCTTTGTGCCATTATATCCATTTATTTTATGAATAATGGAGGGGCCCATGTTTGGTATTTCACCTCTCAGCGTTAAGCACTCGGTCTCCTTTCTCTGGTGACTGATGGGGTAACTCTGCTCATATATTTACATTCTCACAGGCAGGCACTTTCAGTGTATGCTCTTTTCCAGTAAAAATTTCAGTCTGACTAGATTCTTTAAAACATTCTCTTTGATATAAAAAAAAAAGAATCTTTCACTTTTATGACTTATACTCACTTTTCTCTAGTTTATGGCCATATATTTTAGCACGCTGTTGGGTTTGTCACTGGGATTTGCTGTTTGCTGCTGATTTTATTACCTGTGTTTTATTTCATCTGGCTTTTTTTTCTTCTTTAATTGAACACCCCCCATTTTTACAGACACGTATTTATAGTTCTTAATTAAGGGGGCAGTTTTGTTTAGCTCTTAGTCCATTTTGATATATAACATTTCACCTGTTATCTGTACTAAGCTCTTTTTCTGCACTGCCTCAATGCGCAGCGTATTTGTGTCACACCAACCCTCAGCAATCTGTTTACCCTTAGCTCGTGACAGATTTCCCCCAGCTCCCACTTAATTAAACACATCCTATATGTTTTCCTGAGCCTGATTTCCCAAAGTCTGATTTCTGTGCAGTTCTGATGGAGCCCATCACCTCCGCAGGGCATCTCCTCCCCCTGTGCCTAATTGGAGCTGCGTGTGGAACCGGGAGCGTTTCAGAGAAGCTGCCAGCAGCACCCCGGGGCTAAACCTTCAGCCAGCAGCCCGACTTTGCCTTCCAGGATCCTTCACTCGCCGTTCCCTGTAGGATCCGTGGCATGCAGCAGGACCTGCTGCTCCTCCCCAGCGTTTTCCACCCAGGGCTCCCAGGAGAAGCCCCCTTGTGCTCTCCCTGGAAGTCAGCAGATCTGTCAGCGCTGCCGCAGCTGCTCCCTGCTCCTGTTCTTTGAATTCCCGGCAGCACAGTCGACCAAAAAATTCTCCATTTGAAATGGATTTTCAGCCAGAGCCTCCCTGCAGCTGGCAGCCTGCTGCTCCTCAGCTGGAAGGCAGCTTCCTGCTGCTTGAAGCCCGTGCTCCGTGGCTGCCCTGTCCCTGCGAGTGCCCAAGCTTGGCCAGGCCTTGGAGCAGCCTGGAAGGGTTGGAAGCGTGGCAGGGAGTGGAACAAGATGAACTTTAAGGTCCTTCCAGCCCAACCCATCGCATGATTCTGCACTGGGCTAAACTATTTATGGCGAGAGGAGAGCAGAGGCTGAGCGAGGCCTCGTCCCTCATGTCCTTTTATGCCGGGTTTGTGCTTTGGGTTTGTTCTCTCTTTGTCTTTCCAGATTTGCAGCTCTGGCCTCAGACTGCTCTGGGGCTGTGCTGGCAGAGCCGTGTGGGCACTGCAGGCAGGAGCTGAAGCAATTACTGAAGCATTAGTGGCTGCCCTGGAAGCTCCTGCAAGGCAGGTGAGATCACTGAGCTCTGTCCAAAGGCAAACACAGTTTACTCCTTTGAAAAAGAGAAACCAAGGACTGAGAGACCACTCTTGCCAGAAAGAAATCTGCAAAAAAAAAAAAAAAAAAATTACGTGATCAATTTATAAAGCCAATAGGAGATAGAAAGGCGAAGACATTGATTTAGCAAGAATTAATCATGCAAGCTCACTGTAATTTCTTTCCTTGAGAAAATAATGTCTAGGAGATGAAGAGGAGGCAGCAGATGGGACATATTTTGCTTTAGGAAAGCTTTTGAAACTGTTCCACATGATTCTCTGAGAAGCAGACTAAAGAAATATGGTCTGGATCAGTGTGCCCAGCATTTCTGGCTGGGCCAGACGCTTACCTTGTTTCTGTGCGAGGCAGAGCCCATCTGCTGCAGCCCCTGCTCTGATGGATGTCAGTGCCTTGTGCAGGCACAGGAACGGCCCTGGGGCAGAGATTTATTGCTTTTGGGAGGGCAGCTCCGTGAGCAGAGGCACTGGGTGGGCTCCCAGCGAGGATGGGCTGCACTTGCCCAGAGCAGCCCCTCTGGATCCGACCAAATTCCTCCTGCTGGCAGCTCCGAGCTGGCAGTTCCTCACCCAGAGGTTTTTATTGGGTTTTTCTTTATTTTTATTGTAATGTGGGTGCCTTGTCAGCCTGGGGTTTGGGCTGGAATCCTGCTGGTGTGTCCTGGTGTTCTGTGCAGTTGTTTAATTAATCGTCGGTGTGATTTAACAAAGAGCTCCCTCAAAATCTGTGGTAAAACCGGGATGCACTTGGAAGGTCAGGATCAGATTTTCTAACCTGGAGAAAGTGATCAAAGAATCCACAGATAAATAGAAACAAGTGCTCTGTACCACATTTATGAAAGAGGAAACAGACACCAAAATATATAAAAAAAAGATCCAACTGCCTGCCTGCCTGAAGCGTGCCAGGAACAGACATAGGAATTAGAGAAAATAAAAAATTTAACAAGAGGGAGCAATCACCAAAGTCTCAAACCAGGAGGTGTTAATGAAATGTATTATTGAAACATGAGGGGGGGAAAAAGCCTCATTTTCTGCAGTGCTTTGAGCTCTGCTGGACTTCTGTGTCCACACTTGGTGCAAGAGGGAGCTGGTGGTGTGAGTGGGGTGGGCACCAACGTCAGCAGTGAGTAGGAAAGAGACTTGGAAGTGAAATCACCGAGTTATAAATTGTCACAGCAGCAGACAGGCAGATCCTGAGCCGTTGGTGAGGTAGTTTTTACAGGGGAGATAAGCTATATAAATCAACATTGCAAACTAGGTTTTAGTGTTCCAAAGCAAGGAGGGATTTTTATAGCTGGCAGTTGTGGAGACTCACCAAATAAACAACTGCACATGGCTCCAGATCACAGCTTCTCTTCAGGAGAAAGAAGAAAATTCATGTGATTTAGAAAAATGGAAGGAGCTGAAATCAATAACATCAAGGAAGGAAATAGCAAAGAATGGGCTCAGCAATTAAAGTCCCAGCTAAGCAGGTCCCATGAAAAATGGGCAGTGAGATCAATAAAAAATGTAAAAATATATCTATACAAATGCTGTAACTCTGCAGCCCTGAAGAGGTGAACGAGACTGATTTTAAAGGAAATTATTGACATAATAAATGCCTCAGAAACTTGGCAGAAGGGTAGGAAACTGTAATAATAGGGAACAAATTACAGAGGAAGGCTGGGAAGGGGCGCATTAGTGGTGAAGCAATGGAGGGCATGAGGAATTGTCCCTAAATGAAGTTCCAGCAGAGGACATTTTGGAACAAATCAATAAAAGGGGCAGTCAGAAAGCAGCAAGATAAGGTGATACTCGATCGGGAGCTCTGAAAGACCTCAAAGAGTAGATTAAGAGAAAGCTAAATGTAGCATAAGAAGTGTCACTCGAGTTGACCACACTGCAAGAGGGATGGACAGTACAAATGTGTCTTCAGCCTTGAGGAAAAGGTCTCCAGGACAAATGGGGAAAAGCAGGGATCAGTAAATCTCCCTTCAGCCTGAATAAGTGGGTAAAAACTACAATAATAAAGCAGAGAACCAGGAGGCAATTTCATAAATGTGATTTATTTGGAAGAAGTCATTACAGTTCTTGCAGAAGGAGGCCGTGTCTCATAAATCTCTTGGAGATCTTTGGAGATGTCACCCAGCTCATAGGGAAGGCTGATGCAGCTGATAAAGTGCACATGGACTCCCAAACAAATGTCAATAAGTCTTTCTCTAAAGACTCTTTGAGTGGGGAAGCTGAGGTAATCAGATGTCCTCTGTAAGGAAATAAGACTGAGATAAATTGGGACAAAAAGTGGGAGAAAAATCTCGGTTTTCCCTGAGAAAGGAGCTCTGCAGCTTAACCAAGCTTAGGAACTCATCAGTGCTTTGGGAAGAGGGGGGAAGGTGGCACTGAACAGGTTTGGGGATGACACAAAATCAGCTGTGACCCTGGGAGGAGAAGCAGGTGGTTCCTGTGGCTGTCAGGAGCAGCAAGTGGAAGCCAGAGCTAAGAAATGCGAAATAGTTTGTCTGGGAATATCCATACTCAATTATATATTACACTTAATTTAAGAGCATTAATATCACTCAGAGCAGCTGTAGGAAAACTCCATGAAAACATTGGAGCCCTGGCCCCAGCACTAAAATATTCCAGCTGAATGAGAAGAGCACTTTTAGCAATGGGAGAAAAAGGAAAACACGATTATGTGATCATGTCATTGTATAAATGTTTGGCAAGCCCACCTATTGATTAATATCTGCAGTTCTGTTCATCCTGTCTCCAGAAAGAATAAAACAGAGCTAAAAAGGATGGGTGGGAGTTCTTTAGCTCAGAGATTTAAACTCCTAAATTTAGGTTTCTACCTGGAGGTGTCAATCTATGAGGTAGAGCAACTCCAAGAGGAAATCAAAGCTTTTTAATCTGAATTCCACCCACGGAAAGTAGGTGAGGACAGAATGGTTTTGGGAACAGGACAGGAAATAGTCAGGCATGGGATAAAAACCTTGAGATCTCCTAGCTAAGTAAAACCAGGAGGAAGTAGGAAAAGTTAAGATAAGAATAGGAAAAGTTCAGGATACCCCATGAAATTATGAGGCATCAGGTCTAAACCAGAAAGTCAGACGTTCTCATCTAACTGATTACTAAATTGTACTGCCTCGGGCTGGTGTGTAGGTCAAAAGTAGAAGTGAATTAAGAATTCCTGGGAGGCTGATGGGCGCTCACTGTCCTGCCAGATGGAATTAGGGAGCCTCCTTCAGTTGTCAAAAGCCAGGCAGAGGCGCCTGGGAAGGACCTGGAGCAGGTGAGAAGGACAGCAAAGGCAATTTTTAGGGCAGAGCAGACACAGTGAGTGAGGAACTGGGGAGCATCCCACTAACCAGTGAGGCACCAGGATGGGAGAACCACAGCTGGGGTGTCAGGAGCATGTGGGATGCTCCAGCATGGGCTGTGAGGAAGGAGAGGGAAAAGCAGAGAGAGAAACCAACCCTGTGCAGAAATTTTTGAAAAGGAGGGAAGACCAGAGATAGCCGTAAACCAACGTTCATTGCAGAGGGAATGTCCAGAACGTGGAATCAGGAGGGTTTGTCAGGATCTTTGTGGATGCTGACAGCCTGGTCAGAAAGCTTCTCAGACCTCAATGTGCACACTGTGAGCATTTACCCCTGAGAAACTCAGCCAGAAACTTCCTCACACATCCGCTCGGACAACATTGCTGTGTGCCCGTGAGAAAGGCAGCACCCGCAAGAATGATAAACGCTAGATGGAGAGAAACACACCTGCTCTGGGGAGGCTGATATTCATTTAGGGATTGTTTTAGAGCGGCTGGTGGTAGCACGCAGCCAGTAGTGTGAGGGGTGTTAATTTGGGAACCAATGGGATATAAGCACGAGTGGGAAACACTCTAGAAAAGGTGTCTCGTACCATAAACGTGGCCCTTTGGCCTTCACTTGCCTGGACTTTGTCCGTGTGTGTGGACACGTCGCCCGTCCGTCTCAACAGCGACAGAGCTTCCGCACCTCGGCACTGGCAGGACCGAGACCGTCCGTGGGCAGTGCAGCCCTGGAACCCGCCTGCTAAACCTGGCCTTTGCCAGGTGCTTTTTGAAGACTGAAATTGCTCAAAGCCGTGTTCAGGCCAGTCTGTCTCCCTCTCTCTGCGGACTCCCTGGGTTTCTCTGGTGAGTGGTGTTCCATTATCAGAGAATCACAAAGTCGTGAAGGTCAGAAAAGACCTCCAAGGTCATCAAGTCCAGCCTTTGGTTGAACACCCCAATTCCCACATCTCCTCATTCTTGGAACCCTTGCAGGAATGGTGAGCCCTGTCCCAAAGCTCCTGTCACTGAAGGGAACCTGACTACAATCCAGAATAATCCCAACACGGAGAGTTTGTATGGATTGGCTCGGAGAAGCAGCTGACAAGGTGTGCAGGGCTGTGAAGAGTAAGGCTGGAGAACATCTCCAGCTCCTTCCCGTGGGGGAGAACTGAATTATGGATCTGGCTGCCACTGTAGCTCTGCTGGTTTAGTCTAAAACTATGTTTAGTGATCCCAAACTTTCCTCTTTCCACCCTGCCCTCTTCTCCCGTGTTGTTCAGCTGTATTTTCATCCCTCATTTCATGTTTTAGAGAAACGCTTGTTCCTGTTTGGAGTTTTGGTGCCAGCTGTCCCCGGGGTGTTCCCACCTGCTCTGAAATGGTTGTAGGTATTTGCTGTGTGCTTGGGCAGCCATGGCTTTGCCTCAGGGAGCTGGGAAGGACATGGAGCGCTCTGGGAAGCAGGATTCCTCATCTGCAGAGTGCAAACTCGGGGAATGATGCTTTAATTAGACTGGGAGCACTACTTAAAAGCAAAATTGGGATCTAATGCAGCTGCCTTCAAACTGCACTCCAGCGTTACATAAGGAGCCCATTATAACATCTGAAGTGGGAACCTTTAAATGAGGGGAGATTGGATGGCAACTTCATCGTAAAGTAGGTTGAGCAGCAACGTGCTGAAATCACAGGATCAGGGAATGTCCCCAGCTGGAAGAGACCCCAGGGATCATCCAGGCCAACCCCTGGCCCTCCCCAGCAACCCCGCCCTGGGCATCCCTGGGAGCAGTGTCCAAACACTCCTGGAGCTCTGGCAGCCTCGGGGCCGTGCCCAGCCCCTGGGGAGCCTGGGCAGTGCCCAGCACCCTCTGGGGGAAGAAACTTCTCCCAAAATCCAGCCTGAGCCTGCCCTGGCCCAGCTCCAGCCACTCCTTGGGTGTTGTCCCTGATCCCAGGGAGCAGAGATCGGAGCTGTCCCTTTGTTTTTCCAAAATCCTTTAGTACTTTGAGGTTTTGTTTGTTTGTTTGTTTGTTTGTTTGTTTGTTTGTTTTTTAAGTCAGGAACTTTTCACGATGAGATTCTTGGGGTTGTCCTGTGCAGGGGGACTTTGCTGATCCTTGTGGGTCCTTTCTGACTCAGGATGTTCTGGGATTCTGGGATTCTATCCATCAGCTCCAAGTTCCTGTACATTGTGCTGGGAGTTGCTGGTGCTGATGGAGGAGGTATCAACCTCTCCCAAAACACCCCAAATCCATGAGCCTGGTAGGAAAAAACACTGGGAGGAAAACTCTGGGAGGAAAACACTGCAGCTTCCCTGTCCCACAGGTCCATTCCTTCCACTGCAGGATGAGACTTCAGCAGTTTTCACTCTGTCCCCAGTCCCCTTTGACCATGATCAGGCTGCCCAGGAGCCTGGGACGGATGGAACCTCCCAAAAGTCTTTTTTCCCAAAAAAATGGGTGGGATCCACCCTGATCTGGTGCAGCCCCAACACAGCTGAACTGTCACAGCCGTGGGGGTGTTGTGGAGCTTCTTACACTGAAGAATATTTCTTCTCCAGCCTCCAAAAGGAAAAGATTTGTAATTATAGGGGGGAAAAAAGGGAGTGCTGGGAGTAATCTCGGAGCTTTGCTATGCATATGGATGTGCTTCAGTCTCTGGGTAGGGATGATCTGCTTTACATGAGGACTTGTCACCAAAGCAGGACTCTGAGCTTAGTGCCTGATGCTCCCTGTGAATCCTGGCACTACAGGGCCCTTCCTGGCGTTTCTCGCCTTTTCTGACCTAGAAAATATTTACTATTTTTTTTTTTTTTTTTCCTTCTCCTATAAATCAGAACTGCTATCCCGAGAAAAAAAATTTAATAAGGTATTTCGGTGCCTGTCAGGGAGTTGCCAATTGAAATCGGGGTCAAACTGGTAGCATGGTTCTGGACTTAATTAGATAGGCTGCTGCTTTTGGGGAGAAGTTATTTTAAAGAGTCGGACACTGGGGAATTTTCTGCATGGAGTTAAGAGGAAAACAGCTTTAAAATGTGTTTCTCCATTTCCTAGAAAATGAGGTTTCTACACGCTTTTGGATTGTTCAGCCAAATGTCTCTGCTTTTTCATGATATGTTTCACAACATATTTGTTACGTCCAGACATAGAGAGTTAGAATTAATCAAACCTGAAATATTTATGGAGAAAGGCATTTCACGTCCATCTCTGTCGTGAGACTGGCTGCTCTGATGGGGATTAGAGGTTGTTACACTAATGACTTAGACTTTTGTCTCATTGCCAGAGCAGTTTCCCAATTTAGAACCTTTTCTTCTGATTAATATTTGTATTCCTCCCACAATTCCTCTTCTTATAGGAACTAGTACTGGGAATTATTCCAGACCTACATAATGTCTCTAAAATCTTTTTATCCCTCTGTTTGCTGATCAGTGGAAAGGATTTTAATGCCAGGTTAGGTAATCGAGATAAATCCGAACTTCATCTAACTTTATCCCTCCACCATGTCTTGGATATTCTGGAAACATTTTTTGTGATCCATAAATAAATTCACGTAGGATTTTGAATAATCTTTTTTTCCTGCTCCCCTGTTTTTGGCGAAGCCTCATTATGTTAATGGGAGATCCAACAGTGTTTTACAACTTCCACTCTGCACAGCCCTGTTTAGGGCAATGCTTTTTTGGGGGGGTTGAAAACATCAGGGAGTTGCAAAGGGGAAGTTTTGTGCACAAAACTTTTGGTTTTGGGGTGGTCTTTGGTGCTACCCTGAAGCAGAAGAAGCTTCTGGTATCTCTTAAAGCTTCCCAGCCTCCTCAGCTCTTTGGAGCTTACACAGGGTTGTAAAGTGAGCAGTGATTTAATTCACTTCTTGCTGGAAAAACCAGGGGGATAAATGTGTTTAGAGTAGCTCTGTAGCTGGCACTTGGAGCCAGCAGAGGTGTGGGTTTGGGAGAGGGAGGGCTCCTGGCTCTGCGAGCTGCAGCACAGCCCTCCTGGCTCTCCGTGTGCCCATTTTGGGCCATTTCATGGCCACAACCCAGCTCTGCACAGTCACTGGGACCAGGAACAGCTTCGTGAAATCCTGGTTAGAAACTCCTGCTCTTGTGGGCAAGAGCAGAGCAGGGCTTGAGCCCAGAGCCTTTTTTGTTTGACTCTTACCTCCAGCAGAACATTTTGAGCCAAGCAAGCAGTCGAAGTTTAGTTATGGAGAAGAAGACTTTGGTGTGAGCGAGTGCCAGGTGACATCCCTGTACCTCAGAGCCAGGGAAAGAGGGTGGCTCCGGTTTGCCAGGAGAGCTGAACCCTCACTGGGGATATTCCAGAACCTCCTGGACTCAGTCCTGTTCCCTGTGCTCTGGGATGACCCTGCTGGAGCACAGGTGACCCCGGTGGTCCCTCCCAGCCTTCCCCACTCTGATTCCCCGTGGCTCCAAGTTACACTTGCCTGTGCTAATGACAGCAAAACCCCTCCCTTGCTGGGACCCAGAGCTGCTCTCTCCTCTGACGGTTCATCGATTCCTGTTGCTTCCCTTCTGCTTTAACAGATTTTGATAAGTTGGGCATTTCCAGATCTGCTGCTGTTAACACTGAGCTCCAGCAGGGCCCAGAGCTGCTCTGCCAGCGCTGCCCATTTCCAGCTGCTCACTGCTGAGACATCCCAACATCCCTCTCCCTTCCTAACAGACCGGAAAGTATTTCATCATCTTCGAGCAATGAAAGCAAATCATCCTTCTTCCCAAATACCGACTAAAAGTCTGCTTGAACCCTTCTGCCTTTTCTGCATAATCCTTCCCAATTCTCCTGCCTGCACCGAGCAGTGACCCCGTACTGTTGCTAGGATTTCTTCTGCAAACAGAACTTTCCTCTGCTAAGCTCTGTCAGCCATGGATTTTATTCTGAGGTTTCTTTGTTTCCTGCTTCTGTTCATGTAGGTCAGGAGTTTTTCCTGGCGATTGATTTACACCCAGCTCGATGTCGTCGCAGCGTTTGACATTTTGGGGCTTTGTTTTCCTTTGCTGATGTCACCACCAAACTCTGACCACACCAGTCAATTTTTTTAAGGTTTCGCGCCCGCCGTTTGACTCGGTGATATTTTTTAAAGTGTCAGCTGAAATGGCAAGAGGATTAGGGAAAAGACACCATTTTCTCAGTGGTTTTGATACATATCTATCTCTGTATAATGTGTTATCCATCAGGAACTGCAGTGGTAGGACAAGGGTTCAGCCTAAAAGAGGGGAAATTTGGGTTGGATATATGTAAGAAATTGTTCCATGTGGGGGTGGAGAGGCCCTGGCACAGAGAAGCTCTGCCTGCTCCATCCCTGGGAGTGTCCAAGGCCAGGCTGGATGGGGCTTGGAGCAGCCTGGGACAGTGGGAGGGGTCCCTGCCCATGGCAGGGGGTGACACTGGATGGGCTTTAAGGTCCCTTCCAACCCAAACCATTCTGGGATTCTGTGATTCCATGTTTAATATCTTTATTTATATTTATTATATAAATAATCCCCCCAGTAGCAATGCCACATTTGCCAAGCCAGAGTCTTAAGATTTAAATTAAAGGCTTGAAATTTAGGAAAGGAATAACCCCAATGAAAAATGTGCCTTTTTTTTTTTTTCCTTTTCCTCTGAAAGCTGCCGTGTTCTGAGGCTCTCTCCACGTCAGTCTGTGGACATTCAGCCCTGGACCCACAGAAACTTTGTGCAACACCAGGACCCGTTCCTGGCCCTGCAGGGCAGAGCAGAGGAGCTGGGATGTGCCAGCAGAGCCCAGAGCCAAGGCAGGGGGAGGACTGGAAGGTAAACAGATGTAAGGTAGGAAGAGAAACAGAAATAGCTAAAGAGGCACAGGTGGGACCAAGGAAAATCTGTAGCAGAGAGGTGGAAAGTTGGTGCTTTTCCACGTGTGATGCCTGTTGAGAGTGTGGGATGGAGCCCAGCACCACCCCGTGCCTCCAGATTTGGCCAAGTTAAAGTCTTTATCAAAGGTGACAATATCCTGTTGATCTCAGAACCCCCTTTATTTGCAGATCCCAGGCCACAGAAGGGGATGAGGACACTGGAATGCTTTTTTCCTCCTCAGCAGTGCGTGGGGAAGAGCTTAGGGCTACCTGTGCTCTGCCCCTGCATCCTGATCCATCCCCAGCAGGGCTGCAGGGACGGGAGATCATCCCTGAATCCAAACCCTTCCATGCTCCCTGGGCTCTCCTGTGCCTTGTGCTCCATCCCCAGCTGTCAGAGATCCTTTAGCAAATCTCATTCCTCTATCAGAGCTGTTATCTCCTGCTCCCAGCAGCCTTCTCACGGCATCACAGAACCACAGAGGGCTTTGGGTTGGATGTGGACGCTAGAAAAAGCCTGAGTAAAGAACTCAGGCGTGTTTAGAGCAAGAGAGAAAGTTTTCTCACGGTTTCGCTAGTATTGTTTATGAAACGGTTTCTGAAACTATGAAAACATGGTCTGGCAGCTGGTGTGATAAAACTATTATTAGTTAACCAATAGTTGTATAGTGTGTTCATCTTTCTAACCAATAGTACAATACCTGTACACAGGGATTATAAAAGATGTGTGAGTTTGAAATAAAGTGAGTTGGAGCCTGATCTGCGTTCTGTGTGTTCCGTCTTGTCTCCCCTGCTTGGGAGCAGGGAAACAGCGACAGTTGGAGGGTCCTTAAAGCCCATCCAGTCCCCTCTTGTGCCATGGGAAGGACACCTTCCCTAGCCCAGGGTGCTCCGAGCCCTGTCCAAGCTGGCCTGGCTGATTCCCTGTGCTGTCCCTTGGAGGGGATGGGCAGAATTCCTGCCTGGAGAGATCCATGAGTGCAGCTGCCCCTGTGTCCTCTCCCTCGCTTCACTTGTGTTTGCTTTGGGCTGTAAATGTTGGTGGCCACAGGCCAGGAGCTGATAATCAGACAATCAGCCAGGAAAAGTGTATTTATTTGTCCTCTCTGTTGGGTTTTCCCGCAGCACTCACTACAGGCCATGAGATGTGAGCAGGGAGAGTCCCTGGCCCTTTATTTGGAGCAGGATTTTTGTGTTCTTTGCACCTGAAAGCCCCCAGCTTTCTTGTCTTACAGCTCCACTTGCAGCACCTCCAATCTGCAGGGCTTTTCCTTAGCAAACCTTTCCCAGTTCTCCCACCGCTGTGTCTCTTCATTTTCATTATTAGAGATGGAGTGTGAGTCCCAGTCCTTCCCTCCCATCCTTCCTGCCAAGAGGTCTCTGGGTTTATTTTCTGGATATTTAATCTTGCGCTGCTTTTCTTCCACAGGTTTTGATTAATTTTATTCAGGTACATAAAATGACTTTGTGAGTGGCACTCACCATTAAAACATCCCGTGGAAAGCCAAGATGCTCTAACCTGATTCCAGTGAGAACATTTCAGGTGTCCTTCTTCTCCAAATTGAACTTCACAATTATTTTGCTGCAATCCACTTTTAATTGTGACTCCCCTGCGTTCTGCTGGTTCACAGGAGGTGGCTGCTGGGGAACATGGAAATTCCGTGGGAATGTGAGACAGCCTCTCCAGGCAAACCCGTCTGGGGTGCCAGGTCCTGCCACGTTCAGAGGGAGCTGCAGCGCTGCTGGGCTGGGGCTGTGCAGCTCTAATGAGCCATTGCAGCAGCCAGCAGCTTCCCACTGGATTCGCTGCATATTCATGTGCCTTCCTTCCCCTTGCTCCAAAATTCTTTCCGGTAGATTAACTAGGAATTCTCAGTTATCCTCTCCGGTGCTGTGGTGCCTGATGATTGTCCTGTCCTTCCCAGCCTTGGATGGAGAGTGGGGGTGGTGTTTGGAGAGCTCTTCTCCTCTGGAGCCAGGCTGGGAGAGCTGGAATTGTTCGCCGGGAGAAGAGAAGGATCCAGGGAGAGCTCAGAGCCCCTGCCAGGGCCGAAAGGGGCTCCAGGAGAGCTGGAGAGGGACTGGGGACAAGGGATGGAGGGACAGGACACAGGGAATGGCTTCCCAGTGCCAGAGGGCAGGGATGGGGGGGATATTGGGAGGGAATTGTTCCCTGTGAGGGTGGGGAGGCCCTGGACTGGATTTCCCAGAGAAGCTGTGGCTGCCCCTGGATCCCTGGCAGTGCCAGGCTGGAGCAGCCTGGGACAGTGGGAGGTGTCCCTGCCCATGGCAGGGGTGGCACTGGATGGGCTTTAACATCCTCCCCACCCAAACCATTCCATAATTCCATGAAATTAATTTTACTCTTCACTCAGAGCTGCCTTTGGATCTCCCTCAAGGCTTCCACTTGGTGCCCATTTCCTAAGACAGCCACGTCATTAAGGGATTGGAAAGAGATGGGCTTTAAGGTCCCTTCCAACCCAAACCATTCAAGGGTTCTTTGATCCTGTAATTTTCCCTGGGGCGTAAAAATATTCATACACAAGTTTTGAAACCCACAATCACACAGAAGTCTTGGGGGGACACTGAGGGCTCTGCTTTGTACTGGAAGCCACATGGAAGCTTTTGGGGGCACCAAAAGTCACTTGAAATTTAAAAAATACTTTGAATTACTCAGTTTTCTCTTTTTGAACATTCAGAAGCAGTTCTTTCTTCAACTTAGTGCCCAGTCCTGATAAATCCATGGAGCTTAACCTGGGCAGCAGCTTAAAAAAATGATAAATAGCTTGGAGTAAGGTTACTTCCAGACCTTTCCATGGAAAGACACAGCAGGAATCTCGGAGAAACCACTTTCCAGGGAAGAGAACTGACATTTTGAGGAGAACCACAAGGTGATTAAAGGAGCCTGGATGCTGCCAGCACCAAACCAGACTGGCTGTGGTGCTGGAAGAGGAGGAGGGGAAAAAAAAGCAGGGTGGTCAAGCTCTTTTTTTATGTTACCTCCATTTTACTGGAAAAAGAGCAGAAAGGGAAGGTGTGATTTTGGCAGCAGGATGGAGCCAGCAGAGCTGGGGCTGAGGGGAAGCCAAGGGCTGCAGGCAGCAGCCACATCCTCCGTTTGTTGTTAGGGTTGTGCTGAGGAAGAGCTCCAGGTGAGGGGACTTCTGTTTGGAAAACAAACTCCTGCAGGGAAAGAGCACAGATGTCTGTAGGTCTGCCCTGCCCCTTTCAGTTCTTGCTGTTATTTCTCTTCAGCTGTGTTAGAAGGAAGTTTGATTGCATTCCCTTTTCCTCCTCTGTGAAAAATTACCCGATAACTGCACGATCTCAGCTCCAAGGCCTTGCTGGCTCCTTCCTCACCTCAATCCATGCCCTTCCCTGAGCTCCCTCTGCTCCTCTGCAGCATTAGGGGGGCTGTGCTGATCC
Organism: Picathartes gymnocephalus; assembly: GCA_013390045.1. Classification (NCBI taxonomy): domain Eukaryota; kingdom Metazoa; phylum Chordata; class Aves; order Passeriformes; family Picathartidae; genus Picathartes; species Picathartes gymnocephalus. The sequence continues at coordinate 489,120 of WEKY01032081.1, forward strand.
TTTCTGCCTGGAAAAATGCAACCATTTGAAGTGTGTGGAGCTCCTTCTCCATTCCCAGGGGCACACACCCCTCAGCCTTGGCACAGCCCTTGCCCCGTGCTCTGAGGCTCTGCCTCCCTGCCTGGAGGATTTTTGACCTTTTCCTCCAGGGTTTTTTCTGGAGGTGCCTGGACTCCACAACACATTCAGAAGGTGCTGGTACAGAGCGTGGGGGCTGTGCCAGGGATTTGGGGCGCTGTGAAGGGATTCCTGGGGTATCACTGCTCCCACCTTGTCTTGGGAGATGGGCAGTTCAATTCCTGCCTGTGCTGCTTGGTCCTCTCTTAGGGTCTGTGGGCATTTTTGGGACGCAGGAATCCGTGGAAGAGAGGATGGCGGATCAGCCTGGGAGCAAGGGAGGCTTTGGGTGTGAGGAGTGACCAGAGCCAAACCCCAGTGAGGCTTTGGGGGCTCTGTGCCCCATTCCTGATGGGCCAGCTGTGCCCAGGAGGGCAGGAATTGTGATCTGGAGGGGATCCTTTGCTGCCAGATCCCAGATCCCAGGGGTTTCTGCAAAGCCCCCACGGCTGGGATGGTGGTGGGGCTGTTTCCCAGGTGTCTCCCAGGCGTGGGAGTTGTTCCCTGCTTTTCCCCTTGGAAAAGCTGATGGGGGTCAATCAAAAGGTTGTTTCCCAGTCTGTGTTTGAGGGAGGTGTGAGGGCTGCGGGGGGCTGAGCTCCTTGGGACTGTTTGGAGCTGGTTTCTGGCACTGGGATCATCTCCACGGCACTGGGATTTCCCGTGGGAATGGCTCCTGGGGCTCCTGGGGCAGAGGGCACAAATCCAGTGTTCACATCTGCCCCTGGCTGGGTGAAAACAGAGCTTGCAGTCCTATTGTTTGTAGGGGAAAAAGTTCCCGAGTTTCCTTCCTGTCATTTCTCTTTTCCTAGGTGGTTATTGCTAAGAATAAATTGCCACTTCACCTCCTGCCCGCCCTCCAAGCTGCTTGGGGGTTTTGGACTTCAGCTGGAGCTGCACAGAGTGAGTGACCTTGTTTGCCAGAGCCCTTGCTCGGAGGAGCAGGAACTGGATTTTGCCTTCATTTACCCCTTCAGGAGCTGGCCCAGGAGGAAAAGTCCCCTGCAAGCAGGTCCTTGCTGGGGAGTCACACACAGCGAGGCCTGAGCTGGAACCTGCCATGCTGGGATAGTTTTCTTCTTGGAAATAAAAAGTGGAGCGAGCCACAAGCTGAGACAAGATGATTTCTGGTTTATTCAATGTGTTGTTTACTTGATTTCTGGAGCAGGCCTTGCCCTGCTCCTCATCCTCAGCCTGTCCCACAGCTCCTGCATCATTTTGGCTGCTCCAAGACACCCAAAGCAAAGAAAGGAAAAGCCGTGGGGGATATTTGGGAGAGCCTTCCCCTTTTTCTTTGCACCCAGACTGTGCCTGTTTGGGTCCTGCCCCAGCCTCACTGCTGTGGGACGGGACTGAGAGTCCCACAGAGCACACGGAGAGAGCTCCTGGGGACACCAAAGCACAGATTTCCAGGGAAAATCAGCTTGAGAGCGCTGGGACATCCTGAAAAATCACATCGAGGCCTCTGAGGGCGCTGGAAAGGAAACAGAGGGGCTCCAGGGGTATCCAAAGCCTCCCGAGGGGCACAGTTGGAGCAGGACAAACAGAGCAGGGCTGCTTTCCCTCTTGGCTCTCCCTCCTGCCTTTCCTCTTCCCTCTCCACCAAGGGAACACAAAACCAAACCAAGACCTAAGGGAGGCAGAGGGAAGCAGAGGGATTCCGAGCACTGGAAAAGAGATGGAGGGATTTGAGGGGCCCAGGTGGCACCAAAATCCATGTGGAGGCACGTGGGGGTTCACCATGAAAGAGCAGAAGCCTCTGGGGACACGGGAGGGGCACCAAACCCAAATTAATTCTGTATGTGAGAGACCTGGTGGGGTTCTATTCAGCCCGAGTCCTGGATCTGTTCTTTCTCCTCCAGGTTTCAGATGGATTTCACGGTGCGTGAGCTTCCCGGGAGAATTTCCTGCTCGTGGAACAGAAACGTTCCCGTTTCCACCCGGATCTTACAATGCCTTGTCAGTGACAAAACATTCCCAAATCCTCTCATTTATCAAATGGCCAATCCTGTTAACAGCTTAAGAAACATAATTACCTGCAATCTCTTCTGCTATTCATTTTCTGCCTGTTCTTCCCTCTCCCTGGCAGCTTCCCAGGAGCCAGGCAGGAGCTGCAGCCTCAGCACTGCCATTCCCTCTGCGCTGGGAATCACGGGGCTCCCAGGGGTTTTGCCTCCCCGTTTGGAGCTGCAGGACTCAGGTGAGTGGGGAAGGCACCAGCTGGGTGCAGATTGCCAGGAATTGGTTGCACTGGAAGTGCTGATCCCTCCGGATGGTGGGAGCATCGTTGACCACGTCCTGCTTTTTTAGGGTGGAAGAAATCACAGCCAGATTTCATGGACTCGTGGGATGGTTTGGGTTGGAAGCGACATTCAGGATTAGTCCCATGGGCAGGGACACCTCCCACTATCCCAGGGTGCTCCAAGTCCCATCCAGCCTGGCTTTGGACAATTCCAGGGATCCAGGGGCAGCCCCAGCTTCTCTGGGAAATCCATTCCAGGGCCTCACCTCCCCCGCCCCAGTCAGGAAGTCCTTCCCAATATCCCATCCATCCCTGTCCTCTGGCAGTGGGAAACCATTCCCTGTGTCCTGGCACTCCAGGCCCTCTCCATCTTTTTTGGAACCTCCTTGTAGGGACTGAAATGCTGTTACAAGGTCTTCCCAAACCCTTCTCTTCTCCAGGCTGAATTCCCTGAAATTCCCTGATTTGTGGTGCAGGTGGCTCTGGGAGAAACGCCAGGAGAGGCTGGGGCAGCTTTGGGGGCTGGGAGGGGCTGTTTGCAGCAGCAAAGCAGAACCTGAAACACCCAGGAGCTGGTGAAAAGGGGGAAAACGGGATCAGCTGGAGGCAGCGTGAGCTCCTGCTTATGTCACTGCTGAAAGGAGCTGATTTCCTGATTTTCCAGCGCATTTCCAGCTCCTGAGAGTCTTCCCAATGCCTCCTTTGGCCCAAATCTCAGGGAGGATTGAGCAGAGCGGCGTTTCCAGGCTGCAGATTTGCTGCCTTCCTGAAAGTTGGTTCTTCACGGAGCAGCTCGATCCAAGGAGAACCCTCCAGGACCACAACAGCTTCTCCCAGAGCCAGAAAATTCCCAGCTCTGGCCTTCCCGTGCCTTTATTGCCTTTGAAATCTTGCACCACGCTGACACCCTGACTGTGCCTTGACTGGCCAGGACAAGCCCTGTCTCCTGCCTCGGCTTGGGAAGGATTTCTCTGATTCCTGCTCCCCTCCTCTCTCAGCTATTTTGGATCCTCAGTGTTTTGGATAAATGATACACATTCCTTCTGACACTTTCATATGTTATTTTTAAGCAGTTTTTTTTAATGCTGCTTGCCAACATTTTCTCCTCGCAGTTCTTTGAATTTTGTATTAAAAACCCCCGTGAATAAACTGTGTACAAATCACAAGTTGGTTTGGTTTTTTTGGGTTTTTTTTGTTTTTTTTTTTTTAAAGTCAGGCGACATCTTAAGGGATTTGGGGCTTTTTGATCCTAAGATGCTGAATTCAAGAATATTTTGGTCACTATTACAGAATAACCCTTTTGTAGGAACAATTTCGACCTCAAATACTGCGTGTGGTCAGAACTGCTTAAAAAACTTGCTTAAAAAACCTGCTTTTCCTTTTGGAAATAGTTTAATTCATGTCTCAAAATTCGGTCTCAAACATCACCCAGACCCAGAGATTTTGGATGGCTCTGGGCTACCTGCCTGGAGCAGGGAAAGGAGTGGGATAAGAAAGTATCCAAGTCTTGAGGAGGGATTGAAGCAAGCTGGATTCTCGTGTTTAACAAGATATAATTTATATATGGGGAGAGGAAGAACTGCAGGTGAATAAACTGTACCTAAAAAAAGGGCAAAACTGCCATAATAATAATAATAATAATAATAATAATAATAATAATAAAAGTAGGACAGCTGTGCTTTTCTGGCAGAATTTGCTATTTCTTTGATGACATTTATCTCAAATCATGCAAACCCTTCAGAGCAGCACGAATGCCCAGTGGAGTTCTCCAACCTAAATGTCTCGTTGTCAGTGCAAGAAACAAAGATAATGGAATTTGAATGCTGCATGCAACACCAGGGGCTGCTTCTTCCTGCTCCAAGTGGGAATGCTGGATCCAAGGAGCCTCACCAGGACAGACGAAAGAGCAGACACCTGATTTGGGAAGAAATGCCCAAGATCTCAGCTCTTTTTCCCCATGATTTGTTTCTTCCTGGAAAGAAAAATAAATTTAAAAAAAACCCAAACCACACAAAACACTTGCATAAAGACACTGTGATTTCAAAGCAAAATTTGAGACCATTTCTGATTTGCAAATGGCATCTCAGCGTTTTCATGAGAATAAAATGCTGCTGTGATGCCGTGGTTAAATATTTCATTCCAGCTCCTGGAACAAACCTAAAACCTTCTTAGGAGGTGTTTTGACATAAAAGGGAGCTTCTCTGTGGTGCCCAGAGCTGAGACATCTCCAGCTCCAAGCACAGCTGCAGGAGCCCTCCCTGCCAGGGTGTGATCAGAGGTGCCACCTGTGAGCCCCTGCTTGTCCCCACACCCAGCCCAGGAGGAAAAACACACCCTGAACGTCCCCAGGGCTGGGGAAACAGCATGGAAAATCCATGGAAAACGCATGGAAAAGCCCCACTGCTGTCAGAACCCTCCTGTGAAAAGGCTGGGCGAGTTTAGCAAACAGAAATGCTCCGCCTGGGTTCAAACTGTGCTGCAGCAAAACCTCAGCCAGGACTGGCTGCTCCCTTTGTTGCGGGGCCTTGGGACAGGGAAATGCTGGGAAAATGATTTTGGGGGACAGACGGAGGAGGAAATATCCCATGAGGGATTTTCCAAAGCTCCCTGCAATCCCCATGTGTGCTGCCCTGGGATTTGGGGCAAAGTCTGTGGCAGCTCCCAGGGTGTTCCTGGAATCGTGGGGTGGGCTGGAGGGAATTCCCAGTGAAATCCTGACGTGGGAGCAAGGAGCTGTTGTTCCCCTGCCAGAGGCTGGAGCACAACTCCCATGGGAACTGCTGGCTCTGCCCTCCCCAAATGTGGGTGTTTGACCCCAAAACAGCCATTGCTGGATGTGGGAACTGCTCCATCACGTGCCACTCCTGGAGCTGGAATGGGGATGCTGACCAGCACTCCCACTTCCCTGTGCTTATTCCATTATTCCTCAGGGTTCTGTGCCACTCCTGGAGCTGGAATGGGGATGCTGACCAGCACTCCCCCTTCCCTGTGTTTATTCCATTATTCCTCAGGGTTCTGTGCCACTCCTGGAGCTGGAAAGGAGATGCTGACCAGCACTCCCCCTTCCCTGTGTTTATTCCATTGCTCCTCAGGGTTCTGTGCCACTCCTGGAGCTGGAATGGGGATGCTGACCAGCACTCCCCCTTCCCTGTGTTTATTCCATTGCTCCTCAGGGTTCTGTGCCACGCTGGCCCTGCTGGGGCTGAGGTCCCTGATGGTGGTGGCAGCTCCCCGGGACTATCTGAGGACCTGTTTTGGGACCCTGAGCATCCCAACTCCACTGCCCACGCCTCCTGGGTGTTTCTTCTGGTGCCCCTTTGCCCTTGGCACGGCCTGGCCCAAGGGGTGGGTGCAGGGCTGAGCCTGCAGGGCCGAGTTGGTGGCCGTGGCTGTCCCAGAGCAGGACGTGCTGCAGGACACGTCACAGGGGACAGGACAGGGTTGCTTTGCTGGCTCCTGCACTTGGGTCACACAACCCCAGGAGTGCTCCAGGCTGGGACAGAGGGGCTGGGAATGGGATCAGGGAAATAATTGCTGGGCACAGGAGAGGACTCCTGAGGGCTGTGTCCAGTTCTGGGCACCTCAGGAAGGACCTGGAGGGTCCTGGAGCGTATCCAGGGCAGGGAACGGAGCTGGGCAGGGGCTGGAGCCCCAGGAGAGGCTGAGGGAGCTGGGAAAGGGGCTCAGCCTGGAGAAAAGGAGGCTCAGGGGGGACCTTGTGGCTCTGCACAACTCCCTGCCAGGAGGGGCACTGAGGGGGGATCGGGCTCTGCTCGCAGGGAACAGGGACAGGAGGAGAGGGAACGGCCTCAGGCTGGGCTAGGGCATGCTCAGCTTGGACAGCAGCAGGAATTTCCCCATGGAAAGGGTGCTCAGGCCTTGGCAGGGGCTGCCCAGGGAGCTTTGGAGTGCCCATCCCTGGAGGTGTCCCGGGAAGGGCTGGAGGTGGCACTCAGAGCTCTGGGCTGGGGACAAGCACAGACTCAGTGGTCTGGGAGGGCTTTTCCAACCTCAGTGATCCCAAAATTCTCCCCCTAGGGCTCCACCCAGCCTCCAGGCAGCCTCACAGAGGCTCTGGACGCCCCAGCGTGTCTCTGAGCAGCTTCAGCAGCTCTGGCTGTGTGTGAGCGAGGCCCCCTCCTCACGCGGGGAGGGTACGAGCGAGTGGAAATCAGGGCTTATGTTTGCCACTGATAAATGTATTAATCTTTAGAGCAGAATTTCAACTACAACTCTTTTCCAGGCACCTCAGCGCTCCCTTATTTTGCAGGCCTTGTAAGGGAATGTGATTTTGCCTTTTAACTGGAGTGTATCTTATGCTAAGCAGCGAGATTAAGCGGAGGGATCCGAAAGAAGTTGCTGAATGGCAGAATTGCCTTTATAAATAACATTAATAATTTATCCGATCCAGGGGTTTTTTGGGTAAATGAAATACCTGCCTCTGTATAAAGCCCACTGAATAGGAACACATCTCTGCTTTTATGAGGCTGGGATTAAAGAAGGGAAATGCTAAGGGGCTTATCTTCGCTTCAATTTGCAGCCCTTCCGGCTAATGGCAAACTCATTTAAGGAGCTGCTGTGTTTGTGCCAGCTCCGGCTTTGTTCTCAGCGCTGGAGCTCGGATGCATTTCCCACCACGGCGCTGGGGAGGGCTGAGAGGAAGCACTTTTGTTTTCCTGACCTCAGATTACCAGACAAAAGCCAGCAAGGATCGTTTTCCTCCCAGCGCTCCCCGCTCTGGGCTGGGCAAGGGCCCCCCGGGTGGGAGAGGGGGAGCCCAGGGAGCTTCTGTCCGACCTGTGCTGGGATGCCGCGAGTCCTCTTGCACCAGCTGCCGTGAAATGGCAACGTTCACCCTGCCCAAAGCCCACGAGCTGTCGCTTCTCCGCTTTTCTTTCATGCCCCGTGAAAATCAATCGCTTCAAAATCCACTGAAGGTGAAGGTGACGTTTGCTTTTTGCTTTCCATTCAGGGCTGAGCCATCTTCGGGAGCAAACCTCTCTCTCTCTCTCTCTCTCTCTTGGAAGGGAGAATAGCAAAAATCAGCAGAAAAAACTGCTCTGAATAATTCCAACTAGGCGAGGGGAAAGCAATTTGCTCCTAGTTATTCCTCAGACAAAAGTATGAATATAAAAAACCATCGGCTATTTACCCAGCCCTGGACTGTTTGCATGAGGTTTGTGCCGGTCCAGCTTTGCTTCACCGACCCTCAAAGACCTCATCACTGGATCCCCGAGGCATTTAAAGAAATCAAGGGGCTTGGGGGGATTTTTTCTTTTTTTTTTTTTTT
>WEKY01032081.1:496795-513239 GCA_013390045.1 Picathartes gymnocephalus
TTTTTTTTTTTTTTTTTATCAGCAGGACCCAAAAGCAGAGAAAACAGAAGGGGTCCTAAATCTGACCCAAGCTGCTGCTTGTGTGTGCACCGACCTGGATCAGGCTTTGACCGACTCTACCAGCAAGGAAATTGTATCCAAAATAACATTACAAGCTCTGTGCTTTGCATTCAGAGAGCGGGGCCGTGGCAGAGGCAGGTGGGAATTTACAATCTGCTTTAGCAACACCTGAGATTGTCTTTAGCTGGGTGTTTAAAGGCATTTTTATGTCACCCACATCTGCTGCTGCCCAGGCGGGCCCGCAATCCCCGGAGCTGTGCTGCTGCAGCGAGGAGAAGGAGCAGAAATGGAGATGAAGACCTCCTAAGCTTTATCAAACCCCACCAAAAAGTCAGGAGATTTGGGGATTACGCCGTGTAATTACATTACCTGCAGAAAAAAGTTGCCTGAGAATTTCCTGTCTTGTGCTGCCAGCGCTTTTCAGCCATTAGTAACACACAACTTCCCATTGTCTCCTCCCGAGGCACAGATGGGCTAATTTTCAGCTACCTGATAATTACACATTGTTTGAAACGGTATCAAAAGCTTCCACTAGTGCCATCCTGCAGCAGCCATTCCTGCAGCTCCCAAAGTCCCTGGCTGGGGCGTGCAGGAGTCCCCATCCCTCGGTCCATCTGTCCATCCAGGAGCCTCCACGCTCCCAGTCAGGTTTCCCAGGCTTTTTTTTGTAGGGATTTGCACCTTTTCCAAACAGGTTGGTGTCACTGAAGCTCCACCAAAAAGCACCTTCCCGGCTCCATGCCAGCATCCCAGGTTAATGTGGGATAATGCTCCATCAAGATGGTTCTGCTGAAAAGCTCGTGGGGCTTGCTGATGTTGTGGGGAAATGAAGGGGAAACCAACAGGAGAGGCTAAAAATCAGCACGGCAAAGGTTTAGTCTCAATTTTCCTGGGCAAACCTGGGCGTTGCCAGGCTGGAGAAAGGCAGGATGGACAAGGAGGGGGACAGCCCACCCTCTAGACCCAAGGTGGGGCTGGAGAATCTTCTTGTCCCCTGATCCCTCCTCTACAGGAGTGGTCTCTCTGGCAGCTGAGCTCTGATTGTATTTATAAGGTGGTTTTTTTAGTGGGAAAATGCAAAAGTCCTCCTCACTCGTGTGTTTCCTGCTCCCCATCATCAGGTCCTCCTGTTCCCTTCTTAAAGAAGGAAATTAAATTGGGTTGACATGACTGGCTCTTGACAAACCCATGTTCTTTGATTTTATTCATCTTTTTACAAGTTTCCCACTTAAGCCTTTCCTCCGGCCTCTTTCAGGAAATTTAGATTAAGATGATTATTCAGGGTTTTCTCTAACTTCTTTTAAATTTTAAGTATCCTCTTCAAAGAGAGGTGCTTCTCTCATCTCCAGGGACCTCTGCACCGTCATCAGTTGTGAAGATAACCACCAAGGCTTCGATGTTCCGGGGTGTTTTCCATCAGATCCTCTCGGTTTGAGTACGTTTGACACATCCAAATGGCTCCAAACTCCTCCCCTTCCTCTGGCCTTCCCCTCAGTTCCCTTCAAAGCTGTTCCATTCACTTTCACCCACAATTAACCTTTGGGTAAAGACTGAAGCAACTGAGATGGGACAAATCCCTGCCTGGAATGCTCAGTCTGTTCTCCCTCCCCAGACATTCAGGGCCCTCCACAAATCTTCTTGTTCTCGTTTTACATCTGATTTATTTGCAGGCCCTTCTGGTTGCCTCGTGAGCAGCTCCCACGGTGTGAACCTGTATTATCCCTCTGCTTTTCCCCCAGGAATGTGCCTGTTCCCACCTTCCACACGATTTTTTTCCAGTTTCCAGACCCTGCTGCCACCGTAATTCCATCTAATTATGCTCCTTATCAGCTTTCCCGGGAAGCAGTTTGTTGTTGTGCACCGTATTTGGCATCTTCTGGGAGCTACCGGTTCTCCTGCCTTTCCTTCTGGCACATTCCCATCCAGGGGAGCTCCTCCAGCACAGCCCTGATCGCTGTGAGCTGCTCATTATTTTGTTATTTCCATCATCCCACCTCGCCGTGCTGCTGGGAAGAGATGCTCAGGCGATCCAAAGCTTCTCCTATTCCCAAATCTCTTGGGATGCAACTTAAGGGCCGGCCTGATAACGCTGCAAAACTGAAGGAAGGGGTGGCTAAAAGCTCTTGAGATTCTCCTGGCAGTGGCCCTGAGCGGGGAAGGAGTTCCCTGGGGGAAAGAGATGCAGAACTGGCCGGTTTTTGCATGCTGGATTGCGTGTGGGAAGTGCCAGAGCCTGGCGTCTCCTGCTGTTCTCCACACGTGTGGAATGGGATGGAAAAGCAGCTCTGCCCTTGGATCTTCAGGACCTTCACGTCCGGGGCTCAAGAGGTGACCCACCCCCACATCCCCGTTTCTGGGGTCCCTGCCTCACACTCCTGAGATCTCCACGCTGGCCCAAACACCTTTCTGTGTCTCCTGTGGCCACTCGGAGTGTCCCAGAGCTGCTGGAAGGGCGTTTCCCAGAGGGAGGAGTTCCAGGTGCCCACGGGGACGTTCCACCCTCAGCTCCCGGCTGTGATTCAGCCTCAGGTTTAACAAACGCTCTCCCTCTCGCTCGCTCGCCTCGAGCAACGAAGCGGGCGAGATAAAAGACAGGGCCACGGAAGGTTGTTCAAAAATTACTTGCAAATTAACGTGAGGACAAAGAGTGTGAGTTAATATCGTCTAAAGACCCTTGAAAGCGGCACCCTCGGAGCACCGACGTTCCCAGGCACAACTGCACTGGTAAACCGAGCCCAGGGGGCTTGATTAACAGGAAATTTTCAGAATGCCAATTAGAGCAAAGTTTACCGAACAAATTGTTTGCACTTGTACCCTAGAACCATCATGAATTTTAATTCTGCGTGGATTTATGTGGCTGAAACAATAATTAAAGATACATGAACGCCTCAGGTTCAGGAGAATCCCCCAGGGTTGTGCTGGATTTTTGGGTGGGGAAGGGGGTGAGGAGCCCGCTTGGGCAGGAGCTGCTCTCTCCTGGGGGGACATGGGGTGGAGAAGGCTTTTCCCTATGGAAATGAGCACTTTTCCAAGTACTGAACTCCAGGATTTGTGCTGCATTTTTGTCTTTGATTTATTTTTTCCTCTCTTTTTGCCTTCTTCATTTCTGTAACCTGACAAAGAATGATGCATGGGATGTTTTCCCAATAAACTGCGGCTCGTCTTTTCCTGCCTCCTGCTTTTGGAGGCTTTGGGATATTAAATCAGCTCCTTGGCTCCCCCAAAACCGGAGCCTTGCCCCTCCCTGCAGCCTGGGAAGGTACACGGGAATCCTTTTCCTCCTTATCCCTGCTCCTGCTCAGGCATTCCCAGGTTTGGATGTGGGGGAAAAGTACATGGGGATTCTTTTTCTCCTCATCCCTGTTCAGCCATTCCCCGATTTGGATGTGGGGGAAAGGCACCTGGAGATGGATCCCTTTCCTCCTTATCCCTGCTCCTGTTCAGCCATTCCCAGATTTGGATGTGGGAGAAAGGCACCTGGAGATGGATCCCTTTCCTCCTTATCCCTGCTCCTGTTCAGCCATTCCCAGATTTGGATGTGGGAGAAAGGCACCTGGAGTTGGATCCCTTTCCTCCCTATCCCTGCTCCTGCTCAGCCATTCCCAGGTTTGGATGTGGGGGAAAGGCCTGGAATGCACAGGGAGCAGCTTTGCCCCCGGCAGAAGTCACAGCCAGCAGTGTGATGCCAATGTGTTCATTTGGATTCCTCTCCCCCTCTCCTGGTTGCTGGTAAATAAGTTACACATATTTTTAGAAGAAGTTATTTTCTGTCACTGCACTTTTAAATGTCAAGCTCCTGGAGAGGAGTCTTCGGGAGAGTTTAAGGTCAGTCAGGCTTTAAGGAAGAATTACAGGTAGGGAAGAGCAGCAGTGGCTGGGCTTTGGTCCAGCCTAAGCATGGCTGTGGTTTAAATGCTGGGCGAGCAGGAGCATCCCACACAGAGCTGACAGCCAGGGCCATGGCTCTCCCTGCCCCTCATTTATGGAAAAATGGAAAACTTTGACCAAAAACCGCTGGATGAAAAATTCTGCGTTGTGTTGGTTGAGGAGTGCTGATGAATAATTCATCCCCCCAAAGGTCGGTTTACAAATGATTAATTAACCTTAAGAGAAGTTGTCCTCGTTGGCAACATCCGTTGTCCTGAACAGCTTCGTCGTGTCTGCACGGGATATTTAAACAGGAATTTTTGGGAAAAGGATGGAGGCACCTCGGAGCAAACGGAGAGGGGCCGTGGGGTCACAGTGGCTCCTCAGGTTTTGCTATGCCCCTGTGGGGTAAACCAGGCTCAGGCACAGCTGGACCTGCTGAGATGTGGCTGGGAAGGCGCCGAAATTGCACAGAAAGCAGTTCAGCATTTGTTTTCCTGCTTTGATGTGGGAGCGTGGCTCTCCTGCTGGGAATGCTGCTCCTGGATTCCCGCTGGGATTAATGGCTGTGGGGACCCTGCCTGGACAGGCAGGCCCGGCCTCCCAGGCTCGCTGCATTCGTTAGCAGCCATTTCTCGCGTGCGTTTATTAACGAAGTGCTCCTTAAAAGCTCTTCCAGTGTCTGGAGTCATTCTTGGCTCATCCCTGGATGCCTCCGGTCTCTGCTGGAGCTGCCTCTCCTCAGCAGGGCCCTGAGAAGCTGCGGCTGCTGGGGACCCCCTTGACCCCTCTGCCTCCTCATCCAGGCTCCGGGAGAGCCCCCAGCTCTTGCCAGGGTCCCTCATGGTGCTTATATTGATTTATTTTCATTAATGGATGTGTTTTACTTTGGCAGAGGCGGTGGCTGAAGGCTGGGCCCCCTCAGTACCTCCCCCAGGACAAGTGTGTGGAAATCCTGTCTGCTGCTCCTCCAGCTCCTTCTTCTTCCTTCCCCTCCCAAAATCAGCAGGACACCAGGCTCTTCTTGCGCTAAGAGCAATTTACCCTCTCCTTGACACAGTTCCAACTTTCCATTAAGTTAAGTTGATTTATTCTCACCTTTTTTAATCCATAAAAGTGGCAAAAGCAGCACGTTCACACCTGAGTGCTCCCTGTCCTGAAGTGGGGGAGGTTTCCCAAATGTTTCAGCTCAACTCTGCTGTTTCCAGGAGCAGAGGGACCTCAGAAAGCCCAGGAAGAGTCTGGGGGAAAACACAACAAAAATACACATGGTGAGCAGTTGGGCAGAGCTTTGTTAAGCAGGGCTGGACCCCAGAAGGGGCATCTGAAGTGCTGCTTTGGTGGGGTGTGGAGCCTAAGCTGGGTTCAGTGGCACATACTGGTCATACTGGTCATACTGGTCACTGAACTGGGCATTTGGGGTTCAAATTGAAAGGGAAAATTAGGGTGGGATCTTGGGAAGGAATTGTTCCCTGTGAGGGTGGGGAGGCCCTGGCACCGGATGCCCAGAGAAGCTGTGGCTGCCCCTGGATCCCTGGCAGTGCCCAAGGCCAGGCTGGAGCAGCCTGGGACAGTGGGAGGTGTCCCTGCCCATGGATGAGATGATTTTAAAGGTCCCTCCCAATCCCAGCCACTCTGGGATTCCCTGATTCCCACAAACAGCCTGTGGGATGCTGATGGACCCTCTGGGTTCAGCGCAGAAGCGCTGGGGAGCCCATGCACGGCTTGATGTCAGCACGCAGCTGCTGAACCACCAAGTTTTTGCCACCTGTCTGCTCCTCTCCCACATCTCCTGGCTGCCAATCCATTGAAAACCCCTCCCAAACCGCTGGAGTTGGGAGCCCTGGGGTCATGGGGACCATCCAAGTGCCATCGGAGCTGCAGCACCCGCTGTGTCCGCTCTGCCTGGTGTTTCTCCAGCTCAGGCGTCTCCTGCAGCTCCAGCTTTAATCCCCATATTTCTGCATTTGCAGGGTTGTTTTTTTTTAGGAGCATGAAAATTATTTACAACATTTCATATTGCATTGTTTTTAATCCCTCGAAATGAAAACAAACCTTGTCCTGACTTTGCCCGATTTCAGGACCTCGCTTTTGTTTGGCTCTCGCCGAAAAAAAATATGGGTGGGAGAAACTCCTAAAATCCCCAACCACTGGAAAGAAAATTGGTATTTTTCTAAGTTAAGTACTCTGACAGAGCGAACATACATGTTTAATTTGAAATGTTGATTCCAAATGGATTTTTGTTTAAAAAAAGCTTTCCTCAAGCAAGTCAATATTTGTAATCAAATTGAAATTTCCCCTGAGAATTATTTATTTTCATGAGGTCTAATTTTTGCGAGGAAAAATTCTACGCAGGAAGGGTTTAAGGCGCTTTAAAGCAACTTTAGGAATGTGGGAGATGGGAGGGGGCTGGGAAATCCCACTCAGGCTGAGCCCACTTGCCTTTGATGAGGGTGAGCTGATGAAAGAGTTTAAAGTGACTCTTTCTTCTTTGAAGAGGGAAAAGAGTGAGCAGGAGGAAAGGGGAGGAATTGGAAGGGAGGAGACATCCAGCACCAGCTCCCTCCCGCTCCCCTCCTTCGTATTCCTTGAAAATTAAGAATAAAAAATCCGCGTGGCCTGGGATTCCCCTTGGAAACGTCGGACAGCAAAGTGAGGGACCTGAGCTGGACCTGTGGGGTTCCTCCACGGCCAGAGGGGACCGGGGGCACTTTGGGGAGGTGTGGAGCTCCCCTGCCCTTACCTGGCACCTGCTGCAGGAGATGAGGTGAGCAAAGAGTTCACCTGCCTCCAACAGACGAGCTGAGCGTGGCAGGTCCATGGCCACCTGTTGGGGGTTAGGTTTGTTTTTTCTTTCCTTTGGCATAGAATTTTTTCCCATTAAGTTGTTAATGAACTCTTCAGTGCTGGATACTTAAGAAAAACAAAGGACTGTGGCCAAGGCCTGGAGGAGAGGGGAGGATAAAAGCCAGGGGTGGGGGCAGCACCAGGAGAGCTGAATCTGCACTTCGGAGGGGAACAGGAGGAGCTGCTCTGCCTTTTTGGGGAGAGAGGAGTCTCTGCTGCTGCTGCTGGACCCTTTCATGTGGAGCTGTTTCTTCTGCTGTGAGTGAACCCCTGCTCTGAACTGAGACCTATTTTACCATCTGCTAGGGGGGGCCGGGATCCTGAGCCAGCCTCTCCTTGCTGGGCTGGGAGCTGGGCTGCTGCCCCTGCCCTGCCCCCGCGGCTCCATGGGCACTGCTCTGGGTTTCACTGCGCTGCAGCCCCCGCTCCCCCTGCCTACCGAGACGTCCTACTGTCCCAGTTTGCTGTTTCCAAGAGTCCTACTGAGGCGCCGGGATCGACAGCATTCCTGAAGCAAAGCCTGCCTGTCCTCCACCCCTTTCCCTCCCGGCCGTGCCCCGTGTCTGCTGGAGCTCGCGCCACAGCGCCCCCTGCAGCCGCGGGGGAATCATCGCACCTGCCCTGCTCACCCAGCGCCACCAGCGCCCCCTGCCGGCTGTGACCGGAACTGCACCCAAGGGGACAGTGCCTGCAGGCCCAGGGGGCTGGGACCGGGTTCCTGCTTCTGCTTTGTTGTTAATGCCATAAGAGTTGTTGTTTGTTCACTTTATTATAAATACTAGTAAAGAACTGTTATTCCTATTCCTATATCCTCGCCTAATTTCAAAATTACAATAATTCGGCGGGAAGGGGTTCACATTCTCCATTTCAAGGGAGGCTCCTGCCTTCCTTAGCAGACACCTGTCCTTCAAACCAGGACACTACCACAGGTTCCCGGCCACCACAGGGCTGTGTCCATAAAGGTCCATGTCCCTCACATGCCCATGTCCACCACAGGTCATGTCCACCACAGGTCCCTGTCCTTCAGGGAAAACTGTCATGGCACAACCTCAATATGATTTCCCTGCAGAATCCGTGTCCGTTTTAGAGCAACAGTTGGGGTTAATGATCTACAAAATTTACATTATTATGCCTTTATTTATTTTTGTTATTATAAATTGCCTGCTTTCATGTTTCTCTTCAGGATAATGCTCTGGGAACACGATGGAGTGGTAGGAAAACACCAGAGCCCTGCAGTGTCAGCCTGGGACACAGAGCCAGCATTCCCAGGCTCCAGGCACTCACGGGAGCATCGTGGCAGATCCATAGCTCCAAGGCAACTGCCAACCTGCAGGTTTATTGGGAGTGAAAACAAGATAATTCAGGATTTCTCTGCTCTCTAAGAAAGAGGCAGGAAGCAGGAGCAGCCCTCAGCACCTCCTGGCACTGCTCCTCCACCTGCACCCACAGGCTGGGGGTTTTGGGGACCTTTTCCAAGGGAGCAGGGTTTCCCTCCTTGTCCCCAAGCTGTATCCCAGGAGATGCAGAGGGATTGACTGCAGTTTTGCTGTAGCTGGAGGGGGATAAGGACACTCCAAGCTGTGGTGGCTCCAGGCACAGCTCCTGGGACCTCATGGGTGGTTCCTCACCACAATCCTCAAAGCTTCCCAAACCTGCCCTGATTATTTTCCGGCTCAAAATATTCCTTACCTTCTGCATCTTGCTGGTTCAGCCCCTTTTTCAATGGATTGGGGTTGACTGATCACCCAACAAAACTCCTTTTTCATCCACCAGGCCCTGATTTTGTCACTCACACAATCCCTGCCTGGGCTCAAGTACCTGTGGGGAAAGGCCCTGCTGAAAACATTTAGGGACTGGCAGGAAAATTGTTGGAATGATTGAGGTGATTAATTTGGAGTTGTCGAAGACCCTTTTAAAAGATGCCCTGAGTGTGCTCCAAAAAGCCACGCTGATCACAAAAGCAATGAAGAAATGCACCTTGATGAGATAAGAGGGGAAAGGAGCAATAAAACCAAATAAAGCAACCTATATAAGAAATGGGATAAGAGGAAGCTGACAGCAACAATCACTGGGCAGAAAAGAAGGGACGCAAACAGGGCCTGACAAGAACCTGAGGTGGGAAAAGAGCCTCAGTGGGGATGCAGAGGTGGTTTCCCAGAACCCAGTGTTTGGATTCCCAGGTGTCCTGGCAGTTCCTGCAGGGAGGGAGCACGGCAGGGCTGCTCCAGAGGGTCTGTAGTGTTTGTTTTAAATGGAGAATTCCTGGTCTGGGCAATACTGAACTGTTTATGGAATACTCCTGCCTCACCCCAGACAGGGGATTTTAAGATAAATCTGAAATCCAAAGCTTGGAAACCAAACTCTTCATCTGGAAAGGCTTCTGATCCATCTGTTTTAGCTCTGCTATCACTCCCAAGGACATGGAAAAACACCTTGAGGGGTTTTCCTGTCATCCAGAGGGCTGACTTCCCTTTGGGCAGGACCCAAACCTGCTGTGTTCAGGGTTTGGAGCAAATGCAGCATTTCCCAGGGCAGGAAACACTCTGGGAATATACAAGACCATTGTGGAGGCTGAAAATTCCCTCCTCCAGGTGCCTGGGAGCTTTGGCTGCACCTGCACAGTCAGCCAGGTACTAGGGAAAAGAGATGGGCGAGACCACAAAATTGGGGTTTTCCTGCTTGTTTTAAATAGTTTTGCTCTATCTGAGGTTTGGATCCGGGTTTCTCCAGCCTGGAAGCCAGAGGGGCTGGAAAAGGCTCTGTGTCAGAGCTCAGGTGGGTTCAGGGTCTCTGGTTTTCCATCCTGGGTGGGAAAGATCCCCCTCAAACAGCCAAAATCCCAGGAAGCTTCGGCCTCTGCTAGCACTGGCACAGAAACCAGGAAAACGTTGACTTCCAGGGGGAGATGCAAACCCAGGGAACTTTCAGTTGGCCAAAATGCAATCAAACCTGAGCTCTGATGAGCCACAGCCCCCGCGCTCTCAAACAGCCCCTGCTCAATATCGGCACTGCAGTCCTTTCCCTTGGAGGGCTGGAGCAGCAGCAAAGCCTGGAGCTCCCGGAGATGTTTCATTCCCAGGATTTCTGTGACTGTTCCCAACTGCAAATCCCATGGGGAGAGCCCAAAACTGCAGATTTGGGGTCACCTGAACCTCCTCAATTACAGAAAATCCAGAGCGAGACAGAAAGAAATGATCTTTCCCAGCAGGATGGTCCTTTCCCTCAGGTTGGTTTTCAATCTTGGAACCCCCCTGGGAAAAGCCTCCAGGAAAAGCCCCTTCCTTGCCTTTGGAGCATGGCAGATACCCCAGGGAATAAACACCGAGTTAGAAATAATGGGAAGCCTTTGGGGAAAAAATAATCGGAGTGATGATAACCAGGAAGGAAGAAATGGGAGCTTCTCCGCAGAATTCCTCACCTCCCAAGCCAAGGATTGATTACACCAGGCCTCAGCCCTGTTCAGCACTACAAATATATCAACAATTTATTACCTTATTCCCCGGATTACTCCAAGCTTTTTGGAACAGGTCTAAAGCACAGGCAAATCCGTTAAAAAATTGATTCCTTGTATTTCTTTATACCTGCCTCTCACCCGAGTCCCTTTTCTGTTAAACCCTGACTGCAGCAAATTCACCCTTTGCCTTTCCTCTCCCCAGCAAGGCGTTACTGACATTTTTGGGATTTATCCCTCATCCTGCCCTTGAGTGTCCTGGAGCCCTGGGGTGGGAGATGCAGCTGCAGCTCTTGGGAATGGGGGGATAAAGCTCCTTCTGCCTCCACCCCAGGACTGTTGTCAGCAATTCCAGACAGGCAGGTTCTCCCTGGCTCCACCTGCACCCCAAACCCACAGGCTGTGGGTTACAAAACAGTGGTTTTGAACCCAAATCCCCTGTGAAACAAGAAACTTAAAATTAGAACCAAGAGAAGTAGAAGTTAGAATAATAGTTTAGGAAAAAGGAACGTGCTATACTCAACATTTGCTGAAGGAGAGAGAGAAAACATTTCCTGCAGCCTGCATGGACAGAAGAAAGAGAGGAAAAGAGGCAAGGATTGATAAGGAGAGAATGAAGAAGTGGTCTCAGGTTCCACGGCAGTAATACATCAACTGCCTGCCTTGGACGGAAGCCAGAGGTCAAAAGGCCCTGAGAAGAGGTGGGAAGATAAGAGTCCAAACTTGGAAGAGGAATCTCTTACGTTATCCCAGTGACCACCAGAGATAACCAGAAGAACACTGGACTGATTACCATCTGGGGCAAAGATGGGTGGGATTGAAAGCTATGTATTGGAAAATGATGTAACCCTATGAATATGTAATATTTTAAAGGATAAAAGGATTGAGAGACGGCTGGGCCACACACATGATTTGAGGAGCGATCCTCCATGTGTCCAGTGCTGAATAAACATACCTACTGCACAACTTAACACGGGCTGTGGAGTCCTTTCCGCGCCTCACCTGGATTTCCCTTTGGCTGCCTCAGGTTTCACTGGGCTCCTCCTGCCCAAATCTGAGCCTGGAGCAGAGCTCCTCTCTCCACGGGGTTTATCCAGAGCCATGGCAGAAGCTGCAGATTCCCATCCCAACCCACAGCCTGAGATCTGCTTCCTTTGGGTGCTTCCAATCCGGCAAATGGGAAGCACAGCTGGAGCTGGTTCAGGCTGGATCAGGCACTGCAGTTTTCCCAAAAACCTGAAAGCAGCCTCCAACCATCACCACTGCCAAACACCTCAAAAATCACGGAATTTCCCATGGCTCCTGAGCAGCAGGAGCAGAGGGCACAACATTCCCAGCTTAAAGCTCCCTCCTGCAGCCCTGGCTTTTCCCTGGGGGTGTTTGATGTCCCTCCAGCCATTCCCACCATTCCATGGTGTTCCATTCCATTCCATTCCATTCCATTCCATTCCATTCCATTCCATTCCATTCCATTCCATTCCATGGTGTTCCATTCCATTCCATTCCATTCCATTCCATTCCATTCCATTCCATCCCATTCCATTCCATTCCATCCCATTCCATCCCATTCCATGGTGTTCCAGGACAGCAATCCCGCAATCCTCCAGCTGCAGGGTGGAGGTCAATCCCTTCTCCAGCAGGGCAGGGATCCTTCCAGGCCAGGTCACTGCACAATTAGGCTGAGATGAAGCAAAGCTGAAATAACTTCTGGGAGCTGAACTCCAGCTGGTCACACTGGAGGTTCTCACAGGAAGGTCTGGAATTGCAAAATGTTCCTTCCCACCCAAATAAGCCCTTAACAAAGCAAATCCTGCCAGCAATTCATCCTCCTTCTCCCAGAGCAAAGCATTCCCAGCCTGGCCAAGGAATGATGGAAGTGCTGTGCGAGAAGGAAGGACATACTTGGAAAAGAGATCCCACCTGGACTCCTGCCTGCAGCTCTGGGGTCTCCAGAAGGACCTGGAGCTGCTGGAACAAATCCAGAGGAGGCCACGAAGCTGCTCCCAGGGCTGGAGCCCCTCTGCTCTGGAGCCAGGCTGGGAGAGCTGGGCGTGCTCACCTGGACAAGAGAAGGCTCCAGGGAGAGCTCAGAGCCCCTTGCAGGGCCTGAAGGGGCTCCAGGAGAGCTGGAGAGGGACTGGGGACAAGGGATGGAGGGACAGGACCCAGGGAATGGCTTCCCAGTGCTAGAGGACAGGGATGGATGGGATATTGGGAAGGAATTGTTCCCTGGGAGGGTGGGGAGGCCGTGGAATGAATTTCCCAGAGAAGCTGTGGCTGCCCCTGGATCCCTGGCAGTGCCCAAGGCCAGGCTGGACAGGGCTGGGAGCAGCCTGGGACAGTGGGAGGTGTCCCTGCCATGGCAGGGGTGGCACTGGATGGGCTTTAAGGTCCCTCCCAACCCAAACCATTCTGGAACTCCATGAAGGCTCGAGGGAGTTATTCCTTAAAAACAGTGGTTTTGAACCCAAATCCCCTGGATTTCCCTTTGGCTCCCTCAGGTTTCACACGTAGAGGCAGAAACATTCTTTCCCTGGTGAAACACCCATTCACTTGTAAGGCCTCAAGATTTATAATAAAATTAAGGGCACTTAATTAAGGACCCTGCAACTTCATTTTGCTGATATTCTGCTGGAGCTGTGCTGGTTTCACTCAGAGCAAAGCCCTGAACGTCCCAAATCACCCTTAATCCCACAAATCCTGCATCAAACCTCCTGCATCCCCTTCCACCTGCTGGCAGCCAACAAATTAAACAGCTCCGAACTTTTCCTGGAATAACAAGGACAATCCACTTCAACAGCAGAGAGAAACCCCGGGATCACAAGATGCTTTTGGAAACGCTTTTTACTCCCCAGCTTATAAAAAAATATGTTGGATGCCAAGGGGGAGACAAAGGAGGGGGTTTATAGGATAGGCCCAGCTTAAGGTAAAGGGAGCAGGGAGGAGAGGGAGAAGCTTTAGGGGACAGGGGCACTTCCCTATTTTTCAGCCTCCTAACACCGCCCCAACACCAGCTTTATTCTTGTGAAATATTTAGTGGTTTCCCTCAACAAATTTCCAAACAACTTGGCTGATCTTGCAGGTGAAAACCGGTTTAAAAATTAATTGCAAGCTTTGAAAAATTAATAATTATTTCACTTAATTAAGCTTGCAGCTTCACATTTTTTAAGCTGTGAACAATTTGGGAGCCGCTGCCATTGGGATGGAAAATGGTGGGGGATGAGGGCTGGAAATCTGTTCCCTTCATTGTTTCCCAGAGCAGATTTTTGGGCTCTTCTGCATCATCTGCATCGTTATTGATGGCATTCCTGCCCCTATCCAAACCTGGATCTATCACATGGCAATTTTGCTGGAATTTCTTTTGTTTCAGCCTGATCTGAACTGTTTTCTTGTTGTCCATAACACATTTGGATATGGATTTTTTTATTTAATGGATACTTTTACAGCTCACAACCACTGTTCTTTATTTCCCAGTGTCTCATTTTTAATCACAGCCATTATCTTCCTCCCTTTCCTGATTTGTTATTTATTATCTGTAGATTGGCTGGTTCCTCTGGCTTCCTTTTTAAAATTTTTTTTTGCCAGAATGTGTTGTGATCTTTCCTTTGCGATCACCATAAATACTCCTGTCAAGAAAGAAGGGAAACAAAAGCCATTTATTTTGGGGAGAATCTGAGAAATTTCTGCTTTCCAGTGAAGCAGTGGAGGGAGCTTTAAAAACTGCTGCATGTTTGAGGATGGCCCAGCAGATTTTGCCGTGGGCTTCACCCTAATTCCTGCATGCAGATGGAATTTTTAATCTTTGGGATCCCTCTGGTACATTGGCAGGAGCTGCTCTGCACCCTGACCTGGTCTCAGCCCCCAAAATCCCCTCCGTTTCCTTGGGCATGATCTGCAGTGGTGAGAAACCCATAAATCTGAATTAATATTGTCCTGCAGATGTTATGAATGAGAGAGCAGCTCTCGTAGTGACTCAGCAAAGAAAATTTTATTGGAGAACAGCGGGGGAAGAGGGGCTCGGTGACGGGGGGTCCCACACCACCGATGCCGCCGAGCCCCGCGTGGGCGCCGGGAGGAGGAGCCCGCTCCGCTGCTCCGCGCTGGTATCCGCCTTCCACCGGAGAGGGTTCTTCCTGTCCTCACCGAGGTCCCGGGAAGAAGAACCCCGAGCAGGCTGCAGCACGCCCTTTTATACCGTCCTTGCCCTGCTGGGATTGGTGGATTTTGGATCCTCTTCACGATTGGTTCTTCTTGAATTCCGGACCCTGATTGGCTCATTGCTCTAGGGGCGCGTCTTTTGTTAAATAAAACTGTTTGGTGGAAGGGTCCAGAAAACTTCACTGTCCGAGGATCCGCCATCTTGATTTCTAATACTTGTTAACAATTAACAATTAACTTTACCAACATTAGCAATTAGTATTAACATTGCAATTAACAATCAATCCTTTAATTAACTTGTTACCATATCACAGAGGTGGACGCACCACAGGACTCTGCATCTTTAACAGCTTTAAACTGGAAGAGGAGAGATTCAGACGGGATCTTGGGAAGGAATTCCTCCCTGTGAGGGTGGGGAGACCCTGGAATGGAATTCCCAGAGAAGCTGTGGCTGCCCCTGGATCCCTGGAAATTCCAAGGCCAGGCTGGATGAGGTTTGGAGCAGCCTGGGACAGTGGGAGGTGTCCCTGCCCGTGGCAGGGGGTGGCACTGGATGGGATTTAAGATCCCTTCCATCCCAAGCTTTTCCACGATCTCCCTGCCTGGAGCAGGGCTGGAACTGTGGGAAGTTTGGGAGAGGGGGTGAAATCTGGGAATGTGTTTTTTAGTGTCCCCAAGGCAGGAGGACCAGGCAGAGCTTTTCCCTGGAGCTGCAGCTCTGCTCTGGGCTGCCCCTTGGTTTGTTTACATTGATTTTCGAATAATGACTTTTCATGAAATAAATTTCGCCGGAGAAAATAAATTATTTTCGGGCCTGGGCCGCTGCCGGCGCTGATTCCCCATTCCCAGCACCTCCTTGGCATCTCAGCATTTCCATTCCAATGCGAGGCATTCGCAGCTTCATGTATTTCTTCCTTTTTCATGCAGAAAATCTGCCTATTTCTACTCAGCACAAGAGGAACTTTTGCTGGGTTGTTTAACCTTGAACAAATGCTGCTTTAACCATTTTCAGGACAGTGGAATGACAAATTCTGCCTCTGCCTTTCTGCACCACTGCTCCGTGCTTTAAACATGAGCGAGGCAGAACTGAAAGCAAAATACAAAATACATTTTTATATTTTTTCCCCCCAGTGCTGCACTGGAAATGTGCTCTGAGTCCTGCTTGGGTTTAGAAATTTTCTTTGAAGCCATGGCTTTTTGTTTGCTTTTCCTGGATGTGTTTGATGACCTCCTGCTCCACACAGGATCCCATGGAATTGTGATCCCAGAGATGCCTCCTTCCCTGGGCAGTGCAGCTCCTCTGCTCCATGGCCTGGAGCTCTCCTGGAGCATGAGGTGAATTTTAAATCATTTTCCTCCAAGGCTGTTCAAGAATTTAAACCACGAGCTCCATTCTCCCCTCACAGTGAGGGAAGGTGAGCTGATGTCCAGTGGGGAATGCTCTTGGAAAAGCAGCTGGATGTCTCCTCCATAAGGAAAATTCTGTTTTTCCACCTCAAACTGAGGCAGAATCTCAGTTTCCAGTCGGGATCAGATAAACACAAACCTGTGCACGAGACCCCATCCTCATCCTCAAGTGAGAGCTTGGCCCCAGCCCACCCATTTCAGGAGGTTCCTGAAGAATCGCCTGAAACCAGGAAAATTTTTGGAAAATTTTCCAAACCAGAAAGAGAATCAAGGGAAGCAAAGCTGGCCAGGCGTGGGGAGGCCAGGGGGGCCCCAAACCACCTCTCTGCATCTCCCTGCAATTTTGGGTTATCTTGCAGCCCACCCAAATCCTCTGGGGAAGAATTTTGGTGACACAAAATCTGAGCAAAGCAGGTTCTCCCTGCCCGTTTTGGAATGTCCTGATCCAGGTGAAATCCCAATTTCTGGGCTGCAGGAACTGTGAATTATCTCCCCTGTGCCATCCCTGCCCATCACTCACATTTTGCTCAGAGTGAAGAGTCTCAATCCACAAAATCTCTCTGCCTGCAGAGACATTCCTCAACCCTTATCTTTCCCACTCCTCTCTCCATCTTTTCTACTTCCTAGGTGGTTTTTTTTTCCCCTGTCTTTTTT
>WEKY01032081.1:513271-558349 GCA_013390045.1 Picathartes gymnocephalus
TTTTTTTTTTTTTTTCCTCCTCCACTGGAAGGAACAGATCTGCAAACCGTGGTTAAGTAGCAGGTGAAATATTGATCTGTGCAATGACAAATTGATCTCTTCTGTTTTGTTTAACACTTCCCCCCTGAAAAATTTCCACACTCCATTTACTTTGAGGCTCTCACAGATCACTGAGGCGATTTTTTTTTTTTTTCCCTGACTGTACCTGCAGCGTGGGCACGCAAGGAAAAACTCACATTTCCTGAGCAGTTACAGCTTGGTTGAGGCTTGAGACTGGTTCAGCTCAGATTCGCAGAATCCCAGGATGGTTTAGGTTGGGAAAGACCTTAAAGATCATCTCATCCCAGCCCTGCCATGGGCAGGGACACCTCCCACTGTCCCAGGCTGCTCCAAGCCCCAATGTCCAGCCTGGCCTTGGGCACTGCCAGGGATCCAGGGGCAGCCACAGCTCCGATGGCACTTGGATGGTCCCCATGACCCCAGGGCTCCCAACTCCAGCGGTTTGGCAGGGGTTTTCCATGGATTGGCAGCCAGGAGATGTGGGAGAGGAGCAGACAGGTGGCAAAAACTTGGTGGTTCAGCAGCTGCGTGCTGACATCAAGCCGTGCATGGGCTCCCCAGCGCTTCTGCGCTGAACCCAGAGGGTCCATCAGCATCCCACAGGCTGTTTGTGGGAATCAGGGAATCCCAGAGTGGCTGGGATTGGGAGGGACCTTTAAAATCATCTCATCCATGGGCAGGGACACCTCCCACTGCCCCAGGCTGCTCCAGCCTGGCCTTGGGCACTGCCAGGGCTCCAGGGGCAGCCACAGCTTCTCTGGGCATCTTCTGCCAGGGCCTTCCCACCCTCCCAGGGAACAATTCCTTCCCAATATCCCATCTGAATTTCCCCTCTTTACATTTTAACCCATTCCCCTTGTCCTGCCACTCCAGTTCCTGATGCAAATCCTTCCCCAGTTTCCCTGTAACTCATCCAGACACTGGAAAGGGGCTCTGAGGTCTCCACACTCCCTTCTTTTCTCCAAGCTGGGCAGCTCCAGCTCATCCTACAGGACTGTTTCACCCTCCCACAGGATTTTGCACATTTTGCTCCTGTTTTCCTGGCCTGTTGTGAGCTCCTTGCCATGGCTTTGCACCAGGAACTCAGAATATTGAATAATTATCAGCGGCTTCACGGTTCAACTGCTTTCCTTTCCTTCTCCTGATCTGGAGGTGCTGCCCCACCACAGGTCCCTGGGTGCTCCTCTTGGCTCTTTTACTCTGCTGATTTATTCCTGATTTGTGTTTCTTGCACGGTTATGAGACAGAGGAGGAATTTTCTCTTTAACACCACAGCTTTACATCGCACTTTTAATTTGTTTCACAGCCTCTGCTGAAGATTTTTCCACAGATTTTCCCGCATGCACCCTGTGCTCTGGAAGCTCATGGACTCCAAGGACTCCTGGTGCAGTGACCCCTCCCCACTATTCCGTATTTATTCCTGTGCCTCCTGAGGTCTCTGTTGTATTTTCCTGAGTGTTTGTCCAGCTCAGAGCTGGGCTGGGCCATCCCTGGATTGCTGCTGGAAGCATCCCTGCTTTTCCCACCTCCAGCTCCTCTGGAATCACCTTGTTTTTAATAATTCCTTGCTCACCACCACTAAATGGCTTTTAGGTGCCACATCCTTTGGGTGAATTCCAGCTGCTCCTTGGAATATTTTCAATTTCCCCATTTTTCCTCCCCCACCTCCTCAAAGACCACGGATTTTGGGATGGGTCCTCCACCGTGGGGGCTCCACAGCTGCTGAGGGGGGTGGCAAAATGGATTTATTCTTAGATTTATTAGGGTTTATTATTAGATTTATTAGGGTCTATTGTTAGATTTTTACACCTCCTCAAAAAAAAAAAGAGTTTGTTTCCTCTGTCACAGCTTTGTCTTCTCACACTCGTTTTCTCCTTTTCCTCCTTTGAACATGACTTCCACTTTTTGAAGGGTACTCTTTTACCTCTGCCAGGCTCCTTTGGTCTGCTCTTTAATGAGAACTGCTAATTTTTTGTCCTTTTAAGGTCTCTTTTGATAACTGTATAGATTTCCTCTCATCCTCTAATAGAAGATCTTTAAACAATGTCTGTGTCCCCTGGAAAAATGTCACCCTTTTGGTGGCTGCTTTTAATTTCTTTTTAACAAGCCTCTCCCCTTTTATGTGGAGAGCCTTTCTGAAACGAAGTTGTGATGAACTTTTGCAGGTTTATTTTTAAATTCCTACAATGTTACTGACTTTAAGTACATCGAGACACTTTCATAGAGCAGCCCTTCAATAACAGCATTTAAAATTAGCCCTGTGGCCTGCTCAGGATTAAATCTGCTTCTCCTGGCTGTCCCAGGGAGGAATTCTCTCCTGTGTTGTCCCTATCCATTTTCCCACAGAGTTTTTGGAATTCTCCCCAGTTCTGGGCTGGTTTGCACCCCTGGGCCCAAGGTTTTGATGATTTTTATGGTTAAGAGTCACCTGGTCAGGTGGGTGCTGCTGTAGCCTCAAGCTCCTGCTCTGGCTTTGAATTTAAACTCACAGAGCGACTGTTATTTTCTAATATTAACTGTTCCTTAATTGTTCGTTGCACTAATTAATACCCAACCCTCTTCTGCACTTGCCCCACTGCTGCTCTCATGGGTTGGGAGGCTGGGGTCACCTCGTCCCTCTGATTTCCAGAGAAACCCCAAAAACTGGGATAAAACCTCACTAGATCCCACAGTGACAAAAAGGACATCTGGGATACCCCTTTCCCTGGACAATTTCCCAATTTTCCAGCTGGGATTGTTGCTCCTAATGGGCATATCCAGCTTTACCTGGATTTGTATGTGGCACCAAATAAAACTACATGAGACAACAACACCAAATAACTCATTTTGTCCTGGCAATGGAAAGTTTGTACTGATAATTACGCTGGTATATACTGATATATGGAAGTATATACTGATAATTAGAGAGAGCTCCTAACCTCCCTTATCCCCCAAAGCTCTTCCCAAAGAAGGAGGTTACTCCAACACTTGGGAGCCAGGAATGTGTGACCACACACAGGAAGGTCCTGAAAATCCAAGCACCTTCCCCTCTCCCATGGTTTAGGCTGAGAGCAGGATTATTCCCACGGCCCATTACTTCCTCTGAGCTTTTTATCACAGCTCCAAACTGCCAGGAACGTTCAAGGCAGGAGAGGAGGAAAGGGAAAGCCAGCCCTGCCACCTACCCTGGCTGGGTCTGCCTGAAAACATTTGGAAAGTGAGTCTGATCTCCTCAGAGACAGTGGGAAGAGCTCGGCCATGCCAAAAAAATCTGTCCTGAGGTCTGAGGAAGATCCAGTGAGCTCTAAAGGAAAGCCAGGACCAGCTTTGCTCCTGTCCCAGCACTGGCTTCTCCTATTTTCCCTTTATTCTCTCTGACCTGGTGTAAGCTGGTAGGAATTCACTGCCCCATTTCTACAGCAAACCCCAAATCCTCAGCATCACCCCTCAATCAGTGGGGAGGCCTCTGCTTGCCCAGAGAAGCTGTGGCTGCCCCCAAATCCCTGGAAATTCCAAGGCCAGCCTGGAGCAGCCTGGGACAGTGGGAGGTGTCCCTGCCCATGGCAGGGGTGGGATGGGATGGGCTTAAATGTGTCCCTTCCCACCTGGGATTCTGTGAGACCCCAGCAAGTTTCACTCTGGGTGAGGGCAGACAGCATTTCCCAACGTTTCCCCTATCAAGCCCCCAGCCTGTTTATCCATTCACAGCTGTCACAGTTCTGTTTTCCCCCTGTTCTTGCCTCGAGCATCCCCTCTCCTGCCCTGCCTCCGGAGCTGCTGGAATCGCTGGGCAGCCACAGCCACATCTCCACTTGTCTCTGCTCCGTGCCCTCCTGGAGGCTCCCAAGGATCCTGTTTGCACTGCACAGGCTCAGACCCTGGGCTTTAGGGATAAGCCAGATTTTCTTCTGATTAAAGACTTCTGGAAGATTAAAGACACCCAGCCAGGGCCCAAGTCAAAGCTGCAAAGCAAAGATCACTCTACAACTTTGCACTTGGCAATGTGATAATTTCCCTTTCGGTCTGTTCTCCTGCATTTTTAAACACAGAAATTGGGAATGACAATCATCTGCCACAGAGCAGCACAGTGAACATGGACGTGGGCAGCCAGAGGGGAGTCAGAACTATTCCCAGGGTTTTGGCACAGCCAGTCCAGCTCCGCTGGATCTTCTCCCACTCCTACACAGCCCCAGGCTCCTGCTTCAGTCTGGCTTTGTTCTGCTCTGCTCCACTTTCTCTTTGCCATTCCCAGCAATTGTCTCCATCCCACACAGACAAACCTCTCCACGTCCTCTCCCTCGGCCTGGAAGAAGCAGGATCCCTCCATCTCCTCCCGCAGGATTTTCCCCAATCCCACGGGCAGAACAGGCTCTTCTCACACACCTGAAGCAGGAACCCAGTGGGGCTGGTGGGACAAAGGGCCAGTGGGAGCAGGGTGGGGACAGAGCGGTGCCTGTGGGAGCCAGGACATCTCTGCAGTGCCAGGGACACAGCCTGGCACGTGGGCACCCGAACTGCAGCAGGATCCACCCCCTGATCAGGCAAACTCTGCCCCTGCCCCTCCTCCTCCTCCTCCCCATCTCCCTTGTGCCCACGTAGCAGCATCTCCGCAGAGCCTGTGCTCTGCCATCACCCCAAAAAACATCCCCCGGCCAAAAGGCTGTCCCCATAAAACTCCTGCAGTGCCCGATTTCTGTTTCTCTCACCAAACACCCCCACCCGGCCCTTGGCACAAGGTGTGGTGTCCTCTGTCCTTCCAGAGCCCGGGGATGGTGTGAGGGTCCCCCTCTGCCAGTCTGTGCTGCCATGGGGTGTTCAGGGACACCCAGGAGCCACCTGAGCCGTGCCAGTCTGTCCTGAGCTGCCACAGGACGAGCGTGGAGCAGCCCAGACCGGCCTCCAGCTGGCCCAGCAGCTGCTCCGGGACCTGAGTCCCACCCGTGGGAGCTCCTGGTGGCTTTGTGCGACCGTGGATTGTCCTGTCCTGCTGCCACCAAGCTCGTCAGCTGCTCCCAAGCAGCTGCCCATAGCCCTGAGAAAATCCACCCCACTTCCTCTGTGTCAGGAGCATTCCCAAGAGGCTTTTAGAGCAAAAATGGCCCGTTCTGTTTGACTCTGTGTTAGGTTACTTCCTCTCCTTCTGCAACGAGGATAGCTCAAAGCAACAGTCAAACAGAGAGGAAATAAAGAGAGTTATGAGGAGAAATAAAAAAGGGTTTATGATCACTTTTCCCACCCACCACGTCCTCGCTGGCTGCTCCTTCCTCCCAGCCCAGCTTCCAGCTGCCATTAACTCACAGAGCATTGCCCGCAGCAGCCCTGGGCTCGCCATCCTTCCATCCCCCGCTCCGCCTGCACACTCCCAGCTCTGCCCGGCTTTTCCTGCACCTGGATCAGCCTCCAGGTCTGGCTTTCCTCCTCCCGAGGGAAGGAGCTGGCTCCCTTCAGAGGCATCTCCTGACTCCAACATTTTCATTGGAGAGACCTGCCACGCACACACGGAGAGCACCCGCAGATCAAACAGATGCTGTCTGTCACAGCCTAATTACAGAAGATTACAGGAACTATTTATAAATATTTATACCCATTTAAATATATTTATAAACGTATCAGGATTGGATAAAAGTGTATATTGTTGTTTTAGCTTAAGACACAACCAAGTATCTTTTATACAATGCTCATACAATAATCATATATTTGTATTAAGCTGCTTTTTGACGAACACGGACAGCAGCTGTTAACATTTGAATCGCTGTTAATACAAAGTAGGTTGGCACCAACGAGCTGAGGAGGACGGGTGGATGCTCAGGAGTCTGGAGCAGCAGAGCAGGTGTGCTACAGAGGAGGAATCTTCCCCTTCCGAGGCAGAAATCCACTGGATTCATCCAGGAGGAGACTGGAAATACAGAAGCAGATGATGAATCTTCATCATCACTCTGCTGGCTGATTGTGGCAGAACAGAGCCTTCCCCCATCCCTCCCTTGTGCTGCTCCTGGGGGAGCAGCTTTTCCCAGAGCCAGCTCCGGGTGCTGCTCTTCCCACCGGGATCCTCTGCCTGGGAGCAGCACTCGGCAGCTGCAACACCCAAATCACAGCAGGTGGAACACCTGAACCACAGTTTCCTGTCACCTACAGCTTTCCCAGCCTCCCAGCTCCCCGTTTTGTGGCTCACTTTGGACCCCAGGAGGACCCACGGCACCTCCTGAGCCAGGGAAGGGCTCTGCTGCTCTCCGTGCAGCAGCTCCGCTTCTTTGTCTGATGCTCAGGGAAGGCTCCAGCAAAAACCATTTGGAAAATCCCCTGGGATTTCTTCTTTCCTGTCATTTGGCTTCCCAAGGGACACCACGGGTGCTATCCAGAGGTGTGCCAGGCATTTTGGGTCACAGCTGGCAGAGGCTGTGCTCCCTGATCCAGATGTGTCCAGGAAGGTTGGGAGATGAACCTTTCCGTGTGTTCTCGTGGAAAACACGACTCAAACCTCGCCTTTGGCATCCAGGAGCAGCCACTTATCCCGGGGGATGCGGGCAGGGGGGCCTCGAGCCTGGCCTGGATGTGGGAATCCGGAGGACACGGAGGGAAATGCAGGGGGAAGCAGCCGAGTGAAATTTGGGAAGCGCTGGAGAGAAGGCAGCTGGGAGCAGCAGCAGGGAGCTCTTGCTGTGAGCTGCCCCTCGGTGCCCATCCCGAGGAGCATCCAGGCGGGCTCTGAGCAGCTCAGGTGCTGCTCTCCATCCCAGGGATGCTGCTGGGGGGTCCAGCCCGGCCCAGCCTCCCCCCAAACACCTTTCCCCCCCCCGTCTCAGCAGAGACCAAAGCAAGGAGCTCGCTCTGTGTTCCCAGCAGGGCGGTTTTGAGCAGGACAATCTCTTGGTCAGGCATCAAAAGCGGCAGCATGTGAACCATCTGCTGCTTTGACTCCAACACCCCGAGAAAAGCTGCTGGATTGGAAAAAGGATATTAATCTGAAAAGCACACAACAAAGCAACTGCAGGGTGTTTCCCCCCCGAGCCAGAGCGAGCGAGGGAAAGCTGATTACCATGACACACAGGAGCCCTGATCTAATATTCCACTTCAAGATTTGCAAATAATGTGCCCATTAACATTCATTAGCTCTTTAAATAATACCTGCCAGACCTTGCAGGCAAGGAGGAAAGGGCCCTTCTTCGCCCAGGAATCAATCACCTAACAGCCTCTAATTGCGCTGTTTTCCACGGCGCCGGGAAGTTTCAATGGAAACAAGGCAGGACAGAGGAGCAAAGCTGGAGCTGTCACTGCTGGGAGCAGCGCTGCGCTGAGCCGCCCTCGCTGCTCCCAGCATCTCGGCTAATTAACAGCTCCTCTCCGACAGCTCTCGACTTCCAGGGGTGCTGGGGGAGGCTCCCTCTAGGAATGTGTCAAGGCAGCCTCTCAGCACCCAAAATAGCTCCCGCCCTGCGGCTCCCCAGGGCAGCCTGCAGACACCAGTGCCAGGCGAAGGAAGAGGTGCTGCCGTACCTGTGCTGCCCCAGGAGGTGACGTTTTGGGAATCCCACTTAATTCCCAGACATGGACGGGTCTGAGGAGTCTCCTGCAGCCCCTGTGGAAGTCACACCGCGGCAGAGGTTGGGAAGATCAAGGTTTGAGATCGAGGCACGGCCACGGAGCTGTGATGCTCCTACAAACCCCCCTGCTCTGTTTGTCACAGGGGCTTTGTGCCCTGCCAGCCCTTCAGGAAGGGGCAATCCTCTGCCAGAGGCACAGGGGAATCCGGGACAGGAACCTCGCCACTCTCTGGTCACACTGCTCTTGGATGCCCAAACCAAAGCCCTGGATAAATCCGATTTGTCAGCTTGCGCTGAAAACTGTCCCAGCCAAGAGTGTCTGTGCCCAGACCCTGCCAGGGGACCTCGTCCTGCCCCCTCTGTGTCCTGTCCCCTCTGTGCCCTGTCCCCTCTGTGCCCTGTCCCCTCTGTCCTGTCCCCTCTGTCCTGTCCCCTCTGTGCCCTGTCCCCTCTGTGCCCTGTCCCCTCTGTGCCCTGTCCCCTCTGTCCTGTCCCCTCTGTGCCCTGTCCCCTCTGTCCTGTCCCCTCTGTCCTGTCCCCTCTGTGCCCTGTCCCGTCTGTGCCCTGTCCCCTCTGTGGCCCCATCCCAGGCAGGCTGAGGGCTGGGACGGCAGACAGAGGCTCCACCACAGGCTCTTTCACACAGAGAGGTGAAACCACAGGGCTGCTCTTATCCTTGTGGAGGCGATTCCCAGACCTGAGTCACGGGGACAGGTCCTTGCAGGATTGTGAATTCTGGAAATTGTGAAGAGCCCTGGGGAACATCAGGCAGGTGAACCATGAGCTTCCTGGGAAGGTGGGTGCGGTGGAGAAGCAGTGCCACTGTCACCTTCTCTCAGCTGATGTCCTCTGATGGACACACTGGGTCTCCTTGGGTCACCCACTGACCAGAGCGACCTGGCTCCAGCGCCTCTGAGCTCTGCTGAGCTCTTTGGACACACTGAACCCCAAAAAAAAAAACCCCCAACCTGCCTGGGAGAGAAAGCTGGGCAGGGACAAAGGCTGGCCCAGCCCTGGTGAGCTGTCCCATCCCAGCAGTGACAGAGCTGACACCACCCAGCCCCAGCTCAGAGTCACTCTGCCAGCACTCAGAAGAACTCTTAGGCACTGTGAACCTCACATTAACTGTCCACACGAGCACTCTGCGTTTTCCTGGTGTGTTTGAGTGCTTTTTAAAGCAGCTACACAACCAGATAAGTAGGTCCCTGTGCTCAAGGCCAGGAGCAAGCCCGGAGGCATCGGGGGGTCTGTGGCACAGCCTCGTGCTCCTCAGGAAATGGCTCTGCTTGTCACAGATGGCACAGGCAGAGGGGAAAACACTTTGGGAAAGGCACATTTTCCTGGAGAAGAGCCGTGCAGCTCTTCAGAGCTGTGCTTAATCAGCCCCAAATGAGTTTGAGGCTGGTAATAGACAACCCCGAGTGACTTGAGTGGTCTGGGGGCAGCAGGAGAAGGATGGGAACAGCCAAGGGGCTGCA
Organism: Picathartes gymnocephalus; assembly: GCA_013390045.1. Classification (NCBI taxonomy): domain Eukaryota; kingdom Metazoa; phylum Chordata; class Aves; order Passeriformes; family Picathartidae; genus Picathartes; species Picathartes gymnocephalus. The sequence goes on from WEKY01032081.1 coordinate 522,330, forward strand.
GCTTGGCAGGATTAGTGAGAATTCTGCCCCAAACGAGAATGTTCCTCGGCAAAGAGAGGACTGGAGAAATCCCTTCCAAGTGTGAAGGTGAAATACAGAGAGAGAGGAGGACAAACCCTTTTTTAACGTGCAGATGATCACAGAGCAGCAGGGAAGTGCTCAGGAAAAGGAAATAGTTTGGTGCAAGTGTCTCTCTCTGTAGATATTGCAAAGAAATGCAGGAACAGGATGAGTTTATGGGGGTTTTAAAGGGCAGTGATCTGATAAAGAGGAGAAATGCACAATTAATGTTCTCGCCTGGATTTCTCCACAAATTTACCACGCAAGATTTGGCCGGATTGCTGCACACCTCTGACAGGAATTAAAGGGAATTTTCAGCGGCAGAGTGGAGCAGTGGTTGTTACCATCACACTTTGATATGCAAAACCCAGTGGCCACCACTGCTCCTGGAGAAAAGAGAGAGTTTTTAGACTGGTCTTTCCCCAGTCCCAGTGTCAGGTTTGCTCTCTTGAAGCCAAGGTCCCCCCAACTTCCAGGGTGACAATTCCCACCCCAGACCTGCTCTCCATCATTGCTGAGCCCCCACTAATCCTCTCTGTTATCTCTCAGCAGCTTTCATCTCATTTATCCTACCAGCTTCCACAAACTTCTTTAATCTCAAACTCCTGTAAACTCGAGAAAAAAAATCCGATTTGTGTTATGTACTCCCCGTTCCCTCCTCCTGCACCTGTGTGAACACGGATAAAATCACTATTTAATAGTGCTGGTCAAGCCTGGCTGCTCCTCCAGGAGCCTCCTGCCAGCCCCTTTGGATCAGCTATTAAAAGTTGGTGTGAAACTTGGGAATATTAAGGAGAGGAGGGAAGGATGGGAACGCCTGGAGCAGCCTGAGGGCAGCCTTGTACCTGGAACTGCTGGGGGAGAGAGAGAGAAAAGGGAGATGGGATCCACCCAGCAAAGTGTTGGGGTCTCCATCCAAGGAGTCTCCCACATTCCAGAGGCACTAGGACATGACCCAGCCCTTTCTGAGAGCTCTGAGAGGGGTTGGGGGGGTTTATTTTTCAGGAGACAATGAAATCTCATCCCAAAGGAGCTGCTGCCCACCAGGATCCCTCATCCAGCAGCTCCAGGTGGGATCAAGGCTGGGAAAGCCACAGAGAGCAGACACAGCAAAAGCCAACCCTGTGGTGCCTCTCCAGAGTGGGAAAAGCTCCGCCTGGATCAGTTTCAGGAAGGTTAAATTTATCCCAGAACAAGCACTCGAGCAGTTTTCAGCTCCTTTTCCCCACAGGTTTGGTTTGTTTCCCGTTCCTTCTGCAGTGCCTTGACTCACCAGCCTCTAATTATTGCCTGCAGATATAAACATGCACTTCTCCCTGGAAAAAAAGTCCATTATTTTTCCCCAAAATGGAGGGCAGTCTGCAGCTTCTGGGGTAATGTGAACACTTGCAATATGTTATTGAAACAAGCTCTTCCCCCTCTGCTCTGAGGGAGCTGCAAACGGGGCTGCCTGCGCCAATTTTGGGAAGTTTTGCAATCCCAGCCCGGAATCTGAGCAACACCAGACTCTGTAATTTTCCAGCACTAAAGTCAGGGAGCCGGGGACAATTCCAGAGCAGAGCTAATCCCTCTTGCAGCCATTTGGAGCAGGACGGGAAGAGCAGAGGCATCAGGGAGCCCTTTCAGGTTTCACAATTATCTCAAATCGCTCAAGCTCGGTCCCCGTGGAGCGTCAGCGATCTCAAAGCCCAAAGGCAGGAGAACTTCAGACAAAAGGCAGCTCCCACCGTGTCCTCACACCTTTCAAACATCAGTACCTGTCACATTTCAAAGCTGCAACGACGACTGGATTAAACCATCTGCAACAAATCGTCCCGGTGTAATTTCAGTATTAAAAAGAATTCTTGTGTCGTCGTTGGCCATGAATAAAAAGTTATGGGAGAAAAGGTTATTTCGAAAGCAAAATTACCATTGTGGCTTTCCTTGATTAAATCCTTGCAGCCTTTGAGGAGCCCTACTCCAGTTTAAAGCTTAATTTTTGTCAAAATAGCACTTTGATAGGGCAAAAAAAATCGTCTAAAAAGTAGCTGGCTCTAATGTTGGAGAACCCATAAAAGTGCAGGAAAATAAAGTGCTGGTATTAATTTTAATATATAACCTATTGAATAGAAGCAATAAAATGTTAAACAGAAATAAAATATTATATTATTATTATTATTAGCATAAGGAAGAACATCCAAAGCAGAGTTGGATATTCAGGAAAGGGTAATCCCAGACTGATTTGGGTTGCCAGGGTCCTTAAAGCTCATCCAGTTCCACGGGCAGGGACACGTCCCACTATCCCAGGTAGCTCCAAGATCTTTGCCAAACCAAATTCCATCCCAACCAACCCTTCCCAACCACTGAACCCTGGGGGGTTGGTGGTGACACCAGGGAAGGGTCCCTTGCAGCCACCCTGAGCTCATCCTGGTGAAGTTCTGGAGCTGCCATCGACCCTTGGGACACCCAAAGGTGTTCTCTGCTCCAGGACTGGGAGCAGCACAAGGCAGAGACAGATCCTAGGGATTTTATGGATCTGTTATTGATGATCCTTTTCCATATTAATTCCTAGCCCGGGTATTATTGGAGCTGGGATAATAACAATTTGTTACATTTGATTAGACCGTTAAGGCTCTAATCAGACCAACAGTAAATCCCTGACTCCACAGAAACGTTCCCATTCCAGCCCTAATAACAGTGGGGGTCTGACAGGCAGCGGGAAGGGGCAGCCACAGCTCCTGGCTCCCTGCAAAAGGCAGAAAGAAAATCCTCAGGGACCTTGTTATGGCTTTGAAATGGAGAATCCAGGCCAGGACAACGTGTGACCACGGCAGGGAAGGGTGGCTGAGGAAAGCAGGGCATGGAGGCTGCCCCTCCCAGCAACCACTGCTGGTCAGGGCCTCAATTAACAGCCATTCCAGGAGAACTTCCAGCGGCACAATTAATTAGAGGTCAGAGGCGGCTGGAGCTGTCTCACCCAAACTCAGGATGCTCCTCCTTGTGTATCCCCAGAGCAGCCAAATCCCAGCACGGGCTGTGTTCCGTGCCTGGGAAGGAGCGGGAGGTGGCTCCCGGTGGGCATCTCCTCATTTTAACCATTTTAACCCTTCTGCTCAGCGAGTGCCAGGAGCCACGGGCACCGCCCAGAAGGGGCTGACTAAACCCACTCCCCTCGTTCTTGCTCCCTCTTCCTGGAGCACCAAACGTCACCAAAAAAAGAGCCGGGGGAGCAGCCATCAATCCTTAAACCACATCCACAGCCAGCATCCCGTTAACTTCCTCTGCAATCCCGTCTAGGGAGCGGCCGCGTAAGACGTGGAGTAACAACCACGTGACTTTCCTATCACTTGGGGAGAAAATACTTGAATGCACTCCTGGTTTATCTTGGGAAAGCAGTCCCTGCCACTGCAGCCCGAGCTGGAGCTCTCCCTCCCCTGCTGGTTCCAGGTGATAAGCCCTACATGGAGCCTGATCCTCGTGTCTTGTTTATCCAAGTGACAAGATGTCTCTTTGTGTCCAAATTCTCCTCTGGAAGCTCCTACCTGAGTGGTTTTCAAGGCTTGTGAGGGATTTTGGGGGTTTAGAGCTGTCCTGGATTTACAAGGAGAGGAGTTGCTGCAGGGTGGGAGCAATTCCAAGGTGGAAACAACCTGGAAGCCACCTCATCCTCAGTTTTCCTGGATGTGCCTGGTCAGCACATCTGTTCTCAGTCACAAAACACTGCTGGCACAAAAAGCCCCAGCCTGTGGTCACAGAGCTGGTGTTGTGACCCTGCTGAGCCACCACAGCCTGGACGGGAGGTCCTGGTTATCCCACAAGGATCCCACACCAGGAAAATCACTGGAGAGAGGCAAATCTTCAGTCCCGGGTATGGGGGCTTTGTTAGGCACTGCCTGGGAGCTTGCTGGGAAGAAGCTCACCCAGGGAATGAGGAACTGCCTGGAGCAGAGGGTGGGATTTGCCCCCTAAGTGCCCCCAGGGTTATTTCAGGAAGTGTGAAGAGCCGGGCGGTTCTCCAAGCCCATGGGTCTGGGATGGAGCCTCCCCTGAGGTGAGTTCTGCAGGACCTGCAGCTTAGTCCCACTGGGAATGAGGCTTGGAGGGCACCGGGATGCCAGCCCTGAGTCCTCAGTGCTGCTCCCACTTCCGAGACCAGGGATGTGGCACAGCTGGGATCCTGCAGCCAGGAATAAATCCGTGGGGTGATGGCGACAGAGCAGGCACAGCTGGGATCCTGCAGCCAGGAATAAATCCATGGTGAGGGATCTGAACCCTTCCAGAGGCTCCTCCAGCACTGCAGGCACAGCTCACCCTGCCTGTGGAGCTGTGGGATAACGTGGATTAACCGATTTAATTCCTCATATCCATGTTTGAACAATGACACTTAAAGTTCCCAGTTTCACATGTTCCAAGCATGTTTGGGTGGCCTGTGTTTTATTCATTGGAACTTCTTATTTTCTTGGTTAATTCTATTTTGCCTAATAAAGTGCTTTCATTTACCTTCATTTCCATATTGTACTGTAGCTAAAGAACAGAGATAAAGAGAGCTCTGAGAAACTTGGAATAGATAATTGGTTAATTAAAACAACTTCCCTGGTATGTGGTTTATAACATATTGTTCTCACAATCTGGTGAACTGCTCTGGATAGGTAATTCCAACTTCCAGCTGCCTTTAGTGAGTGTGTCCTATAAAAGGGCTGGGAATTATGGAATCTGGATAACCAAGCTCCCTTTCCCAAGCAGATTTCTGTGGCTTCGTATTAAATCCTTGCCCAGTTTTCTGTCCCCATCCACTAAAGACAATTTATAATTGTCATGGGAATTTACCCATGGCACACCCACCCACCCTCTGCTGTCACCAGGACCTGTGGGAAGCATCCTGTGTGGAAAAGACACATTCCCAGCTGCCTCCCTTTCCCAAAAGAAGTTTGGATCAGGTGGGATCCTGTGGAGAGAGGGCAAATCACTGCAGTAGAAGGAGCTGGAGGGGACAGGATGGGTGGCATCAGGGTTGGAATGCTGGGCTGGGAATCTGCAAATCCCACAGTGAGATCCCACAGCCAGGGACAGGGATCGAGGAGCCAAGCCTGGCTGCTGCAATTCCAAAATCCATTAATCACCTGCCTAAACCAAATCTGGAATCAAGGATCTGCCTGCAGGGACACCCTGGGCATGGGAAGAACTGTTAATAATAAATAATAAAAATAATCATAACCCTTTCGAACACTCCCTTCTGCCCGGTCTGCTCCCTTTCCATCTCTCTTGGTGTGTTTTCCATCTGATATTTAGGGTGGGTCTTTTCAATATGGTGGAAGTCTGGGCAGATCCATCCCAAAGCTCTGGACAGCTCTGGATCTGTGTCCCAGCAGCCTGGAGCAGGCAGAGGTGCCACTTTTTTTTGCCCTTTGGGTCACTTTTCTAAACCTCTGGCTGCGATCTCCCCAAAAAATTGGTCTGACAGCTCCTGGAACATCCCCCTCTCCCCACACGAGAAATCTAACTCCGTTTGAGCTGGAGATGAGAGCACTGAAATTCAGCTTCCTGATGTGTCCTAACAGCCCTCCAGACACCTGGATCCCTGCAGGAATGTCCTGAATTTCAATTGGAACCCACCTGGGATGGCAGAGGGAGTGGGATGCACACCTGCATCCAGGCAGCCCCCAGGAATCAGGCAGTGCTCTCTGCAGGGAGAAAAACAGGACCAAAAACTCCCCTCAAAACGAGCAGGGGAAAAAAAAAAGAGAGAAATAACAGGGAGCTCTGGCTTATTCCTCAGTTCCAGGTGATTTAAGTAATTGGAAAATCATAGTTGTGAAACAACACTTTGCAGAGCATCATAATCAGCAGCACAGCTCAGCGGGGCCTGAGTGCAGCAGAGAGGCTTTAAAGACCCCCTGAGCAATGTGCTTTTGGGGGAGCTGTGTCATTTGGAGATGGCATCTCTGGGAGCAGCACTTTCCAGCAAAAATATCACGTCTGCAGGAGCAGAAGGATGCAGAGATTCAGGGAATGCTTGGGAGACTTTTGCCAGCTTGCTGGCAGCCCCCGTCCTGCCGAGGTCCTGCTGCCGCAGGAACACAAACTGCAAATTATCCGTGACATTTCCATGGTGCAGAGAAAACTGGGAGCACGTGGCTGCTCATCCCTGCCACTCTGGGAGCTTTTGGCAAGCTCTGTGGGCTCGCAGGAGGGAGCTGGCTGCTCCCAGGAGCGCAGCCAAGCCGGGCTCCAGTGGCACCTCTGCCAGGGTGAGGCATTCGGAACACGCAAAGTCCCTTCCACGTTATTAATTTTGACTCAGTGCTTTGAGTTCTGCTCTGAGCAATCCATAATCTCCGACCAAATAATCATAAAGGCCCTGCTGGCCTTGAAACATATGTCTCTGACAAGAGCAATAAACCTATTTATTGCTATTGTGGCCACTGCAGAAGAGCTCGTGCGATGTGAGCGTGAGATTTCCTGGGAAAGGGAGCTGGGCCCAGCATTTCCTAAATAAAAATATTACTCTTAAGAACCACTGATCATGTATGCGGGCATTTAAATATCAGAGACGGTTATGACTGTGAAGGCTGGGAGAGGGGAAAAAAAAAAAAGGACATAAAATGAGATTAAGACAGAAGGATGGAAGCTGCTGCCGTAAAAGTAACTCAATAAACAAGGCACCGAGCTCGAGCCTGCACATTCACGAGCATGCCACGACCATAAACCCAGGGATACAGCAGCATCAGGTCACAAAAGCTCCAGGAAGGGGAAAATGTTTCTTTAGCTGCCACAGGTTTGGCCAAAATGCCCCAGCCAGTGGAGCAGGGCACCAATTTGAGAGCTTTAGGAGCAGCCAGGGTCTATCTGTGGTGCTCAGCAGAGCAGAGCAGGCACTGCCCCAGAGGTTCTGAAGCAATAAATGGATTGGAGAGGTGATGATAACGTGTTTGCAGGAGAAAATTGCCTATATTGAGGCAGCGTCATGCTAGAACTCCCCAACAATAAGAGGCAGGCTCAGAAAGAGGCAAAGAAACAGGGGGAGATTTTCTGGCTTTTAAAGGAAATTAAACAAGGTGGAAATGCACAGAAAGAGAGCTGCACAAGGGGAGAGGAGCAGCGTGGGCTCCACTGGGCTGTCCTGAGGTGTTCAAGAACACAAATGTGGACAGGACCAAACAAGTTTTATGGCCTGAGCTGCTACATAAAAATCAAGAGACTGGTGGAAATAGAGTTAATTCACCATTGCATATGCAGAGGGAACAGCTGTAATAAAAGGGAATGTGCTCCTTGGCTGGTATTTATTTTTCAAATGTTCCCACTAAAATCCTGGGGACAACAGCAGCAGAAGTGCAGGGGAACTCTCTAGACTTTTATGGGGGAAAAAAAAAGTAAATCATAAGTGAGGGAGGGAGCAGAGCAAATGAAAGGATGGCATTGCCCTGGGTAAAAAAAGTACAGCATCAGTGCCAGGCTGAGATTATTGTAGATTAGAACAGAAATTTTAGGATTTCCCCCCTTCTTCACATCACCTGTGCAAGTCATAATCTGTCTGCAGCTGGAATAGGCTCCTGTAGATACCTCAGAGCAGTGGATGCCAGTGAATATTGCTCAGCTGGGGGTACTCAAATCCCATATTTCCTCTCAACCCTCACTTCACGGCAAGGATAAACACACTGCCATATAAAAATATTGAATCCTAAAGTCAGGGGTAGCTCTGGCAGATGGAATAACACCAGACTCTGCCCTTAAAAAATATCTATTTATTGGCTAGCAAATAACCTTTATGACAGAGATAATTCCATTCGCTCACTTCCTCCCATAAAAAACCAAGTTTATTCTGCCTAAAACACTTCCCATGAGCTTCTCCAGGGGTGATAATATTGATGGGATGTGATAAGAGAGGGTCTGGGGTGCTCCAAGCCCTCCCTGTTTCCACCAAAGGCTGAGAAGGAGCTGAGATTTCCAGAGGAGCCTCTGGCAGAGCAGGGATGAGTCCCAGGAGGGAGGGTGCAGCCCTTTCCCAGCAGTGTTTGGGATGTTAAGAGTGACTCCTCAGCATCAAAGCTGTCCTACTTCCCGAGCTTTATCACATTTGCCAAAGCACAATTCAGGGAACAGGACTCCAGCACAAATCACATTCCGCTGGCAGCCTCGGTGATAAATAAATTACATCCCTCTTCTCCAAACAATTTCCCATGATCAATAATGAATAAAAAAAAGTCAGGTCCAAAGCAGTGTTGTGACAGCCCCGCACAGAAGTGAGTGGCAGCCAGGATTTTGCTTCAGCAGCAAAATCAGGGCCTGATAAAACATCACATTTCCCCAGGACTCCAAAGATACTGGGAAAAACAGGGAGAAAAACTCACATTCCACCCCCTCCGAAGAGCCTGGCAACACATTTGGAATAAAAAGCCTTCTTCTCCTGCACAGAGCATTGCACAAACAGGGGTGGGTGGGGTGAACTCTGTGTCCTGAGGGCCAGAGCAGCTCCATCTGGGCACAAAAGGATGCAAGGCCGGGAAAATGTTCCCTCCCAATGCCCTAGCCTCTGGAAGCAGCCTCAGCTCAGCATTAGCAAAGTATGGGACAGATAATTGACAGGGAGAGTGTACAGGGTATAAACAGGGGTACATAGAACAAACCAAAGTACAACTAACTAATAAAAACCGCTGCAACATCGCACCTGGAAGTTTTTGGGCAGATTTGTAAGAAAAACCATTAGAGAGTGTCCAAAGGAGGCCGTGAGGGTGGGGAAGGGCCTTGTGAGGAGCAGCTGAGGGGACTCTGTTTGTCCAGCTGGGGGGGAGACATCGCAGTGCCAGCTCCTCGTGAGGGCAAGAGCAGGGACAGCTCCGAGCTCTGCTCCTGGGACAGGGACAGCACCCAAGGGAATGGCCTGGAGCTGGATTTTGGGAGAAGGTTCTTCCCCCAGAGGGTGCTGGGCACTGCCCAGGCTCCCCAGGGAATGGGCACAGCCCCAAGGCTGCCAGAGCTCCAGGAGCGTTCCCAGGGATGCCCAGGGTGAGATTTTGGGGTGCCAGGAGCTGTATCATGATCCTTGTGGATCCCTTCCAGCTCAGGATATTCTGGGATTCCATGATGAAAGGGCTGGAGCCCCCGGCGAGCTCCACTTACCCCTCACAGGCTGGGTGGGAGCACTCTGAGAGCAGCAGATCAGGGAGGGAGGGAGGGAAAGCAGGAGGAGGGAGCAGCTGCTCCTCTCCCAGCACCGAGCACGAAGCTTTGCCAGTCCCTCTCTCAGCTTCCCTGCTGAGAGCAGCCCTGCTGCCACCTGAGCCCTCCCAGCTCCCTCTGAGGGTGCTGAGGCTCCAGGTGGGGCTGACAGAGCTGCCCAGCCCTTCCCCAGGACAGGCAGCTCCCAAATCCATGGCACCTCCCTCTCAGGGCATCCCACGCCAGCCCTTCTCCTCCTCCAGATGGCAAGCAGTGAGAAATTGTCCCCTAGATGCTGGTTTTGGGCTGATACCCTGTTGCTGCAGAGCCCACAGCAGTGACACATTCCCAGACTCTCCTTTCTTCCTCTGACTCACCGGGTTTTGTAGAATTTGGTATTTTAGAGTTGGAATTAAGAGCTTTAAAAGCACCTTGGAGGATTATCTGTGGCTTGTGGAGCTCCTGGATGTCCCTCTGAACCCCTGGATTGAATATGAGGGGTTGGGGGCACATCTGGGTCTATCCAAAGGGGATACAAGGACATGTATTTATTACTCCATAGTAGGCTCTATATAATCCTGAGGGCTCAGGGATCAGGAGGAATTCCTATTTCTGCCGCTGGATGTGCAACTGGGGGTTTGGGGTTGGATTTTTCCTTTTGTAACACCGGCAAGCAGCTGCAGGTAAAGGCAGATTTGGTCTGGGAAGCTGCATCTTGACCTGATCACCAGGTCTGGGATCAAGAGGAGATTTTCCCCAAATCGAGGATCACAGGGATGCCTTTCTATTTCTCACCTTCTTCTGTAAGATGGAATTGCACTCTCAAAGGGCTCCTGGCTGTTTTTATTGGGCCAAGACCCTCCTGTTGCAGGAGCCCACAGCAGTGGCACGTTCACAATCTCTCTCTCTCTCCTTGATTTTTGAAGACTTTGGTATTTTAGACTTGGAATTAGGAGCTTTAAAATTCCTTGGACGATCATCTGTGGCTTGTGGAGCTCCAGAATGTCCCTCTGAACCCCTGGATTTAATTTCTGTTCCAGAGTTGCTGTTGTCCATCCTCCAGTTCCCTGTGTGATCCAGGGAGGCACCCAGGAAAGCCCCTCCCAGGGTTATCCTGCCTGATCCTCAATAATTCACCAGAAAAGCTCAGAAAATCCTGCTGAGTGGCCGTAATAAACTGCTCTAATAACGTCCTCAATTAATTATCAGCTCTATCTTTTTAGCAGCTGTCCTGCTATTTTATGGAGGAACAGTGTGGGGCAAAATCACTTCAGCAACGTCGTTGTGCTCTCTGTTTTGGCCCAGGGTTCCCCTCTCACTGAAGCTTTCCCAGTATTCCACTTTAGCACAGGATGTGTCATTCCCCAGGAGTTCCTCCAAAGCCCAATGCACAGCATCTCTAATTTAAATGCATTTGCCTCAATAATACAATTTAATAACTACCACAGTTACAGTTTAGAATGAAAAATAACTCCTTAGCTCCTTAAACTTGCAATATTCCGTCCTTTTGGTTTCTTTTAATTACTAAGCAGAAATATTTTTGGAGCATATTTAACTTTTCAGCAACGCTCCCATCACTTTTATCATTCCCACTTAGCAGCAGGCTTTACACCAGCGTTAGATCCCTTTTAATTCCTATTATCAGATTTCTTTGAGTCCTAACACTTGCCTGTTTTCTTCTTTTGTTCTTTGCTTCCCTAACCAGACTTTCAAATAATGTATTAGCTCAGCTTAAAAGGTAAAGCCCAGATAATTGGGGCTGGATTAACTAATTTCTCTTCCCTCCTTTCCAGAGGTGTCTGCACTCACAGCCACTGCCTGTCACCTGCATTTAAAGGAATATCTTTACCTAGAACAATGTTATATAAACACAGAGATCCTTCATGTGCATTTACTGTCAGGGCTCTGGCAGCCATCCAGCTGCCAAATTTATCCATGAGAACAGAGGAACTGGAGAGGGGACAACCAGTGGATCCAGTGTGATGGTGACTCACAGACCAGCTCATTCCTTTTTTTTTTTTTAAATGTAGAGAGTTTGCATTACTCCAACAAGGCAAATAATCTGTGTTTATTTCTCTGTTTTGCACAGCAGTACTGGGGGCGGGGGGAAGAGTTGGTAGACCAGTTTATTCCTTTTTTATTAAAATGTAGACTTTGCATTAGTCCAACAAGGCAAATAATCTGTGTTTATTTCTCTGGTTGGCACAGCAGGACTGGGGGCGGTTTGGTTTCCGATGGAACAGGCAAGGAAAACCCTCCTGGGAACCAGCAGGTTCTCCTTCACCACCACCTGGGCTCAAGTGGCAAAACCATCTCCCCTCCCTGCTCCCAGGCCATTCCCTGGCCATTTTCCCAGGAAAAATGAGGGGAACCCCTTGCATTCCCTAGGAGGATGTGAGGTTCGGATGAACATCACCCCCTCCCCACCCGCTCCATCAGCCTTTGTGCTGCGCCCCCAGGGCGGCTGCAGCCACACTGTGAGCAGGAATTGTGTCCCCGCTGGAGCTGGAGGAAGGGACCGAGCAAGGAGGGCTTTGCAAGCTGCAGAGGTGCCACAGCTCCGGCCACCGGAGGTCTCAGCCTTTGCAGCTCCTGCCTGGAATCCGGGCTCCACCAACAGCCCCGGGGTTCAGCTCAGCATCTGCTGCTCCTGGGGCGGGCAGATCCCCCTGGGATTTGTCCTGCGCCACCCTCCGAGCCTGCTGCAGCGCCAGCACTCAGGGGGGAGGTGGGACTCGTCCTTAGGAGGGGCATGTGGGGCTGCTGTGCCCTGCTGGAGAAGCCAGGCTGGGGCAGAGCTGTGCCTTTGCCCGTGCCAGCAGCCCTTGGAAAAGCGGCAGCCTTGCCTGGGATGATGAAGGACCTCCCTGCGTCCGCGCAGCCACATTGAGGCATTGATTTCATAAATGCTGCCGTGATGTGGAGGAGCTCCCTCGTGGTGCTCTCCATCCTCCCCCGCTGCTGTGCCCCCCGAGCCGGATCCCAAAGTGGGGACAGAGGAGCTCAGAGCAGGGAGGGAGGAGGATGGAGGCAGAACAGAGTGTTCAGGACAGGCCAGGAGGTGGCCAGGCAGTGCCAGGCAGTAGCCAGCGTGCCCAGGAAGGCTGGGAGAGCCCTTCTGGAGGCTGAGCCAGCCCTGAGAGCTGCCTCCCCCCAGCTCCCTCCCCTGCCCTGCGGTTCTACGGCTATAATCAAATCATAACTTTTATTAAATTTGAGATTACTTTTTAATGGAATCAATTTCTTGTGTGGTGCTTTTCCCTTCTGCCCCACGGCTCAGCCACGCTCTGCACTTTTGTGGTTTTACACGGATTTTTATCTCTGCTGCTGCCTCAATGCCAGGCCCTGGGTGAGCATCCCGACCCTGTCCTGCCTGGGAGGGACATTTGTCCCTTTTCCCAGTGTCCCTAGAGCGGGAATTCCACCACAGGGGAAGCAGGATTTGTCCCACCTTCCGGCTGGCAGCGGGGATGGAATCAGCAAGAAATTTTCCCCCAGAGGGAAGGGAGCTCTCCCCTTTTCCCGTGGCTTTGGGGCTGCATTGGAAACCCTGTGCTGGACCCAGTGGCTGTGGAGCACCTGGAGGCACCTGAGGGGATCTCATCCTCTTCCTCATCCCCTGTAGAAAGTCAGAACTTCATCCTCTTCATCATCCCCAGAAGGAAATCAGAAATTTACCCTCTTCCTCATCCATGTAGGAAGCCAGGCGTTCATCCCACGCTGGACACGCTGCCTGTGGCTCTGTGAGAATTCCCACTCCAGGACAGCCCCACGTGGATATCCCCAAGCACAGCAGCTCAAACCCTCCCAACCTTCGTGGCTTTTCAGTTTCCTGAGAAGCCTCTTGCCCAGAATGGCTCCATCTTTGCAGATTTATGTAACTTTCCCCTCGTCTCCCCCTCCTCCCCTCGTGCTGATTCCTTTCCCTTTCTTCCCCAACACCTACAGACTGTATTATATCCTCTGATGCAAAAGCCCCATTCTGCTTTCACTTGTAACCATATCGTGACAACAAGAAAAATAACAGTGGCAGCTTTTATTTGGTCCTCCTCCTGCTGATGTTCTCGAAAAGGACTTTCACATCCTAACTTGGGATCTCACGTTGAAACCTTTTGGATTCTGCAGCTTTCTCAGAGAGGATTTTCCAAATCCTGTATTTTCTGAAGCCTTAGTTAGGAGCCACAGGTCAGGCCATGTGATTGTTGGTTCAGGACCTGGCTCTAATCCAGGCATCCCTCTCCCAAAAACTTCCTCTCCGTTTGGAATTGCCCGAGTGCTGCAAAGATGGATGTTCTGCTCCGAAGGCACGCGGAGCGTGGGCTCGTGGGCTTTGTGCTCTCTATTACAGAGGAGTTTCATTGAATTTCTGGGGGAATTTAAATCAAATTCCTCCAAAACAAATAAAGATGCATTATCTTCATACCACTCCACTTTATCTGGAGTGCTTTCTTCAGATGAAGCTGGAGCAGCAGGTGCTGAGCCCAGGGGTGTGCAGAGGCTGCAGAGCCCCACACGGAGCAGGGAAGGGCTGTCAGCGGGTACAGACTGCACCAGGGGTTAATCATGTGGGGAACCACCCCAAAAAATTTCATATCCCGACTTTTTCTTTCCTTCAGCCTGTTTGATGCTCATGTTCACACCAAGGGAATCCTAAATATTTGTCCTGACCACAATCCCTGTGTTCATCCCACTGCTGGAGCCAGGCCAGAGGAGGCGCGAGGATGAGCAGAGGGATGGAGCAGCTCTGCTGGCAGGAAAGGCTGGCACAGCTGCCATTGTTCACCTGCAGAGGAGAAGCTTTGGGGTGAGCTCAGGGTGGCCTTGCAGGGCCTGAAGGAGCTGCAGGAAACCTGGAGAGAGACAATTTATAGGGGATGGAGGGAGAGGACACAGGGAATGGCTTCCCAGTGCCAGAGGGCAGGGATGGATGGGATATTGGGAAGGAATTGTTCCCTGGGAGGGTGGGGAGGCCCTGGAATGGATTTCCCAGAGAAGCTGTGGCTGCCCCTGGATCCCTGGCAGTGCCCAAGGCCAGGCTGGACACTGGGGCTTGGAGTGACCTGGGACAGTGGGAGGTGTCCCTGCCCATGGCAGGAGGGTGGGGCTGGATGGGCTTTGAGGTCCCTTCCACCCCACACCAGTCTGGGATTCTCTGAATCTTCTCTCCTGCAGAAGTAAAGTTGAGTTCTGCTGTTTGATTTATTCAGGAAAAGCCAATATAATCTTTTCCCTCCAATCCTGGCTCTCTCTTTAAGCTTAGGAAAGGATCCACCTATTGATTGGAATTCTGATGTGTCTGCCTTGCTGTAACTGGCCTCCCTGAGGCCAGAATTGGGTTGTCCGTAATTAACACATCTCTAGAGGCCTTCACAGCATTTAACCACTTCCAAAACAGCATCAAATGCCTCTTTTGGGAATTTGAAGGAGACTTCATATTGTTCTTTGCATCCCTCCTAAGATGGGAACCCAGAGCTTTCTCCAAACCTGAGAAACCTCTCATGCAGTGACAGGGAGATGAGAAGCTCTGAGTCTGCAGCTATTCAGGTAACTTTGCTCTGTCTCCTCCTTTCAAAGTCTGATTTTATTTCTCAGCCAAGTCCATTCTGGCTGTATCTGTTCCTGGGAACAAAAGGATGTTATTCTTTGAGCTTCATTTGAAATGCTCTTCCATGGTCACTTATGAAAAGCATAAAAATAGCTTCAGTCCTGAAGCATGAGACACATCACCAAAAGCTATATATATATATATATGAATAGATATTTGTGTGTGTTTGTGTGTAGTTTTTAAGGCTGACATTCCCCCTTTTTTTTTTTTTTTGCCTGGGCATGTGGGGTTTATTTCTGCAAAGGGCGAAGTTTTTTTTTTCCAGTCTCACACAGACCATCAGGACTGGGGGAGCTGCAGCTCTGCCGTAACTCTGCCTGTAATTAATAAATCATCTGAAGAACAGAGAGTAACAGGTCCACTTTGAGGGCCAACAAGAGACTTCTAAGTATAGAAGTCGTTGAAAAATTAAAAATCAGAGTCCATTTTGGTGTCCTCTCTCAGCTCCTGCTTTTCTGTTGCTCCAATCCATGGGGAAGCTGAAGTTTTGTCGATCCGAGCCTCCCTGCAGGCCCAGCAGATGGAAGTGGGGACTGGGCCCGGCTCCAGCTCCGTGGAGCTCAGGGATGGACGTGCCCCTCTCCCCAGGATGGGGCTGGTGGCATTCCCACAGCTTTTCCCACGCTTTGCTGCTGAGAGCAGCATTCCCAGCCCTGATTTCTGGCTGCTTTTGGAGCCTCAGGTTGCAATAAGTAATTAACTCTCTCTGTTACACTCCTCAGCCAAACTGAGACGTTCTGGCTGCTTCTCTCCAGCTTTATTAGGTACAACTGGATCAAAAGATCACTTCCTTCAAACCCAGCATTGTCCCAAGGTTGGCCATCCTTGGTGACCTGTGCAAGCTTTGCAGCTGCTCCAACAATTCCCTGACACCTCCTGCTCCTAACACCCAGCTGGAAAACACCTTTCCTGCCCTACACTGGGGATAGTTTGGAAATACCCATTTTATTACCCAAGGCACCTGAGCTATGCGTCCCCAGTTACCTCCCTGGGCTGGTGCCTCCTGACTGTCACCCTGGCTGCTCCCAGTTCTCCACTGGCACCGTGATCCCAGCTCATTCCAGGCTGGAATGTGCCTGGGAAGGTGCTGGGTGCTTCCTGCCCCTCCCTGCTGGCCCAAGGCACAGTGACCTGACCAACATCTCCCCAGGCTGCTGATTTCCCTCGGAACAAGGAATACAAATGCTGTCCCTTGGCCGCGGAGGGATGCACATTTTTCAGAGGCACCTCCAGGAGGACAGCCTGTCCTTTCCTGCAGAGCCATCCCAGCGTGGCAGACAAACATTATGGAAATGTCTGTTCCACAGCCCTGCTCAGAAGCGCTGCTTGTGCTTCATTAGGTCATTGGCAGAGAGCTCAGTGCAGCCTCTCACATTTGCATCCTTCCCATCCGAGGCCGTCTGCCCGTTGATGGATGTTGTCCTGGCTGGGTTTTTTTTTGGAAAAGGGTTTGCTCTTGCTGCTGAGGATGCCGCTGGAGGCCCAGATCTCCACGTGAGGTGTTTACCTGCTGTCTCCCCATCCGCACCTTCAGTGAAGCTGCACTGGAAAAAAGAGGAAAAACAACTGCAAAGGATGAATGGAGTCCTGGGGGTCATGACCCCCTCAGGTCCTTCCTTTTGCCCTCATGGTGGTTCCAGCTCACTTCTCCTTTGCTCACGGGTTGCTCCAGGGCTCCAGGACAGGGATGACAATTCTGTTCCCAGCAGGAGCAGGCCACAGCCCCTGGGAAAGGGCTCAATTTCCAAACAATAAATGCACACGGGACACTCCATGCAGCAATAACAGTTTTCTTAAAAATGAAGTTTCTCTGCCAAAAGTCCTTGAATCTTGCTCTGGTGACCCCATATCCTGCTGTGCAGCTGGTTTCACCCCGATCCTGTGAGCTGCTGGTTTCCAGGGGTGCTCCCAGGATCGGGGGTTTTCAGCTCGTGTTCTGTTTTTATGGTGTTGTCCGTTGTTTATGGATGTGCTGTTATGTGCTGTCTCTGAACAGCTCCTGTGGCCATTCCCAAACGGATTTCCCAGAGCTCAGCTCCTGCCCTGCCTGCTCTGGAGCTCTTCCTCCCAGTCTGCCCAGTCCAAACAGCCATATCTGCGTGTGCTGTGTCCTTCTTCTGCTGCCCTTCAGCCAGTCACCTTCTGTCTCAGGAGATTTCTTCCCTGAACCTTTATCCAGGCCATTTGCACTCCCAATCCATCAGGGATTGAGGAGGATTTCCAGCATTTTCCGACATGGAAGGTTTTACTCAGAAGGATCATAGGATGAGTGATTCCCTCCCATTCTAGGGAAGAAAAATGACAGGAATAATAAATTCTGGCCAAAGAGGCCAGTGGGACCCTGGGGTGCATTCCCAGCAGGTCAGGGAGGGGTCCTGCCCCTCTGCCCAGCCCTGGGGGCACCTCTGCAATGCTGTGTCCAGCTCTGGATCCTCAGCACAGCAGGGACAGGGAGCTCCCGGAGCTGAGGAAGGGCCTGGAGCATCTCCGTGCCCAGGAAAGGCTGAGGGAGCTGGGGCTGCTCAGCCTCGAGAGGAGCCCCAGCTGAGAGGGGCCCTCAGCCCTGGGTGTCTCTGGGTGTCCCTGGGTGTCCCTGGGTGTCCCTGTCCGTCCCTGTCCGTCCCTGTCCATCCCTGGGTGTCCCTGTCCATCCCTGGGTGTCCCTGTCTGTCCCTGTCCATCCCTGTCCATCCCTGTCCATCCCTGTGTGTCCCTGTCCATCCCTGTCTGTCCCTGGGTGTCCCTGGGCTCAGGGCAGGGCCCAGGCTCTGCTCCAGGGCCCAGCAATGGCACCAGAGGAACGGGCAGGGACTGAGCCCAGGAGTTGCCCCTGCACAGGAGGCAGAACTTCTGCCCTGGGCAGTGCCCAGCCCTGCACAGATGGTGCAGAGAGGCTGTGGAGTGTCCCTGCCTGGGGATATTGCAGATATTGCTGTGCCCTGTGCTCTGGGATGGCCCTGCTGGAGCAGGGAGGTGGCTCCAGGTGAGCCCCTGTGGGTTCTCTCCAACCTCATCCACTCTGGGATTCTGTGACCTCTCAGTGTTTGTAAGAATTTGCCCAATTCCTTCTCCTACAGCTGAAAACCTCTCCTCTCGTCTCCCTCTGACTCTTCCCACATGTTCAGGTGGGGGAGCTGATCCAAACCCTTGGATTTTCCTGACTGAAGCCCCTCCCTTGGGCATCAACCCCTCACCCTGTGCTCCTAGGATGAGAAGAACCTTGAATATTCCAAGTAATGCTCCCCCATCCCCATATTTAATGCACCTGTAATGCCATTCCCTTAAAATATGAAAAGCAGGGGGAATATAGAAGTAAATATAGTGCCTCCATGGCATTATAGAAGTAAATATAGAGCTTACCTGGAAGAAAGCACTGCAGGAATACTAAAAGTGAGTTGTTTGGTTTGACAGAGCACAATGAGTACCTGCCTTCATTACTCTGCTGAAATATGGGCTGCTCCGAGGCATTTGGATAATTATTTGTGTCATACACTTATTTATTTATTTTGCTTTCACCCAGCCTAGGTGTGCCACGGATTTTGTGGAGAAATCCTCACGCTCTCTGTGTGTGGGAAGCTGCAACTGTTCCCTAATTCTTTGTGGAATGACAAGAATCATTTGTTTGTTGTTTTTATTTTAATCCTGGAAATGAACATTAGTAAGCACTGTTCTGTGGAGGAGCTGCTCAACACACTCCTGCAAACTCTGCTGAAAGCAAGCATGGGGAATTTCACCCTTAGAAAATATTTTGCAAAAAAATAAGGTGCGAATTTGAACACACAGAATCAATTATTTTTGCATCCTTGGCAGCAAGAGCCTCACTCAAAATTCTATTAAGCTCTGGGAAGGCTGTTTTGTGCCGGGAAAGACAAAGAATTTCTTGGATTTTCTTCCAGAGATGCCAGGCTTCTCATGAAAAACCCAGATAGGAGCAAAACTAGTGGGGTTCAATGTTGCTGCTGTACCAAGTTGGTAATTAAAAACTGGGAAAAGGAATCCAAAACTCTAAAAATGCATGTAGGCCAAAAAATTACATTGGGAATGAGCAATCTCCCCAGTCCTGTCCCTCAGTGGTGTCTCTGCAAACCTGGAATTTCCAGGGTGGGATACATAGGAAGTTGTAGGGTGTCCATGGAAATCAGCAGGTCCTGGAAGAGCAGGGGGAATCAGGACAGGGAATTTGGGTTAATAAAGCTCTTGAATCCAAGCCAAGTGCCAGCAGCAGGATTGCACTTCCAAGAGGTTGAGGCAACGAGGAGGAATGTGGGATGCAGCTGGAGCTTTTATTAATTTCATTAATTTTATTAATTTTTTCTTTTAAAAATATCCATAATTCCCCTTATATTTTGGCTAGTGGAGGATATTTCTTTGAGTCAGGAGGGAACAGGAGGGATGCGCTGACCAGGGCTGGGTTTGTGCGTGTGAGGGAGCTGGGAAAGCACCAAATCCTTGGATATCCAGGTTCTCCATAGGCAACACATCCACAGCATCCAAGTATGGGAAGGGAGACTGCGAGGAGGATGGAGAGGGAATATTTCCAAGGGCTGGAGTTCCAGGACCCAGGGCATGGCTTCAAACTGAAAGAGATCCTGTTTAGATGGGTTATTGGGAAGGAATTGTTCCCTGGGAGGAAGGGGAGTGGCTGGGATGGAATTGCCAGAGAAGCTGTGGCTGCCCCTGGAGCCCTGGAAATGCCCAAGGCCAGGCTGGACGACTTTGGATCACCCTGGGATAGTGGGAGGTGTCCCTGCCCATGGCAGGGGTGGGATGGGATATTTAAGATCTCTCCCAATCCAAATTTTCTGCGATTTTGTGATTTTAAGTGCAAACCTCCGGGAATCTGTGGGAGGCTGAGAACGGGTCCCGTGGGAGCTGTGGCTGCTCTGACCTCAGACCATCACTCCTTCCTGGGGAATGAGCCCCTCCAGACTTGTTCTCCCACTGCTCTGAGCATTTTCCCGGGACTGTCGAGGCAGGGAGAGCCTTCCCCTCCATCCTCTCCCATGGGGAGCAGTGTCCCTGCTGGCACGGTGCCCGTGGCTCTGGCTGCCCTGGCTGTGCTGCTCCAGGGCTCCAGGGCACCCTGGTATTGCCTGTCAGGGAGATTGGTGGCATCTGAGCTGCCAAACTTCCCGAGTCATTTACAAAGCGCCGCTCGCCCGGCCCCGCTCGCCGGTGATGAATGGAGTTATTAGATCTGCACAATCTTATCCTGCCCCCCAGCAAAACTCCCTGCTGGCTGCAGCGGGGCTGGGGAGGGCCGGGCAAGCTCACGGAGCGCTGCTCGCATTTGTCTTGCAGGGAGAGGGAGAATTGAGGGCTGCAATAAGCACCGTTCAACAGCCGAGAGTGCGGGATTACAGCTCGGCTGCTCCGCGCCCGCTGCGCTCTCCCAGCCGCTCCCCACGGCCTTCCCACCATCCCCGGGTACCAGGAATGCTTCCTGGAGCTCTTCTCCCATCTTCTGGTGCGTCCCAGGTGGGAAAATCGGCTTGGGTGGCCTGGTCTGAGGTGGGGTCACCTGATGCCCCAGGCAAGACTCTCTCCTGGTTGGGGGCACCAGCGGATGCTGTTCCCAGGCTCTTTTCTCTCCACCCTCCCGTTCCCTGCTTTGGGAATGTTGTTCCCACAGCCAAGAGCAGATGTGAGGGCACCTGGTGGAAGTGACCTTTCCTCCATGCCTGCTGTGTGCTGCCCAGATGGGGCTAATTTGTGAGTAAGAATTAGTTAATGCTCCCAAGCTTTGGGAACGGGGAAGCATCACTGGCTGAACCCTCACAGCCGGAGTTCCCCTTGGAGCTGCAGCCAGGGTGGCATTTCTGGGGCACAGGGCTCACCCCCGGGTAGCAGGAGGCTGGAGGCCTGGAGAAGGACTTGCAGAGTGGCCCAAAGGCTGGGGCAGGAGCTCCTGGGCCCCTCCTGCTCCTGCAGGGGTGGTGTCATCCATGGCAGGGGGGGCGTGCAGGCCAGGACTGGCGTTCAGGTGCCTTTATGGGCACAGGGACAGTGCCCAGGCTCTGGCCCTGGCACAGGGTGCCCAGAGAAGCTGTGCCTGCTCCATCCCTGGCAGTGTCCAAGGCCAGGCTGGATGGGGCTTGGAGCAACCTGGGATAGTGGAAGGTGTCCCTGCCCATGGAATGAGATGAGCTTTAACACTCCTTCCATTGCGTTCCAGGATTCCGAAGATCCCAGGATTCCGAGATCCCAGGATTCCGTGATTTGTGTGCCAGAGGAGCGATCAGCAGAGGCGCCGGTGTCACAAAGGGGCGTGGGCAGCGCTCCAGGGGCGCGGGGCTGCTCGGGGGAGGATGAGGGATGGAATTCCATGGAAAAAAGCAGATGGACACTCTCCCCCTGTGTGTGTTTACCCCCGCAGCCCCCGAGAGAGCCGCGGGTGTGCTCGGGGCACAGGCGGGTGGCACCAGGGGGCTGTCGCAGCCCCTGGCTCCCAGAGGCGGCCCTGGGGGGGGCTGCGCTTCCTCAGCTCCCGGCGTGGGCTGTGGGAACCTCCGGCCCGCCCGTCCCCCTCCGTGGGCGGGGAGCGGGGTCGCGATGCTCGGGGGAAGTGTGGGAAGAACGGCTGGGCAGCGGATCCAGCGCAATTCCCACCCCCGGGAATAGCAGAGAGGAGCGTTTAACCCTGTGCGGGCTGGGGAGGCCGGGACTGGGGATGCGGAACGTGACTCGGTGCCTGCCCCCACCCAAACGAGGGGCGCTGGGGACACCCCTGCCCACCCCTACGTGTGCAGAGGGCACTGGGGACACCCCTGTCAATCCCTACCCTAACGAGGGCCACTGGGGACACTTTTGCCCATTCCCATCCAAACAAGGAGTGCTGGGAACACCCGTACCCACGCAAGGGACACCCCTGTTCCTCTCTACCCGGACGAGGGGCACTTGGACCCCCTTGCCCACCCCCGCAAGGGACACTGGGGACACCTCTGACGACCCCTACCCAAATGAGGGGCACTGGGACAGCTTTCCCCACCCCTGCCTGTGCAAGGGACACTGGGGACAGCTTTTCCCACCCTTCCCCAAGCCTACCCAAATGAGGGGCACTGGGACAGCTTTCCCCACCCCTGCCTGTGCAGGGGACACTGTGCCAGCCCTGCCCACAGGAGCATCCTCAGCGATGGCACCAGCATCAGCTTGGACCACTCATTAAAAGCTCGGAGTGACTGAGCAGCGAGTCCCAGGGAGGGCTGGAAAAGGCTTTTGCTGTCGTGTCCAGGTGAGATCAGAGGCTGGAAACCCACCCAGGCACTTTCTCATCCTGTAACAGCAGCACAGGCCCCTGTTGCTCCCCGAGTGACAGCCCTGCCAAGGCCCTGTCACACATTCCCAGGCAGCACTGGAGGAGCGGGGAGAGATGGCAGCGAATTTGCATTAAAAATGGTCACGTTGGCATTTGCTTGGTGCTGAACGTTGCTGCTCTTCAAAGCACGCATTTTCCCAGGGAAAAGGACAGGAAGGAGCACTCCGTCCCAGGTATGAGCCCGATGCCTTTGTCCCGAGCAATTTTCATCTTAAGAATAAAAGAACTGCATAAAGGAAAATACTGCTGAGCACATTGGTTTGCAATTTTCCAGCCTTTAAAGGCTGGTCCCATCACTTTCCTCCCAGAGAGGTTTGTTCTCTGGCCCCTGAGGACACTGTTTCCTTGCCAGATCCTAATTTTCAAACCTCAGCTCTTTCAGCCCGTTCCAATAAACATCACAAGAATGTTGCTAAATAGGGAAAGCGCTTTTTCTTTTCTTTTTTTTTCTTTTTTTTTTTTTTTTTTTTTTTTTCTCNTTTTTTTTTTTTTTTTTTTTATGTTCTCCTTAAGCCTTAAGAAGGAAGGAAAGATTTTGTTAAATGTTAAAAAAGGATTATTGGGCGCTGAAGCACTGTTTATCCAAGGAGGGAGGGTTTGGGGAAGGAAGGAAGGGTTAAACCTTTTGGAGCTGGGGAAGTGGGCCTGGATGGGGCTGGAAAATCAAGGAATGCTGGTAGTGGGGATGGAATTAGCGGGATGTTTGCAGTGCCCCTCTGGAAAATCAAGGAATGTTGGTGGGGTGGTATCGGGGATGGAATTAGCAGGATGTCTGCAGTGCCCCTCTGGAAAATCAAGGAATGTTGGTGGTAGTGGGGATGGAATTAGCGGGATGTTTGCAGTGCCCCTCTGGAAAATCAAGGAATGTTGGTAGCAGGGATGGAATTAGCAGGATGTTTGCAGTGCCCCTCTGGAAAATCAAGGAATGTTGGTAGTGGGGATGGAATTAGCAGGATGTTTGCAGTGCCCCTCTGGAAAATCAAGGAATGTTGGTAGTGGGGATGGAATTAGCAGGATGTTTGCAGTGCCCCTCTGGAAAATCAAGGAATGTTGGTAGTGGGGATGGAATTAGCAGGATGTTTGCAGTGCCCCTCTGGAAAATCAAGGAATGTTGGTGGTAGTGGGGATGGAATTAGCGGGATGTTTGCAGTGCCCCTCTGGAAAATCAAGGAATGTTGGTGGTAGTGGGGATGGAATTAGCGGGATGTTTGCAGTGCCCCTCTGGAAAATCAAGGAATGTTGGTGGTAGTGGGGATGGAATTAGCGGGATGTTTGCAGTGCCCCTCTGGAAAATCAAGGAATGTTGGTGGTAGTGGGGATGGAATTAGCGGGATGTTTGCAGTGCCCCTCTGGAAAATCAAGGAATGTTGGTGGTAGTGGGGATGGAATTAGCGGGATGTTTGCAGTGCCCCTCTGGAAAATCAAGGAATGTTGGTGGTAGTGGGGATGGAATTAGCGGGATGTTTGCAGTGCCCCTCTGGAAAATCAAGGAATGTTGGTGGTAGTGGGGATGGAATTAGCGGGATGTTTGCAGTGCCCCTCTGGAAAATCAAGGAATGTTGGTGGTAGTGGGGATGGAATTAGCGGGATGTTTGCAGTGCCCCTCTGGAAAATCAAGGAATGTTGGTAGTAGTGGGGATGGAATTAGCGGGATGTTTGCAGTGCCCCTCTGTATCCCAGCTCTTCCCAAGGATGGGGTAAAAACGAACAGGATGGGATGAAAATGAACGTGATCATGAGGTCGTTCCAGGCATTTTAAAAACTCTTGCTTGTCCTTTCCCTCATTCCAACATCCCTGGTCCATCCCTACCAGGCCGAGGCCACAGCGTTGAGCCTGAAGAATGCCAGACTTATTAGCGATTATTTTAAGGAAGTGAAAGCTCATCAACGGCTCTGGAAACCAAGGAGCTGCTGGGAAGCTCCGACTGCACCGTGCTGGGCGCTCCGGGGTGGGCTGAGTGACCCTTTGTGGCACCACGGGGGTGGCTGGGGAAGCCCAGCTCCGTTCCCTGCATCTGGGAATGCTCAGGTGGGAAAAGCTCCCACAAGGAGCCTCTGAAGCTGTGAGAGAAACCAAAACCAGAAGATGCTGCAGGAGCTGCTTTGCCCTCTCAGGGAGAGGTGAGAGCTGAGTTGATTGGGCTGGAAAATTCCTGAGATTTGCAAGTCGAAGGGAGACAAATGAGTTGTAAGAGGTCGATGCTTTTCCGGGTCAGGGGCTTTACCCAGTGATAAATTCCCTGCTTGTTCCCAGGATGTGGAAATTGGGGGTTGCTAGCTGAGCTGATGAGGCTTCCTGGCTCCAGGTGTGGCCCGGGAATGCCTGGAATTGCTGGGAAGGGAGAAGTGTTAATCCAGGGGTGACACCTGCGTGGAGGGTAACCACACATCCCAAATTTTGTGCAATTCCATGTGTAACAGAGCAATGATTTAATGTGCTCACACGTCTACAATGAAAATAATTTGAATTTAATGCGAAAATAAGGATCTGGGGCCATTTGGACCCCTCATCCATCTGCCAATTCCAGCGAATTTCAGAGCCTGGAATTCTGTTCCTAAATTCCCCACCTCAACACTGAACCTCATTTTAACGTGTGGTTTTCTTTTTCTTTTTTTTTTTTTTCCCTGCTCCTCTATTTGCCATTTCAGCCAGCCGAGCACTTGCCACGCACTGAGACATCCCTTTAACTCCCTTTCCTGGGTGTAATTTCTCGGAATTTTTGTGAAATCCATCTGCATGGATCCCAGTGCCTACAAATCCAATGACACCATTCTAATCAGCCTTAAATGCTGCAGCAGCCCGCTCCCATTTAAGCTAATAGCTCCCAGCAGGCAAGGGTTGTTATCCTTTATGGACCAGCCCTCTGGGGAGCCACAGGGAACAGCTTGGAACAACGGGGAATGCGTTTGGAAGTTGCCAAACTTTACTTACTGCCTCGCAGGGCTTCGGGATTTAGTGATTTTTAATTTATTTTTAATTTTTTTTTCCCCTTCCCTACATGCGCAGCAAAGGTTTCTGAGCGTGCTCATCTGAAATGGGAATTTCAGTTTGTAATCGCTCTCCGAAATTCCCAGGATTACTGGCTCTCACCTGTGTGGGCATTTGGAAGATCTTGGATTATCTGTTTTTTAGCAGAGGAGAAAACTCGAGGGAATTTCCAGCCTGAGGAATCCCGGCGAGTTCTGGGGATTAACACGTGGCCTTCCAGGTGGGGAGGCTGGAGACAAAAATGCTTGGGAAATGCCAGAGCTCTGCTAACAGGTTTGTAAATGGAGGTGCTTTGGTTTAAAAGGGGATATTTATTAGGTGTGCCGGTGGAATGAAAACAAGCCCACGTGGGGGGTAAATCAATCTCCCTGAGAAGCAGTGCAGCACTCCCGGCCCCTTCAAGGAGCAGATTTCAGCACCTTCAGACCTTCCCAGCAGCTCTGGGCTGGGACAGGAGGAGCTGCCGGCTCCTGTCCAGCCACTGCCTTTTCCAGCTGCTTGGAATTTTTCCAGGATGTCTCTGACTCTGAGGTTTCTCCCCACCGATCTCTGCTCAAAGGGTGAGTCAGTAACGAGGAGAGCCGTTGGGATGAAAGGGAAGGATTTCTCAGAATTTTGGGATCATTGAGGCTGGAAAGGCTTTCACAACCATCCAGTCCCAGCTGTGCCCCATCCCCACCTTGTCCCCAGCCCAGAGCACTCAGTGCCACCTCCAGCCCTTCCCGGGACACCTCCAGGGATGGGCACTCCAAAGCTCCCTGGGCAGCCCCTGCCAAGGCCTGAGCACCCTTTCCATGGAGAAATTCCTGCTGCTGTCCAAGCTGAGCCTGCCCTGGCCCAGCCTGAGGCCGTTCCCTCTCCTCCTGTCCCTGTTCCCTGCGAGCGGAACCCAACCCCCCCTGTGCCCCCTCCTGGCAGGGAGTTGTGCAGAGCCACAAGGTCCCCCCTGAGCCTCCTTTTCTCCAGGCTGAGCCCCTTTCCCAGCTCCCTCAGCCTCTCCTGGGGCTCCAGCCCCTTCCCTAGTCCCTCTGCTCTGGAGCCAGGCTGGGAGAGCTGGGGGTGCTCACCTGGAGAAGGGAAGGACCCAAGGAGAGCTCAGAGCCCCTGCCAGGGCCTGAAGGGGCTCCAGGAGAGCTGGAGAGGGACTGGGGACAAGGGATGGAGGGACAGGACCCAGGGAATGGCTTCCCAGTGCCAGAGGGCAGGGATGGGTGGGATATTGGGCAGGAATTGTTCCCTGTGAGGGTGGGGAGGCCCTGGCACAGGGTGCCCAGAGAAGCTGTGGCTGCCCCTGGATCCCTGGCAGTGTCCAAGGCCAGGCTGGACAGGGCTTGGAGCAGCCTGGGACAGTGGGAGGTGTCCCTGCCCATGGCAGGGCTGGCACTGGGTGATTTTTAAGGACCATTCCAACCCATCCCAGTCCATGATTCTGTGGAAGATTGGTGGGATTGGGATGCAGCTGCACTCCTCTCCTCCTGGCAGAGCTCCTGGGAGCCCCAGCCTGGCCTGGGCTGCAATCCTGGTATGCATTCCATGGACATCCCTCAGCACCTTGCTCCAGCCTGATTGTTTGGGATGAGCCCTTGTCTCCTGCACTGCTGGCTGTACAAATCTGCTGCTGGGGGTGGAATTATTCATCTCGCTGCCCCAGACACCACTCATGGGATGCAAATAATAGGCTGAGTTTCCACAGCACTCCTGAAGATGAATGGGCTTCCTAATCCTTATTTTATCTGGGAGGAGCTGAAGCGTAGTGAATTGAAGGTTCCTCTCTGTGCACTCCCAGGCCCTGCTTGAGGTGCTGCTTGGCACGGGCAGATTCCTGAGGCTTGGATGAGCTGATCCCCCTTGCAGCGGCAGCTGTGGGATGTGAAATCTCCAGGGGTGCAGCCAGAGCCCCTCAGGACAGCCTGGAGTTGGTGCCAGAACCTTCCCCACAAACAGCCTGGGAAGAGCCCAGCAGGAGAGAAGGGAAGAGCAGGACAATCCACAGAATATTCCCTGAATCCTGCTGGCTGGTCGTTGTGTTCCCTGGGATCCCTGTGGATGGGCTGCTCCAGCCTCAGCCATGACCCCAGGTGCCCAGGGCAGGAGATCTCCTGAGGGGCTGTGGTTGTCCCAGAAATGGGAAAATGTTCATCCCGGGAAGAGGAGCAGAGTGCTGGCACCTCCTCTGGATTTTATGGCACAGCAGCAGGTCCTGCTTGGTCCCAAAAGGAGTCAGATCCTGATTGTTTAGGTTGGAAAAGACCTTTAAGGTCACCAAATCCAACCATTAAAGAGGTGCAGATGTGCAAATCTTCCTGGGTGGGATTTAATGGTGAATTCCCACAGGGGTCAGCGAGGTTTTGCCGTGGGATGGGGTTGGATCTCTGCCCGCTGTGTGCCCCGGCAGATCCTCTCCCAAAAAACCAGAGGTGATCTACAGGATGCTGGAGCTGGATCAGCTGAGCCAGAGCATTTATTCACCAAAATCCTCTCTGGTTTCTCCTCTGCTCGTGCGGAGATCCCTGGGGAGGTGGAAATTCTCCTGAGGGTCCTTTTCCTCCAAAAGTCACTCTCCCAGGTCATTCCCCTGCTCCTGGAGAAACTCCTACGTTCTCTGGCCACCTCCCTGCCCCCAAAGTTGGCCCTCTTGGCCCCCAAATTTCTCCTCCCAAAGAGGCTCCAAACCTCTCCTAGGCTTCATTTTCTGAGGTCAGAGGCTCCTTTCCCACCTATCCATGTATTTTTTTCTCCTTCTATCCCATCCGGGCTCCCAAACTTCCCTCGTGCTTTCCCCAACAGCCCCACAGGGAGTGTCAGAGTCTCCAGGAGGTGAAGCAGCACAGGATGGAGTGTCCATCTCCTCCTGGCACATCCCAGCTCCCTGGAGGAGCCTGGGAGCAGGGAGGGATTTCCCAAAGGCCCAGCAGTTCCAAACTCATGGCTTGT
The DNA here is from genome assembly GCA_013390045.1 of Picathartes gymnocephalus. Lineage (NCBI taxonomy): Eukaryota > Metazoa > Chordata > Aves > Passeriformes > Picathartidae > Picathartes > Picathartes gymnocephalus. The sequence continues at coordinate 550,368 of WEKY01032081.1, forward strand.
CCTCTTCCCTGACTCCAATCCACACAAACCTGGCCAGATTTCAACCCTCTGTGCCCACCTAAACTCTGTGGCTTTATTTTCACCGCAGGCTTTTTGTTCCTGGATGCTCTGGAAAGGGAATTAGTGCCTAATCCTTCTATATGTGACTCCATGCTTTGCATATCATCCTCGAGTCCCTTGTCCCCAACATCTTCCCTTTTGTGATGAGCTGAGCTCCTGTCTGAACTCTCTTCCCTGATCCTGGAAGGTTTTTTCCTCCCGTCCTGGGAGATTACAACTAATTCAGTGCCCAGCCATGCATGCCAAAATTTAAATAATAAATCATCTCTCCCTGCCAGCAGACACCCCTGGACACGAAGGCAAAGCCCCAGTCCTTCCCGGGAAAATGGGGCTATTCCTCAGCCTGAAAATTCTGGGCATTGTGGATTGGGGGTTCTCCCCACCTGCCTGCACATCCCCCCTCCCGTCCCTGCCTGTCTTGGCTGTGCTCTGAAGGAAATGATTGCGCTGGGATCCTCCAAATGCCAGGGAAGGGAGCAGGGGAGCCCAGAGGAGCCGAGGTGGGGCAAGGATTGAAGGGAAGACACGGCAAAAAACGGGAGCAGGGAACAAAATCTGGGGTGCAGGAGGATGAGAGTTGGTGTGTGACCCACGTGCCAGTGTGGTAAATTCCCCTCTCTACCACCCTAAAAGGGTTTTATCCCTTAACCAACACCGTGGTGAGAGGTTTATTCAAGTAGAAAATTTTTAATTGCATTCTCTTGTAGTCAAATATTAATGGAAGGACCTTGTACAAATAAAAGTGAATAATGCAACAGCTTAGCTGACAACATTGTTTCACATTCATTGCAGATTGTGAACCTTCATTAAAATGGATTATTTTTTGCTTTGGAGATTTAACCAGCAACATGACTTTCCCCTCTCGCTGGCCCTGTTCTGCCTGAGCCCGCAGAGAGCTCAGGCCAAGGAGGAGCTTGCAAAATTAATTCCGAGAGAAGAGGCTGAAACTTCCAGGATGTGAATTCTCGTCATCCCCTCAGCTCAGAGGAGAGCTCAGCACAGAAATCATCAGGCAGGGGCTTGGAGCAGGCCCTGGGCAAGGAGGAGGGCTCAGGGGAGCAGGGCCAGGCTTGGGAGAGGGTCTAAGGAGTGACCTCTTGGAGAGGAATGTGAGGGGATCCCAAACCCAAGGGGGTCAGAGAGGGACCTTGGCTGTAGGACAACAGCTGGGAGGGTCAGCTGCTCCTTCTGGGCCAGCCGGGGCAGCGGGAGGGGTCTGAGGGCAGCTCTGGCTCAGCCCAGCCCAGAAAATTCAGAAAATCCGACAATGGTTTGGGTTTAAAGGGAACTTAAAATTCATCCCATTCCAATCCCCTGCCATGACAGGGACACCTCCCACTGTCCCAGGCTGCTCCAAGCCCCAATGTCCAGCCTGGCCTTGGGCATTTCCAGGGATCCAGGGGCAGCCACAGCTTCTCTGGGAAATCCATTCCAGGGTCTCAGCACCCTCATGTAGGGAATAGAGTCAAGGGAAGTTCATGTTATGGGAGTTAAGCGGTACCTCAGTTACCATAGTTACGCACCCCAGTTACGTTATACTGCGCCCCAGTTATGTATCCCAGTGTTACGGCTGTAGCTTGGTTGTACTCCCAGTTTTGTGTTGTGCCCCGGTTACCTACTACAGTTCAGTCCCACCGTCGGGATTCACCGCTGCTCCCCCCGCTGAAGAGCCTAAGATATGGGAAAGCCCTAAACAACGAGTCATGGAGAAAGTTCCATCAGATGACGTCATGCCTAAGACACGCCTATGGATCTTAACGAGCCAATAAGGGAATGCAATCCCTTATTGGGATCCTCAAACAAACCAATCAGAGAGAGGATCAGAAATTGACCAATCAGGGCAGGCGCTGAACGGCGTAAAAAGGCGCGCAGGAGCCCTGCTCGGGGTCTTCTTCGGTGGACTCCCGACGAGAGCGGAAGACCCTTCTCCGGCGGAAGAACCCTCCTGGAGCTGCACGAAGGAGAAGCATCCCTCTCTCATCCCCGGCGCTACCAGAGGGAGCAGAGGTGTGCGCGCGGCCCATGAGCCCCCTCCCCCAGGTTGTCACTGCTCAATAAAGGCTGAGCTGAAGTCACACGAATAGGTCTCCAACCTGTTTTTGACACTCCCAGGGAACAATTCCTTCCCAATATCCCATCCATCCCTGCCCTCTGGCACTGGGAAGCCATTCCCTGGGTCCTGTCCCTCCATCCCCTATAAATTGTCTCTCTCCAGGTTTCCTGCAGCTCCTTCAGGCCCTGCAAGGCCACACTGAGCTCACCCCAAAGCTTCTCCTCTGCAGGTGAACAATGGCAGCTGTGCCAGCCTTTCCTGCCAGCAGAGCTGCTCCATCCCTCTGCTCATCCTGGAGCCTCCTCTGGCCTGGCTCCAGCAGCTCCAGCTCCTTCCTGTGCTGGGCCCAGGGCTGGGGCAGCTCTGCAGCTGGGCTCTCACCTGAGCACAGGGGCACAATCCCCCCCTGCCCTGCTGTGGGGTCAGCCCAGGACAGAGTTGGCTTTCCCTGTTGTGCCACCACAGGGATTTTCCCCGCTCCCAGCTCGCTCTGCTCTGCCTGTGCTGTCCCAAACTTTGGTGCCTCCGTGCCTTCAGGGTCCCTGCTCCTCCCAATCCCAGCCCCACGACTGCCACCACAGAGTGTCCCAGGCAGCTCCAGCAAAGCTCCTCTGCAGGAAGGGATCCAAGATCCACAGGAGATGTTTGAACATCTCCAGGATCTTGCTCCAAGCCATGGGAGCAGCCTGGCATGGAACAAATGAGGCAGGAGACTCCGGTCAGGAGCCTTTTCTCCCGAGAATTCCAGAGGGTGCAACCCCGGTGCCCAGCTGGCCCCAGGGCTCTCCCACGCTGTTCCTTCCTCTCCAAACCTTTTCCTGCTTTCCCCCAAAGCCCAGCCTGGCTGGATTTCCCTCCAGCCTCCCTGCCTGGAGCTGGGATTGCGACTCCAGAGAGTTTTCCCACCTGGCACCCATTGAGCACAAATCCAAATGTCCATCTGGGCTGCAGAGGGATGTGGGTGGGTGGATGAGGATGAGAATGATGGCATTTGGGGGGACACAGAGGAGCTCCCACTAATTTTCCCCCCAAAAAACCCCTTCTCCTCACTCATCTGCATATTGCTTGGCTGGGAAGTGGAAGCTTTTTCACAATATTTCCAGCCACACGTTTTCCTTGTGCCTAACCTGGGATTAATTGGGTTTGGAGCTGTGGCTGTGGGAAGGCTCTGATGTCCTCCAGTACAGTTTGACTCCCGAGTTCCTTGGCAATTCTAATTCCTCGCTCACATTTCGAACAGCAATTCCTTGTTATTTTTAGTCCTAAAACATTATGAACATAGAGGGAACGAGACACCTACAGAAGTTGCCCCTGTGCAAAATTATGAATGATTCAAAAGTGCTGTCGCAATTGCCAAGCTCTCCTGTTCTAAAAAAGCTTTGTAATATTCACAGTATGGGCTTGGCTGGCTCCTGAGCACTGCAAAACACCCGGCAGAAATTAATTGTCGAGCCCTGGGTTTACCCTCGGGGAATCAAAGATAAAAGCACCGAGATCGGGGGTGATAAGGAAACCCCATCCTCCACCCTGCGCAAAGGGAAATTGCTCCTGCCTCAGTTTTCCCTCTCCCAGCATCGCTCTGGGGGGTGGAAAAATGGGGATATTAGCACCGGGGAATCCCGCTAAAGCAGCTTTAAGGGGTTGGATGAATTAATTCAGTGCTGGTATCTCACGGTGCAGGTGTTCGGTGTCCCCACGGAAGTCACTGCGGGGCCACTCGCTGTCACCGTGAGCTGTGGGGTGACCGCGGGATTTATATTTGTACAATGGCCTCGCTGTGGAGGCAGACGAGCCCCTGACACGGCAGCACTTACAGTCCATAAAGCAGCAATTATCCCTGTTATTAGATCATCCCATTTCCAGCCGGAATCCTCTGCCTGTGGAGCACGCAAAGCAAGGCAGTGCCTCTCCCAGTGCCGGGCTAATCTCTGCTAATCCATTATGGAAATCACCCGGACGAGAACCAGGAACAAACCTTCCATGTCTTCCAAGCATCCCGCCCTCCTTAATGAAATCTGACCCTCAAACGCCCCGGTTTGGGCGGCAGGGCGTTGGCAGAGCTGGGTGGGAAGATCATCTGCACTGGGGGATTTGGAGGTGCAGCTTGGAGCCCCAGGGCACCTCCCGAGCTCAGCCTTTTCATGCGGCTGCAGCTGAATTGATCCCCAAACATTTCCTGGCCCTTTGAAACGAGACCTCTGCCCCCGAACCAGGTCTTTTTGGAGCAGCTGCTGCTGCCTCGGGGCAATGCTCTGCATGTGGAGTCACTCCAAAACGTGGCCTTTGGAACCAGGACCTTGGGGAAGCTCAGGGACAATAAAACTTGGCTAGGTCAGGAGAGAGATGTGTATTTCTCTTGCTTAAAGATGCTGGTGACATTGTGTGACGGCAGTGGGGTGCGGGGTGAGATCCCAAAGGGCAGCAGAGTGTGCAGGGGATGGAATTCCTGATTTCAGGAACAGCAGGAGAGCTCCTCCTGTGCGTCCATCCTGCCCCTGGACACAGCTCAGACACCTCTGAAGGTGCCCAGGTGACTCTGAGGTGTCAGTAAAGGCTCTGCCCATCCTGGTGGTGGTTGCTCTCATTTCAGCTCATGTGGCTGTTCCTTACAGACCCCTTGTTATGGATCCCTCATCCCTGACTCCTCATCCCAGGCTCCGTGGTGCAGATATTGAGGGGCTAACCACGTGAGGACACTCTGCCACGAGGCTTGGTGTCAATCCACCGAGACCTGGGCTCTCCTTCGGTTGTGCTCCTCGCCCTCTCATCACAGCAGGGAGAAGCAAAGCCACAAGGGGATGCCAGATAGATTCTCGTCTCTGCCTTGCATTTCTGCTCCTTGGGAGGGAATCTGGGCTGTGGCGATGAATATTTTAGAAACGCGGGGCTTGGGAATCTCAGTGGCAACATGTTTTAGCGGCACTCGGCAAAGCAAACACAGCCCTGGCTGTGTCTGTGCTCCCGCTGTCTGTCGGCATCTCCGAGACGAGCTGCGAGACTCTGCCGGAGCCGCGCCTCGGAGCCGGCTCTGCCTCCCCGCTCCCGCCAGCCTTTTATTCAAATAAACCTTGGGATAATGACATGCAGAAATCCTCTGCTCCCGCAGTGTTGATATTGCACGTTCGGGAGGCTCTGCAGAGGGGGTGCACGTGGGCAGAGCCATACGGGCGGTGGCAGCTGCTGCCAGGCTGGCACAGCCGAGCCGCCGCCGCTCCAGACGCTTCCCACGGTCTCACACTTTGCTCGAGCACCGAATTCCCCGCCGAGTTGGAGGTGCTGAACCCCTCCACACAGCCCGGCAGGGAGGATCCGCCAGCGGCGCGGTGCTGGGAGTTATTTCGGGAGAAGCCGCTTGGCTCTGGTGCTCCGGCAGCTCCAGAGGCTGCCCCGGGCTCATCCCAGCTGGAATTGCTCAGGGATGAGGCACCTGCGAGGTCTGGTCCAGCTGCAGGTGGCACAGGGAGTCCAGAGCCTGAGGAGAAGCTCCGGGCATTGGGATGTTTGGGTGGAGGAGACAAGCAGGACGATGGAGCTGCAGCTGGACACCAGGACATCTCCAGCAGCTCCACAGCCACCTGCGGGAGCACCTGGACACAGCACTGGGCACTGCTGGCCCTCAGGACAGCCCTGTCCCCAGAGTGACAGTGGGGACAGTGACACTGCGGGCTCTGCAGCCATCACAGAGCCCAAAGTGCCAAGGACACCTTCTCTAAGCTGCACCCTGTGTGACTCATCCTTGTCCTCATCCCCATCCTCATCCTCATCCTCGTCCTCGTCCTCATCCTCGTCCTTGTCCTCATTCTCATCCTCATCCCCATCCCCATCCTCCTCCTTGTCTTCATCCTCATCCTCATCCTCATCCTCGTCCTCGTCCTCATCCTCGTCCTTGTCCTCATTCTCATCCTCATCCCCATCCCCATCCTCCTCCTTGTCTTCATCCTCATCCTCATCCTCATCCTCGTCCTCGTCCTCATCCTCGTCCTTGTCCTCATTCTCATCCTCATCCCCATCCCCATCCTCCTCCTTGTCTTCATCCTCATCCTCATCCTCATCCTCGTCCTCGTCCTCATCCTCGTCCTTGTCCTCATTCTCATCCTCATCCCCATCCCCATCCTCCTCCTTGTCTTCATCCTCATCCTCATCCTCATCCTCGTCCTCGTCCTCATCCTCGTCCTTGTCCTCATTCTCATCCTCATCCCCATCCCCATCCTCCTCCTTGTCTTCATCCTCATCCTCATCCTCATCCTCGTCCTCGTCCTCATCCTCGTCCTTGTCCTCATTCTCATCCTCATCCCCATCCCCATCCTCCTCCTTGTCTTCATCCTCATCCTCATCCTCATCCTCGTCCTCGTCCTCATCCTCGTCCTTGTCCTCATTCTCATCCTCATCCCCATCCCCATCCTCCTCCTTGTCTTCATCCTCATCCTCATCCTCATCCTCGTCCTCGTCCTCATCCTCGTCCTTGTCCTCATTCTCATCCTCATCCCCATCCCCATCCTCCTCCTTGTCTTCATCCTCATCCTCATCCTCATCCTCGTCCTCGTCCTCATCCTCGTCCTTGTCCTCATTCTCATCCTCATCCCCATCCCCATCCTCCTCCTTGTCTTCATCCTCATCCTCATCCTCATCCTCGTCCTCGTCCTCATCCTCGTCCTTGTCCTCATTCTCATCCTCATCCCCATCCCCATCCTCCTCCTTGTCTTCATCCTCATCCTCATCCTCATCCTCGTCCTCGTCCTCATCCTCGTCCTTGTCCTCATTCTCATCCTCATCCCCATCCCCATCCTCCTCCTTGTCTTCATCCTCATCCTCATCCTCATCCTCGTCCTCGTCCTCATCCTCGTCCTTGTCCTCATTCTCATCCTCATCCCCATCCCCATCCTCCTCCTTGTCTTCATCCTCATCCTCATCCTCATCCTCGTCCTCGTCCTCATCCTCGTCCTTGTCCTCATTCTCATCCTCATCCCCATCCCCATCCTCCTCCTTGTCTTCATCCTCATCCTCATCCTCATCCTCGTCCTCGTCCTCATCCTCGTCCTTGTCCTCATTCTCATCCTCATCCCCATCCCCATCCTCCTCCTTGTCTTCATCCTCATCCTCATCCTCATCCTCGTCCTCGTCCTCATCCTCGTCCTTGTCCTCATTCTCATCCTCATCCCCATCCCCATCCTCCTCCTTGTCTTCATCCTCATCCTCATCCTCATCCTCGTCCTCATCCCCATCCCCATCCTCCTCCTCCTCCTCCTCCTCACATCCCTCTGCAGCCCAGAGGGACACTTGGAGTTGTGCTCGGTGGGTGCCAGGTGGGAAAACTCTCTGGAGTCGCAATCCCAGCTCCAGGCAGGGAGGCTGGAGGGAAATCCAGCCAGGCCGGGCTTTGGGGGGAAAGCAGGAGAAGGGTGGCAGAGGACAGAATCCCAGGGCTCGAGAGGAGGGAGGCAGGAGCACGACTCGGAAAAATTCCCGATATTTTCCCATGGAAAAGCGCCTCCATTTCGACCACTCCTCCAAAAGCCATGGAAAGGCAGGAATCCTGCAGTGCCCCAGGAGCAGGAATGGCCCAGCCTCCGGCTGCTCCTCCAAGGGGGTGCTGCTTCATCACATTTGTGCAGGATTTTGTCAGGAAAAGGAACTTTCCTGCCATGCAGGGCTCCTGTGATTCTGCCTTTTCCACCCTGGTCAAATTTTCAAATAGTTCTCCTAAAAAAAATGTGAAGAAAGAAGGGAATAAATCATGAAGAACCTCTTGGAAATAACGCCAGAGGCTTTGGAGGTTTGAACAAAACAGGTTTGCTGTGGAAAAAACACCACAAAAACCCATACAAACAACTTAGGATTGTTTTAAAATCTGGACTTTTTTTTTTTTTTT